>OY757936.1:69949455-70121955 GCA_963585895.1 Sepioteuthis lessoniana
GCTTTTTAAGTTTATTGCTCAAATAAAAACCTCTCCATAATTTGCTATTTTTGCTAAGTCGTGAATTGCTGCCGTCTTATATCCGAGTATGGTCATAGCATCTTATTATTTTGTAATACTCTTATGATATCTGGCAATACCTGTGCCTGAAGATTTTTCTTTTGAGGAAAGATAGTGCATTGAGCCAGTCCTATTCATTAAGTTTCAATAATATGCATCCAAAAAAAGAGCCAGCCTACAACATTGGATTTTATTAAAACCTCAATGTATTTCTCTTGGAGACATGCTTAACATGATGGATATTGTAATGAGGAATAGAATCATTGATGTGATTTCAAATCCTGGACAAATCTGTTTATCACTACATGTTAATGCCCTTGTGAAAAACTTAAATCCATCTGTTCAAACCCCTAGTAAAGGGAGCCAGGGTCTTCAGCTATGATAAGATAACTAGTCTAGAAGAAGGAAAACTCAATGATAAAACCATTTGTACAAATCTGTTTGTCACTACATGTTAATACCCTTGTGAAAAACTTAAATCCATCTGTTCTAACCCCTAGTAAAAAGAGCCAGGGTCTTCAGCTATGATAAGACAACTAGTCTAGGAGAAGAAAAACTTAATGATAAAACCAATTGTACTCCACTTAAAAATTGACCTTGTGTCACTTCCTACCCATAGTAGAGATGTGTGAATATATCCTTTGCTTCAATGAATGCTTTAACAAAAATGGTCCCCTACAACCAGTTTTATATAAGTGTGTCTTTCTCCATGATGGATGCTTTAACAAAAGCTAAGGGTCCATCACAACCAGTTTTATATCAGTGTGTCTTTCATAAAAATTTATTTCAAAGAAAAAAATCAAGCCAACCACAACCAGAGTGGAAAAATGAGAAGTAATCCCAGACAATATGGCACCAAAAAGCTCCCTCCACTTTTTGTCCAGAACTACTATTGGGACCCTCAGTATGAATTTGGGGACCAAACTGAAGGCAGGAAAAAATCGCCTGCAGAAGGGTTTCTTCACTCACTTCTTGAATAGCCAATAAGAATTTCAAACTGTAAAGGGAAGAAGCTTCCCAAGAAATAAAATTAAAGTCAAACGAAAGTATGAATTTGGGGACCAACTGTAAAGGCATGAAAAATTAGCCAGCAGAAGGGTTTCTTCACTCACTTCTTGAATAGCCAATAAGAATTTCAAACTGTAAAGGGAAGAAGCTTCCCAAGAAATAAAATTAAAGTCAAACGAAAGTATGAATTTGGGGACCAACTGTAAAGGCATGAAAAATTAGCCAGCAGAAGGGTTTCATCACTCACTTCTTGAATAGCCGATAAGTATTTTAAAAGAGCAAGAATCGTCCCAAAGAAATAAAAGTAAAATTAAACGAAAGTCGACTTCTGAAATTCTACCAAGTTAAACAACTGAAAGAAAATTCAACCAAGAATTTTGCTGAAAAGAACTTTAAAAAAGACTCAAAATTAAATGAACACTGAAACATTTCAACAAAACTAAAAAGAAAAGAAAAATACTCAAATTCAAAGAACTTTGTTACCTGGACATTCTCACAGATAAGTTCTCACAAATTGTTCTAAAATTTTTAACACTTTATCTTTTCTTTTTTGTTTCTTTTGTATAAAATTCTTTTTTAAAAACTTTATTGTCTGTGTAATCTTTTCAAATCAGTAACTGAACTAGAAAGCTGCAGAACTTACCGTTTAAAATTACACACTGAAGACCCCTCAGAACATTACCCAGTTAAATACTAAATTTGGCTCCTTTATATTAAATTTTATTCCCTCAAATTTCTTTATATTGCAAATTTTATCCTATAAATTTCTTTACTTTCTCCAAGAAGATTGCTTTTAACAAAAGCTAAGGGTTGACCACAACCAGTTTTATATCAGTGTGTTTTTCTCCTAGAAGAATACTTTTAACAAAAGAGCTGATGGCTTTTGGACAGAGAATGGGACAGTAAACTGCTAAGCACACAAGTTCATATTAAAAAGTGTCACACACTCCCATCCTACCAGAATAAATCAGATGAGTGAATAAAAATGACCATGTGTATTCTAGGATTTGGGGGGTTTTGGAGTTTGGCGGGGTTATGGATCTGAACCTGCGATTGGATTGACTAACCTTTTCTTAACAAGTATAATATGAGACTGAAGTCATTTAGCAGTCAAAATCGGGGGAATTGTAAACAATACTGCCACAAGTTTATTGTTTGACTATTTTTGTTATATGAATTATAACTAATTATATAAATTTATGTATGTTAGATAGATAGAGAGAGAGAGAGTGAGGGAGAAGAATAGATTGTAATAAATAGAAATGAACAGATTGAGATAGATAGATAGATAGATAGATAGAGTGAGAAATAGAGAATAATGAACAGAAAGAAATAAACAGATTGATATTAATAGGAATAAAGAGATTTACATAGATAGATTGATAGAAATAGTAAGTAAAAGTAAAGTTGGCGACCGTAGTTAGGGTGACCAGAAGGCTCCCTTTTCAATAGCTACTACACCAAGGTGTAGGGAAGGGCGCTACTCCTTTCCCTGGATTGCTCCACTTTACCCTTGATACATACCTTATATTGCTGAGTGTTAAGCAAGGAGGTATCAAGTACCATTTTTAAAGTCTTTGGTATGACGCGACCTAGGATTGAACCCAGGTCTCCCAGACCATTGGCAAACACTCTACTGACTAGGCTAATGAGCCAGTTTGATAGAAATAGACAAATTTAAAAAATAAGCAGAACTGAAGAGATAGATAGATAGATAGATTGATATGAACTGAGTGAGAGAGAGAGAGATATACACAGACTGAGATACATCATATTCTAAATATCATCTGTTTGACGCATTTTATTATGCTGACTAGAAAGTTTAAATTTGTACAAAATCAAAAAAAGCAGCCATTAATTGCAGTTAATCTCTGTGTGTTCTTCTGACTGAACAAAATTTTAAAAAAAAAGATACACATTTCATTTTCTCAGTGCAAATTCAATATTTATTCTCCATAAAGTCTCGATCTGTTAGCTTATGCATCACTGAGAGACTAATTATTGCTTAAAAGACATGCTTCACTAATCTCTCAGAAACGCATCATAAATGAGAACATGGTCCACAGATGACTGCAACCTTTTACTTCTTTTCTTTTTTTCTGGACTTATTTAAGCAAACATGGCAAATCAGCTTAGTTCCGAATAAATTCTCAACCTGAGTTTTATTCGGCTTACTTGAAAATGAACCTAAACGAATTAGATTAAATCATTTTGAACCGAAAGGAATATTTTTACCTTGACTAGAGACTGAACTTTGAGCCTCTGCAATTCATGCTTCAGTTGTCAATTGAAAGAGTCAAAAGTATTCAAGTAGGTTAATGGTGAATTCTTTGTCTGACTGATCAGATTTTGAATGCTTTATATAATGTAATCACATACTACAAGGTTTGGCTGGGAAAGTATCTGTCCATTTTGAATATCCTGAAAACCAGTTGTATGGCCTTGACATAATCAAAGGCATTTTTATTATGCATGCAGGAACAGACACTCTCCTATGGGGTTCTTCAGTTGGTAGTGTGATGTCATTGAATCAGAAATGAACAGAATGATAGTGTTGTGATGCTGAAAAAAGAAAGACACTGGGGAACACAAAAGGTTTGATAGAAAAACATATATATTCAACTGACAGAAACAAGATACAAGTGAACCTGGTTAAACAGTAGTTAGTTGATAGAAAGCTGAGAGTCCAGTATGGTAGTGACTATCCGTCCACTATGCAGATTGTATCACACATGATTGTGTCACACTGATTGGTGCAATCCCATCTGACGCTCTTGTTAACGTGTATTTATGGAGGAGGGGGAGTCCATTATGTAGGGAGAACAATAGATAGATAGATAGATACAAGCAGACTGAGATAGAGGAAAATGAACTGATTTAGATAGATAACGAAGAGAATGAGATAGATAGATAGATAGATAGATAGATAGATAATGAAGTGAATGAGATAGATAGATAGATAGATAGATAGATAGATAGATAGATAGATAGATAATGAAGTGAATGAGATAGATAGATAGATAGATAGATAGATAGATAACGAAGAGAATGAGATAGATAGATAGATAGATAGATAGATAATGAAGTGAATGAGATAGATAGATAGATAGATAGATAGATAGATAGATAGATAGAAACTGACTAAGATCAATAAAAATGAATGTACATATGTTGTAAATAGAATGAACATAGTGTACAAGAGTGATAGTCATACCTGTCATTGTTGGAACACTTGGAACAGTCTTAAAGAACTTTATAAAGAGATTGAAAGAATTAGAAATCTGAGAAAGAATTATAACCATCCATATAATAACTTTACTGTATCAGTTAGAATGCTTTCAAGAGTGTGAGAATGAAAAAAGAAACTTGCTGTCTCTTGATCCTCAATGAAAGCCACCAAAATCATGATTATTTTCATTATAGTTAGAGTATAACTCTAACTATAATGAAAATAATCATATACCATTACAAAATTTTAAAAATCCCTAATATTAAGCCTACACAAAACCTCAAACTGAACCCTTTATTTAATCCACAGGAGTAGATTGTCCTAATTCTGTTAACCATACCCGGGTCAAAGTGTTAAGCTATAGTAAGTATTCTTTGTTAATTGTACCCAGTCTTGGTTAATAGAAGTAGAACAATCTACCCCATGAATTGAATAAAGGGTTCAGTTCAAGGTTTTGTGTAGGTTTCTGAGTTTGATATGAAACACCTGAAGAAGGCCAAAGGACATATTGACCAAAATGTTGTGAGTATAACAATGAAAACGAAGACAATAGTCCAAATATTCAAAATGATAAAAACTCTCATGCCCTAATGGCAAAGCTTAGAATATACTGCCAAGGGTTAAGACCTTGTGGCATGATAATGTGTATGTATATAGATATATATGGATGTATATGTGTGGGTCTCTCTGTGTGTTCATGGATGGGTGGCCAGAGAAGTGATCTTATCTTCGGCATCTTTTACCAGCGTCAAAGTGTCTAGAGGGACCCCTTTGTCATGAAGATCACACAAAGAGCTGTACCCGTAAAAACCTGCGAGACCAGAGCAGAGAGTCAGTCTATCAGGAGTGAAACTCTGAAGCAGTTAGTTGGGAGTGAGACTCCGGAACAAAGAGTCAGTCAGGAGTGAGACTCCAAAACAGTTAGTTAGAAGTGAGACTCCAGAGTAGAGAGTCAGAATTTCAGGCCCAAAACGTGGGGCTGGTCAGTTGGCTCTAGAACAAAGATGTAGAGCAGTGAAGACGATGACCAGATGAGTCAGCATCTTTGGTAGCTGTGAAGGATTTTCACAGAGTTCTTGTAATAGCCATGAACATACATAGAATGCAGTTCTGAATCCATGTTTGTCTGTTTCTTCCTTCCACCCTTTGATATTCCTTATTTTATTTTATTTTTTTTTTTTTTTGGTACAACCTGTGAAATGCCCATATGGCCAGGTGTGAGAAGAAACAAGGTTCCCACTACTAGACAAACAACTAAACCAACAAAACCCACTGTTTGGGTATTGTTTCATAACCTTACCCTGTAGAGATTCATCATGTCTCATCCTAACCTGCATCTAGGGAAGAGTATGGAGTACCCCTTGTCATTACATGCAGATCCATTTTAACCCAGAGTGGTAGTACCTGTTTGGGTCCCGTGTATAGATCAAATAGATATATTTTTAAACTATTTTTATTTGATAGGAATAAGTAATATATAACTGTGCAAGTTATTTGTATTAAAAATAGTTACTTGAAGTTATAGTTGTTTACTCAGGATTATTATTATTAGTTACTTGAAAACATATAATTGTTTGCAAATTCTTGGTGTTAGATAAGAATACCTGAAACTATATAACTGTGTGCAAACAAATGGTTATTAAATAGGAATACTTACTTTAAACCATATAATTGTGTATAAATTATTAGTATAAGATAAGGATGCTTGAAACCATATAACTGTGCAAATTATTTGTGTTAGATAGGAACACTTGATATAATATAACTGTTCAAACCAATGACTACAGACAAATAAAAGAAAGTGCTATTTTTAAAAAATGCAATGGAACATAGATAACCCATAAGTAGTTGATATGCCATTTAGTAAATTAACCAAAACCAACCTATAACTAGTTAAGGTTACAATCAAACATTTACAAATTAATCAAATTTTGGATTTAGATAACCCATAAGGAGTTAATATGCTTTTATACAAATAATTTTGCTTTGTTTAATGGCATATCAATCTTCATGGGTTATCTAATGCCAAAGCCATCCTTTAGGAAAAACGGTCATGGTGCTAGTTAACTCATAGCTGGGTTTAAAAGAATAAACCAAACCAAACCAAACCCATAATTAATATGAAACATTTACTAATGAATCAAATTTTGGCATTAAATAACCCATAACAAGTAGACATGCTATTAAACAAATGAATCAAATCAAACCTATAAATAACACTCATTGCAATCAAACATTTACAAATAAATCAAATTTGGGCATCAAATAATCCATAAGGAGTTGATATGCCATTAAACAAATGAACCAATCCAGACAGCCTCTTTTCTACTTCTCTTTTTAATTTTCAACCTTTTTTGATAACCCCAACTATATCATTATTTCTCCTTGCAAGATTTTTACACCAGCATTTGCTGATGGTTTTTCCATAGAGTCTGAGTGACAGCAAGTTTCCAGGACTCTTCTCAGTATTCTGGCTAATCTCAGTCATGTTATAGTTTTTATGTTCTCTGCTTGTCCTCTTCTAGCCCCTTTACCAAGTTTTTGGAGATTATTCCAAGCGCACCAATTACAACTGGTATCACCATTACTCTCATGTTCGTTATCTTTTATTATTATTATTATTATTCATGTTATTTATGTTCTGCTTACTGAACCCAAGAAAGCAAAGTTTTGGTGTCATTGGGGAAAGTCAAAAGAAATCTCACATCACGTATGCACCTCTTCTCTCCCTCTTTATAGTCTCTCTATCTTAAAAATTGAGTTATTGATCTCCCAACTTGCAGATCAGCAATCAATAGCAACAGGGCTGACAGTTTGGCTTGGACCTCTTCTCGTCTTTTCTTCAACAGATTAAGTCGCAGATGTAACCTTGAAAGAAAAAAATGTCTTTCCCGATTAACTTCCAAAACACCAAAGTCCAGAAAAACTAATTCCAGAGAATGTGAATCTGTTGGATATTTTTTTAAAGAAATAAACAAACAAAAATGGAAATAGTTGCATCTTTCTTGGATCTATGGCACCATTCTTGTTATTTGTTCGTTTGCATGAGGACATGGATCTAATTTTCTTTAATTGATTTTATTCAATAGCAACAGCAGGTGCTTTTTCTTTGATGTGATCTGGTTTCTCAAGTTTATTTTTGGGGTTATTCTCCTCCTTGAATTTCTTCTATTGCATCCAAGCTGTTGTTTTTTTTTCCATCATTATTATTATTATTAACCATTACTACAATTATTCTTAGATATCAGTATAATTATCATTATCTCTATTATAACCAGCCATCCAATCAACAGGGTTTAGAATATGTCATCTAGAAGTGATGAATTTATTATAATTGAAAGTCAACGTTAAAATGTTTCGGTTTTAGTAAACCTTCATCAAGACTTTAAAATAGTGAAAAAAGTGTTGCTAGAACAACTCTACTCTGGTTATTTTATGCCGATGTCAGTTTAATAATTATGCTTATAATTATATACAGTACAAAAATATATCTTTCAAATTTTTATAAGTTGGTAAACAGTTATTTATCTGAAACTTCTCAAACTCACCTATATATGGAACCCTTGCAAGACTACGGTAATAATATCAAAGAAGTTTGTGTCACCATCGAGTGAGCAAACAATTGTTTTCATTGTTTTGTAAAGCATCATCAGAGTGGAAATATTCTTTTGTGAGACTATACTGATTGTATTTGATTGATACTTGCGGTGCATTCAATAAGTTTCTAGACTTTTTTCATACAGGCATTTAAAATTGTCGTAGACTCTTGAAAATTCACTATGTTATTGCTATATATCTTATGAGATGACTGACCAATTTTCATGGTTTCAGGTTCAAATGAACAGCTACAGCTGGAATTGGAACACACCCTACTAAATCCTGATTGTCACAGCTGGTGAATTTCAAAAATGCAATCTGACACTTTAAAAGAACGATATGCAATAAAATTCTGTTTTAAACTTGGAAAAATGCCCCAGAAATGTATGGAATGGTTCAGACTGCTTTTCAACCATCTTGCATGAATCGAGCATGAGTTTTTGAGTGGCATAAGAGATTCAAGGATGGCAGGGAGTCTGTGAGGGATGATGAGAGGTGGTAATATTCTTTGTGTTACTATGAGATTTTTGGGATGTGTAACTGAAGTTTCAATGGAAAGTCAGACTCTATGATGTTGTGGATCGGTTTCTTCGAAACCTGTTCTGATATCTCTTATGAATTTTCTCAACTTCAGTTTGGGTGCGGTTGAAAAGTAGGGTGATATAAACCTTAGCTGCTATAGTAGGAGTTATATCTCTGTTGTTCTTAGTGAATACGAGGTTACCTTTCTGAGGGAGGGAAAAAATGCAGCCTTTTGTCCATTTCTCTCTTTTTAATACACAACGTTACATATTGTCAATTTTCTTTATCTTTCATGTTTCAAGAGGTATTTTGTCAATCTCTGCAGCTTTACTGTTGTTTTAGGGGGTGGGGTTCCAATATAATGACAAGTTCCTCCCATATAAAATAACAGGAGAAAAAGAAAAATATATACAAAGAAACATCATATAACCATTCAATCATTTGTTTTGGCAAAGTTTTACTTTTATCATCTTTCAATCCATTATATCTCCGAGAAGTTCAGTTCATTTAAACATCATTTCCTGGAACAAGCATGTGATAGTTTTTCAAAAATAAAAGCTGATTGAATGATTGAACAAGACTCTGATCTACAAATTTATTCATTTTTATTTCTTTAAATTGAGTGAAAAGTTTGCTGAAAAACACAAGTTACAAAATCTTTTCTTCTAGTCAGCGCATAGATATTTTTAAATCAATCATAGTTAACATTTTGTGAATGAAGTATAGCAGTAATTGTTAACCTTAAATAACGGGACATATTACGTGTGAGTAAAAAAAAATCTTTGTATAAGTTTGTCATGATGTGAGAGAGAAAATGTATTTATACCTTAACATCTATACAACTGTTGCTGATATTTTCATTGATAAGCTTATGTTGGAATATCAGTATTAATAACATCTATATAAACAAACATTCATTCAATTTAAGATTTCACATAGGGGTTCAAACTGAGCTGCGAGCCTATGGAGTTGGCAAGTTGTTAAAATTAGCACTCAGTTGTGTAACAAGCTGAGTTAGATCTTAAACTGAACTCCGGAGGAAGGAGAGTTATTTTATGACGCATTAGGGCGTTCTATGATGCGCACATGGGCAAGTCAATTTCCTGGGTTGTGACTTGATGCTGACCTACGAGCGGATATATTCGGGTATAAATACCAACTTCAGTTTAATAGAAACACCGGGTCTGCATTTCCTTTTGATTTACAGTTCTGGCACATTGGGCTGGGACACATTTCAATCGGCCCTGTTGCTTGGTACACGAATTTTGAAATTAAATGCATGTTTGAAAGTAAAGAATGTTGAAAAGAAATAAATCAAAAGTTGAGTAGATAATGGAATGAATTCCATTCCTACTGTTAATCGAGTAAGTAATGATCCTATACTTACTAAAGAAATATTCATTTCTTCACTTATTTATACTATTTAGATCAGCTTGAAATTAGATATAAAATAGTTGATGATTTAGTTATGGTTCTAATTGGTTAAGTTTTGTAATGCTCACACGTACATAACGTGACAAAGAAGTGCCCTTGTTGTAATTGTTATCGTTGTAGGAAATGGACACGGCGACGTGAGTTCAAATTCTAGACGGGACTGATTGCATTTCACATTGCACTAATGCCCTTAGGGAAAGGTATGAATCCAATTATTCTCCCCCCAAATATGGGTAAATAGTAGGACAGACTAGGTTCTTCAGCCTTGGTGAGGCAACTAGTCTAGGAGAAGGAATACTCTGAATTCAAACCTGTTAAACTCCGCTTAAAAATTGACCTTGTGTCATATCCTGCCCGAGTGGAGGGGTTGGTTAATATGATAATGTGACAAAGTAAAAAACAACTTGATAAAAGCTTAAGTATTTCATTCCAACTGAAATTAATCGATTAAACAGAAAATAAGACAATGAAAGATTATTACAATCCGTCTGACATAAAATAACAGAGTTGCTTTGAATCAAGAGTGTACTGGCCAAGATATTACTGAAATTGTTATTTGATTGGCATCCCAACATGCCAAAGTATGACAAAAAGCCTTTTTAATGTGGGAATCAGGTGCATGCCCAGCAACTCCAAAAGTGCCTTGGGACCCCGTTGCCACTTCCCTGGCACTCATGTCAGGCGGCCTTGACTGACTGTCCACAAAACCCAAGACGCACTCAACCTGATCCATATACCTGAGAACATAGCTAGCCGAAGTGTGTCAAGGCCCAGTGGTAAGACTGAAGTCCCTCTCTCTAACACCATAGAACCTCTATTTATACTATCTAGGAGTTTGCCATTTTTGTTTACTGGCAATCAATGTTCAAATGCTAATGTGTCTCTTTATTCATATATGACATTAAGAAATTGTATTTTTAATATTCTTATTTTATTAAGATTTCTATAATTATTTGATCCTATAAATTTTTCGCAGCAAGTCAAATATTGTTGTCTGTGAAGTGTCTTTGTTAAAGTTTGCATAGAAGGACAACTCATAGTGTTCGTATAAAATAAGGATAGACGAGTATTTGAGGAGAAAACGATTTGTATGTGTGTACACAAGCTTTATTAGCTGGTAAAAAGGGAATGAACAAAGTGGTAAAGGGAAGGGGAATACAAATTAGATACCAAAATATGTGGTGTCTTCAGACAAGTCATGTGACACTCTGTCACATAGAAAAGAGGAAGTAGTTTGGTGATTTGTCTCACCGAACCTAGTACATACATTAGGGACTATTTCAGCTGATAATTCCAACAGTTTTGAAATTTAAAAACTAGCACAACTGTGTTGATTGGTTGATAAATGCAAAAATACAAATAGAAAAATTTCTGCTTCCTGAATATATTTTTTGTACAAAATTTTGCCCATTTTTTTTAGTAAGAAAATTCCTTGGAAGAATCAAAATTGTTTTCAAGAAAACCAGTCCCCAACATCACAAATTCTAACGATCCATCAAATTTTAGAGAGAGTTTGTGCTAAAAACCTTGAGGCGACACTGTTATTTGTAAATTTCTCAAAAGTATTTGACTCATTACACAAAGAGAAGATGTAACAAATACTTCTAGCATATGGTTTCCCCAAAGAAACTGTCGCAGTCATAATGATGCTCTATAAAAACACAAAAGTAAAAGTTCACTCACCAGATGGAGACATAGACTACTATGACATTGTCGCCAGTGTTTTGTAAGAGGATACATTAGCTCCATATCTGTTTATAATCTGCCTAGACTTCGTACTTCAAATGTTGATAGATCTAATGAAAGAAAATGGCTTTACACTGGAAAAAGCAAGAAGCAGACGATACCTTACACAAACAATTATGGATGCAGACTATGCTGATGACATAGTGCTTCTAGCAAATACACCTACCCAAGCTGAATCCCTACTGCATAGTCTGAAACAGGCAGCAGGTGGCATTGTCCTTCACAGGAATAGAGACAAAACGGAATAAATGTATTTTAATCAAAAAGGAGATGTCTCCACACTAAATGGTGGTTCTCTGAAACTAGTAGACAAGTTCACCTACCTCAGAAGCAGCATCTCATCTACGGAAAAATGACATCAGTATCAACTAGCAAAGGCATGGACTGCTATTGATAGGTTATTGGTCACATGGAAGTCAGACCTATGCGATAAAATAAAACACAATTTCTTCCAAGCCACAATCCTGTCAATACTGCTATATGGATGCACCACACTGACTAAGTGTATAGAGAAAAAAACTAGACAAGAATTGCACAAGAATGCTACAAGCTATATTGAACAAATCCAGGAAGCAACATCCCACAAAACAGCAGCTGTATGGCTTCCTAACTCCCATCTCTAAAATCATCCAGATAAGACAAACAAGGCGTATGGGACACTGCTGGAGAAGTAAAGATAATCTCATAAGCAACGTTCTCCTATGGACCCCTTCACATGGACGTGCAAGTGTTGGACAACCAGCTAGAACTTATCTATAACAGCTTTATATGGACACAGGATGTAGTCTAGAAGACCTGCCAAAAGCGATGAATGATAGGGATGAACAGTGAGAGAAAGTTATGAAATCTGTGCTAGCAGCATAACATGCTGATCATGATGATATATATATATATATATATATATGAGTGGTATTGAGAATGTCACTCATATCAAACTCCAAATATCCGTCCATTAGGAGATTTCCGCAAAGCCTACAAATCATGACAAGGAAAAAAATGACTTGCTTCTTCTTATTTTCCAAGTTGTCTTCATGAAATTTCTTAATATTTTTTGTTCTTTGTTTTACTTGTCTTATTCTATTAATATTTAACCCTACTAGCAAGGCTTAGAACATGCTGACTGTATCCCTTGCAGAGGATTAAGACCCCCCCAAAAAAGAAATATCCTGTGTATCCAATCATGAGGCTCAAGTTTTGGATTACCCCTTCATTGTCATTTCTCTAAAACGTTGCCGTAACATCTGTTAGTGTCTCATTAGTGTCTCATTTATGGAGGTGCCCATGGTGTAATGGTTATCGTCATAGGAAATGGACACGGCAACACAAGTTCAAACCCTGGACGAGACTGATTGCATTTCACATAGCACTAATACCCCTGGGAAAGGAATGAATCCAATTATTCTCCCTCCAGCTATGGGTAAATAGTAGGACAGACTGGGTTCTTCAACCTTGGTGAGGCAACTAGTCTAGGAGAAGGAAAACTCTGAATTCAAACCTGTAAAACTCCGCTTAAAAATGGACCTTGTGTCATATCCTGCCCAAGCGGGGGGGGGGGGGGGGTAAATAGGATTAGTGTCTCATTTATGGATCAAATAAATCTATTTAAAAATTATTTGTATTCGATAGGACTGTTGTCAAAATAAATTTAAAAAAACAGTTTCACAAAAAATATAAATATGTATGTACAATTCACTTAATTAATCACCATTAATCAATCAATTAATTATCAATTAATTATCGTTAATGAATATTATTACTATTTTTGTGTATTTTAAAAATATCAAAACTAAAACTGTATTTACCAAAGCGGAAATAAGAAATGAATGAAATGTTAATTTTTTTTAAAATGTTCTCCCCATCAATGAGTGTCCTGGATATGACAGTAAACAATATGATGGTGAAGATCCAGTGATGCTGGAGCTTTGGGGAATCCAGATTACCCTTTCATTGTTATCACTCCCAGGTCCACTCTGGTCCGAAGTGGTAGCACCTGATAAGATCCTATCTATTAATCAACCAGAAATGTTTGACATTTAAACTGTGTGCAAACAAATGACTTATGCTAAATTGAATTGTTAAAAATAGAACTGTTTGATCATTTAACTGTGTGTAAACAAATAACTGATGTTTAATTGAATTGTTAGTGATACATAGCAATACTTGGAACCATTTAACTGTGTGCAAAAGAATTAGCTTAGGCTCATTTATAAATGTTTAATAAAATGTGTTTACAAATCATATATTTGATATATGTATAAAGAGAATTTGACGTTAAATAACCTAACCAAACCAATTAACTCTTACCCCTGGGATTAGTTTAGAAAGTAAGAAAAATTTGGCAAGAGCTAGGTCTAGAGAGTAGGGAGGAATTTATCCAATTTTCCACCAAGTCAAATTTTATATGAAGTCATTTTATAGTAGAGGGCCCTTTGGCATTATCCTTTAGGGATACCTCAGGCATCAAGCAATAAACTTTGCAGGTACTACCTGAGGAAAAGCCTTCTGGGACCAAGCTGGGGTGAACACCCAGTGAACCCTGAAATGCCACATAAGTAATGGAGGGGGAGATTGCACTTGCATAATTCTGTGTTTTGCCAATTAAATTTTTAATCAAAAAATACCAAGAATTGGCACTCACTTGTCTTTGTGCAGTTTTCTTTGTTTAAGTTTCTAGATTTGAAAAAACTAAAAATTCAGTCTCTACATGATCACATCTCATATAATCATTAGGATTATAATCAAGGCTATGAAGTCAGTTGCCTAGTCAGCTGGGGCTGTAGAATACACTGACTGCACCTCTGGAGAGGGGTAAGACCTCACCAAATGAGTGCCCTGGATAAGACACTAAACAATCTGATGGTGAGGTCCCAGTAATGCTGGGGCTTTGGGGAATGCGGAGTACTCCTTAATTGCCATTGGTCCCAGGTCCACTCTGGCCCGGCGTGGTAGCACCTGATAGGGCCCTATCTATGGGTTAAATAGAGCTAACAGCATACTTATGCAAAACTGAATTGTTTGACCAAGCTGAATAGCTTGAAATAGAAATGTTTTTCACAATTGAACCATACTTACATTTAAACTGCATGCTTATGCTAAACTGAAACCATACTTACATTTAAACTTCGTACTTATGCTAAACTGAATTATTTGAAATGGAACTGTTTTTTGACATCTAAACTGTACTTACACTAAAAGGATTTGTTTAATATAGAACTGTTTTGAAATTTAGCTGTAGAACTGCTTGACTAAACTGAATAGCTTGAAATAGAAATGTTTTTCACATTTAAACTGCAGACTTATGCTAAACTGAATTGTTTGAAATAGAACTATTTTCATAAAATAGATTTGACGTTAAATAACCTACAAAGGTTGATATGCTATAAAACCCAGACATCCAACCAACCAACTATGAAGTCAGTCAGAATCAGAAACACTTCTTGGATTCCTGAAACGCAAGAGTTTGTATATTATTTCCAACATCTAATAAATGATAGTATTTCAAAATTTTATTTCCTAAATAATAGTTTAGTGAACCTTTTTTTTCTGTTCTGGTTATATTTAGAGAAAAAGCTTGATGAGAACTTCATAATAATGCTATGAGTTATATTGAAAGAATCCTGGAAGCAAGACCATCACAAAACAACAGCTGTATGGCCACCTACCTCCCATCTCTAAAACCATCCAAGTAAGATGAACATCATATGCATGATACTGCTCTAGAAATGAGGACAAACTTATAATGCTGAGTTTTAAGCTAGAAGATATCAGATACCATTTTTTGAGTCTTTGGTATGACTCAAAATGGGATTGAACCCCACTCTCCTGGACCATTGGCAAACACTCTACCCTACCCAATAGCCAATGGGTGTGTCTTCCTTTTTGTAGAATGATAGAATATTACTTTTTTGATACCTTATAAGATAATTTTTAGAAAGTTGTACATAACATACTTGGATTAGAAAGAAAAAGATATTTGAACTTTTAGATAAAAGAATCTGAACTTTTTTTTTTTAATTTTTCTAAATAGACTGAGATATGTAGGATTTGACGTTGATATAGAATTCTAGAGATGTGCTCTTGAGAAAGGTAATAAATACTGATCATAATTTTCCCCTCTTGTCCCCATTTAAAAAAAAACTTCTGATATGAACTTAATAAGCAATGAAGTCTCTAAACTGTTAGGAGTATTTATATCATTAAGGGTTTTCAGACTATTGTCTTCATCTTTATTGTTATTTCCACAACTTTTCGGCCAATATGTCCTCCAGTCATCTTCAGGTGTTTATCAAACTCAGGAACCTACACGGAACTTCAAACTATGTCCTTTATTGAATCCATGGGGGTCGCCTGTTCTGATTCTGTTAGCCATAAGCGGGTACAAGGGTTAAGTATTCCTGCATTGTTACTCACCTGTAGTCAGGATTGAACCTGCAACCACGAGACGATTGTCTCCTTAGAAGCTCAGGGAACCAACGCCTATAACTATTACACTATGTGTTCTGCTGGAAAAAAATCATCAAGCTTCATCTGAAAAATTCAGACAACTAAATTCATTTAATTTGAACTTAACTGTTTTATTACTAAGGTTGCAGAATTGGAAAAAATTCGGGAGTTATTGGCGTCAAAGTTGGTACATTTTTACCAACTCCAATTTAAATTGTAATATAAATGTTGAAATTTCCTGTTTCATAGATAATAATTTGATGAATCTTTCTGTCTGGTTTTATTTTCGGGATATATTTTAGTTCTTTGCAAATTTTAAAGTATAATACATAAGTATTATGCTGCTCGCCCACCCCTAAAGTAAAGTTGGTGACCGTAGTCAAGGGTGACCAGAAGGCTACCTTTTCAATAGCTACTACACAGAGGTTTAGGGGAGGGTGCTACTCCTTTCCCAGGATTGCTCCACTTTACCCTTGATATGTACCTTATATTGCTGAGTGTTAAGCAAGGAGGTACCATTTTTAATGTCTTTGGTATGACACGAGCTGGGATTGAACCCAGGTCTTCCAGATCATTGGCGAACACTTTACCTACTAGACCATTCGCCAATGGTCCGGGAGACCTGGGTTCAATCCCAGGTCCTGTCATACCAAAGACTTTAAAAATGGTACTTGATACCTCCTTGCTTAACACTCAGCAATATAAGGTATGTATCAAGGGTAAAGTAGAGCAATTCAGGGAAAAGAGTAGTGCCCTCCCCAACACTTTGGTGTTGTAGCTATTAAAAAGGGAGCCTTCGCGTCACCCTCGGCTACAGTCGCCAACTTTACTTACTTTACATAAGTATGGCCATGCACTTCTGTGGGTATGCTGAACCCTGAGAAATAAAATTCGTCTAATTTGTAATTTGAAATAATTTTATCCTCATAAACATAGTTAATAGCAAACAGATTGACAAAAATCCGATAGTAATTTACTTGCATAGAACCTGAGTTCAAATCCTGGATAAAACTGTTTCACTTTGTTGGGAAAGGTATGAATCCATCTCTTCTCTACCCACCTATGGGTATATAGTAATGCAGACAGGTTCTTTAGCCTTGCTATGGTAACTAATTTAGGAGAAGGAAAGATCTGAATTCAAAGCAATAGCAGCAGTACTTTGTTTAAAATTGACCTTGTGTCACATCCTGCCCATGGCAGAGGAGTGAGATATATACATATTTGCATAAAACTAGAAATTATTATAAAAAAGGAAAGTTGGCGACCGTAGCTGAGGGCGACCCGAAGGCTCCCTTTTCAATAGCTACTACACCGAGATGTAGGGGAGGGTGCTACCCCTTTCCCTGGATTGCTCCACTTTACCTTTGATACGTACCTTCTATTGCTGGGTATATCAAGTACCATTTTTAAAGTCTTTGTTCACATTTAAAAAAACACTGAAAATGTACTGGGGATGTCCTCGTGGTATAATGGTTAAAGCGATGGACTGCAGAATCGTAGTACGCGAGTTCGTACTCCAGTCGTGCTATTATGTTCCCTTTCGGGCAAATACCCTTGGGAAAGGTATGAACCCCCTTATCCTCCCAGCTATGGGTTAAATAGTACCACTACTGTTCTTCTAGAATAGCATTGGCATTAAATAACCTACAAAGGTTGATATGCCATTAAACAAAGAAACCGAAACCTGAAAATGTACTAATTTGCATTAGAGTAAAAACTTTACTCCACTTAAAAGTTGACCTTGTATTATATCCTGCCAAAGGCAGAAGAATTAGGTGAATACATATTGCTGAAAAAAAAGGCTATACTACCTACAAAGCTTTCACTAGATGATGATTCTGGGATTATATATATATATATATATATATATATATATATATATATATATAGTATTATTTGGTCCAGTTAAACCGGAGTTGGGAGTAATTCCATCAGAACAAAAAAAACATTCAACAGTGAACATTTAAATTTTCCTGATAAAGAGCTCAATGTAACTGACATTACAGAGTAATAATTTCTTTAAGAAAAAACAAAAACATCTAGCTATTATAGACAAATTATCATAGATAATGCTTAAATAAAAAAACATAGGATTAAATTGAGATTAAAGGTAAATGAATAAAAATAAAATAAAATAAAATAAAATGAGAAGAAACCATGTGATATGTACGCACTCTTCAATGGAATGGTAACTGAATTAATAGGCACAAAAATAAAATTTGAAATTAAAAATTTAAATTTTTAATTTTTAATTTAATTTAATATAAGTATTACTGTATCCTTATGTAAGGTTATTAAAGAAAGTTGTATTTCTCTAAATTAGTATTAAATCAGGAGTTTTAAGTCGAAATGTATTTCGATTTTAAAAAATAATAAAAATAATTAATTCACTTCTTTACAAATCTTATCAAGGAGAAAGTCGACTTTCTTATTATTTATCATTCTTATTTTCTTCACTGTCTTCCGTTCTTATGAAAGGTCTTAGTATTTTTGTTTTTTGTTTTGCTAGTCTTATTCTGTTAATATCATAGATTATTATTTCTCCTTCCCTACTATGAACCAACACTGTCTTTTCTGAGTTCTCTCCCTTGAAAAATCTAGGGCATTGCCCAAAATATTTTCTTCATTGTATTTATTTCTTTTACTTAATTTGTCTCTTTCATGTGTTCTTTAATCTCAATTGAATCTGTAACAAAACAGAATATTGCAAAAAAAATGAATATTTCATTTTGTATTTTGCAACTTAGGTTGAAAATTAAATTAGATCTTATAAATTTCTGAGAATTTCACTTGACTAAAATTCAATATTAGCAAATGAAAAAAAAAAAAGCAATTTGCATTTTCAGAAAGATCTCAACTGTCTCATTTGCTTTTTGTACTTACTTTTTAAATTTCTTCCTGTTATTCTAATTGTTCAGATATTACTTCTCTCTTTTCTTTTCTTTCTTTCTTTGCTTGTTCTTTTATCTTTTTTTTCCCAAGAAGCATTCTTTCTTTTCATTTTTCTTTTTTTTTTTTTCTTATTTACTTCTCTCTTTTCTTTTCTTTCTTTCTTTGCTTGTTCTTTTATCTTTTTTCTTTTATTCCTAGAAGCATTCTTTCTCTTCATTTTTCTTCTCTTTTTTGGTTTTCATTTTTTTTTTTTTTTCTTATTTACTTCTCTCTTTTCTTTTCTTTCTTTCTTTGCTTGTTCTTTTATCTTTTTTTTCCCAAGAAGCATTCTTTCTTTTCATTTTTCTTTTTTTTTTTTTCTTATTTACTTCTCTCTTTTCTTTTCTTTCTTTCTTTGCTTGTTCTTTTATCTTTTTTCTTTTATTCCTAGAAGCATTCTTTCTCTTCATTTTTCTTCTCTTTTTTGGTTTTCATTTTTTTTTTTTTTTTCTTATTTACTTCTCTCTTTTCTTTTCTTTCTTTCTTTGCTTGTTCTTTTATCTTTTTTCTTTTATTCCTAGAAGCATTCTTTCTTTTCATTTTTCTTCTCTTTTTTGGTTTTCATTTTTTTTTTCTTATTTACTTCTCTCTTTTCTTTTCTTTCTTTCTTTGCTTGTTCTTTTTTTCATTTTTCTTTTATTCCTAGAAGCATTCTTTCTTTTCAATTTTCTTCTCTTTTTTGGTTTTCATTTTTTTTTTTTCTTATTTACTTCTCTCTTTTCTTTCTTCTTACTTTTTTTTCTCTTGCAACATTTGTTCTTTCTTTTCCACTTTTTTTCTTTCAAATTTGCTTATTTACTTCTCTCATTCTTTCTTTGTTTCTTTTTTCCTTCCTTCTCATTTTTTTCTCTTGAAGCATTCTTTTTCATTTGATATTTTCTTTCCTTTCACTTCTCATTTTATATTTTTCTTTCCTTTCACTTTTCTCCTTTCTTTCCTTCTTTTTTTTCTCATTTACTTTTCTATTTTCTTCTTTTTTCTGTCTTTGTTTCTTTTTTCCTTCCTTTTTTCTCTTGAAGTATTCTTTTTCGTTTTATATTTTCTTTCTTTTCCCTTTTCTTTTCCTCTTTCTTTTTATTCATCATTTTTCACATTTTTTCTTTACTTCATTTCTTTCTTTTACTTTTTCTTTTTATTATTTTTCTTCCTTTGTTTTTCACTCCTTTATCTTTTTTGTCACTTTCTTTTTCTTTTTTATTTCTTCTTTACATTTCCTATTTTCTAATCTTTTCAACACTTCCTTTTCATTCAACTTTCTTTTTCCTTTTTATTTCTTTATTCTGTCATTCAACTTATATTTTAATTATCCTTTTTTCCCTTGAAATCATATAATTACGGCAGACAACAGACTGAAAATAAAAGACAATTAAAAGAGAGACAAATACTTAGATCTTGCTAGAAAGCTGAACAAATTTACTTTTTTTTTTTTTATATGCCATATAAACTTTGCCATTAAATAACCCATGAAGGTTGATATACCATTAAACAAAGAAACCAAACCATCAAAGTCAGATAAAGGCTTGTAAATTGTTAGTATTTGATAGGAGTTTTTTTTTATTATTCCTTGCTAGTTTTTTACACTAGTATTAACTGATGGTCTTTCATTGGAATCTGAGTGACAACAAGTCTCTTGAACTCTTCTCAGTATTCTGGCTGGTCTTAATCATATTATAGTCTGGGTGGTCTCCACTCATCTGATTTTTAAGTCTTCTAGTCCCTTTGGGGATTGTTCCAAGTGCACCGATTACAATTGGTATCACTGTCACCTTCATGTTCCATTGTTATTTTAGTTCTCTAGCAAGGTCCAGATATTTATCTCTCTTTTTGCTTTCTCTTAATTTTACTCTGTGGTCTACCAGGACAGCAAAGTCCACTATTATTATTATTATTATTATTATTAGTTCTTTATTTACTTGTAATCTCGTGGATTTTGCCACAATGTGAAAATAGAAGACAGTGAAAAGGTTGAGAAATCCTTGAATCTTGCAAGAGAACTGAAAAAAAACAACTGTGGAATATGAGAGTGATAGTGGTACCAATTGTTGCTGGTGTATTTGGAATGATCCACAAAATTTAGGAAACATACTGAAGGAATTGAAAATCAGAAGAATCAAGACCATCTAGACCACAGCATTTTTAAGATTGGCTAGAATACGCAAAAGAGTCCTGGAAAAGAGACTAAAGGAATTGAAAATCAGAAGAAGAATCAAGACAATCTAGACCACAGCAATGTTAAAATTGGCTAGAAACTCAGAAGATTCCTGGAGACTTGAAGAGACTGTCATCGAGACTTCAGTGAAAAACACCTGCAAACACTGGTGTGAAAGACCCACAAAAGTAAAATAATAATAACAATAATAATACACCCAGTGCCAATCAGAAAACCAGACTTAATGTTAATTAACAAAAACAAAGAACTTGTCATCTTGTGGACTTTGTTATTCCAAAAGACCACAGAATGAAAATTAAAAAATCTAAAATAGAGACAAATTCTTGAATTTTCCTATAGAACTGAAAAGCTGTGGAACATGAAGATGACTGTGATACCAATTGTAGTTGGTGTACTCAGAACAGTACTGAAAGATTTTTAAAAAAGAGTGGAGGAAATGGAAAAGAAGGATTAAAACCATTCAGAGTTCAGTATTGTTAAGATCAGCCAGAATACTGAGAAGAGTCCTGCTGTCTCCAGTGAAAGACCCTCAGTTTAGATTGATGGAAAAAACTTCCAAGAAGTATTAGGAGCCCAGTTCGCTGGGGCTATAAGATACACCAACTGCATCTCTGTAGTGTGGTAAGACATCCTCAAATGAGTGTTTTGGATATGATACTAAACAATTTGCTGGTAATGCTCCAGTCCAGGAGCTTTGGGAAATGTGAAGTACCTTTTCATTGCCATTGCTCTCTGGTTCACTCTGACCCTGGAGTGGTAGCACCAGATAGGGTCGTATCTATGGGTCAAATGGAAATGTTTGACATTTAAACTGAGTAAAAACAAATGACTTATGTTAAATTGAATTGTTATAAATAGAATTGTTTGATCATTTAACTGTGTGTAGACAAATGACTGATGTTTAATTGAATTGTTAGTGATACATAGCAATACTTGGAACAATTGAACTGCAAATGAATGAGTAATGTTGAATAGAATTATTAGTGTTGAATAGTAATACTTGATACTCTTTAACTGTGTACCTAAATTGAATTATTAGTATTACATGGGAATGCTTGGAACCATTTAACTGTGTGCTAATAAAACTTATTGTGGAATACTTGTGATTGTTTAGCTGTGTGCAAAATACAATTATTGGTATCACATAACAAAAACTGCAACCAGTTGACTGTGTGAAAATGAATGAACTATGTGAAATAGAATTAGTGTTAAATAGCAATACTTGTAACCACTTAACTATGTGTATACAAATGATTATTATCAAATAGAATTATAGGTGTTAAATAGCAATAATTGATACCATTTAACTATATAGAAACAATAGCAATATTCATTTGTATGCAAACAAATTAGTTCTGACTTATTTAAAAAGAAAAGTACCTACAAATTATCTGCTTACAAATCATTATGTGTATATATATATATATATATATATACATATATATATAGTCATCCACAGACAGACTGTTTTATTGTATCACAACTCTTCAGTGTGGCTAGACATGTAGGACGATTCAAGCTAGGATTGAAACCCGTCCAACTTTACATTAGACTTAGTATCATACCACTCAGCCATCAATCTACATACATCAGTTTGGGAATTATAAAGCATTATGTAATAGCTTTTGTTTGTTTATATTTTGCTTTATCAGATACTAGAGTGCTCAATTCATATGAAGAGCTTTGCATTAAGTGAGTGGCAGCTGTTAATTCCTTCGCCAAAGTGCTCAACCCCCGTGGGGGAGGGAGCATATAATGTCATCCACAGATAGACTATTTCATTGTACCACAACTCTTTAGTGTGGCTAGACACATAGGACAATTCAAGCAGGAATTGAAACTGGCCCAACTTTACGTTAGATTTTGAATCATACTGCTCAGCTGTCAGTCGTCATACACCAGCTCGGGAATTATAAAGCTTTTTTTTTTTGTAGTAGCTTTTGTTTGTTTACATTTTGCCTTAGCGAATACCTGAGAGTACAATTCATACGAATCATTTAGATTTGTGCAAATAAATGACAGATGTTGAAATAAATTGTTACTGTTAAATAGCAATACTTAACAGTGCAAACAAATGATTAATAGTAAATAGAATTATTCAGGTTAGATAGAAATACTTGAAACTATTTAACTGTATGAAAAAAAATGAGCTCATGCTTGTTTAAAAATGTTATCTACAAAATGTGTTTAATATACATGTATAAACAGGATCTGGCATTAAATAACCTGCAAGAGTTGATATGCCTTAAAAATTGACAAACCAAATTTATTAGTATTGCATAAGAAGAGATGAAACCATATAACTGTTTGCAAATTATTTGTAATCAGAATAGTCACTTGCGGCTAAAAATTGTTACAAAGGATTATTATTATTACTTAATTGAAACCATGTAAATGTTTATAACTCAATGGTGTTAGGAATACTTGAAGCCATATCATTGTGTGCATATTATTTCTATTAGATGGAAATAACTGAAATCATATAACAGTGTACAAATAATTGAATTGTGAATAGTTACTTGAAGCAGTTGTCTACAAGTGATTCAAGCCATGTGACTTTGTGCAAAAAAGACTGACTTCAGCATTAGATAAATCAATAAAGGTTGACAGACAGGCCATAAATCCAATCACATGACAGACCATATATATATATATATATATATATATATATATATAAGTAAGTAAAGTTGGCGACCTTAGTGAAGGGTGACTCAGAACACCCTTTTCAATAGCTACTACACCGAGGTATAGGAGAGGGCACTACTCCATTCCCTGGATTGCTCCACTTTACCCTTGATCCTTACAGGTCTGAAACTTAGTCTAACGTAAAGTTGGGTGGGTTTCAATCCCGGCTTCGAGCGTCCTGCGTGTCTAGCCACACTGAAGAGTTCTGATAGAACAAAACAGTCTGTCTGTGGATGACAATATATATATATATATATATATATATATATATATATATATATATATATATATATATATATATACAAAAAGCATAAGCAATTAAAAACCATTCAAACTACAAACACGAGTAAGTTAAAATCTCATTGAATACCCATTAACTAGACCTTTTGCCAGACATGTTCTCTGACAAAAGCATCAAGCTGGAAACACACTCACACACACACACACACACACACAAACATACATACATAGATATGTGTATACATATACACAGACAAAAACTATTAGGAAAAAGTTACCAGTAAATTTAAAACTACACTGCCACACACACACAAAAAAAAACAAGACACCCAGTCACATGCACAGAAGAAAAATAACTGTTAGTGAAACCCAAAACCACTCCAACACGCACACACACACACACACACACACACACACAATGACAAAAACAAATCAAATATTAAAGAGGGGTAAAGCAGACTAAGGTAAACACACTCTAAAAAATGAGAGGATGACCTCTATATAAAAGCCATAACCAAAGGAAAAGCATTCAAGCTGGGAACAAGAGTGAGTTCAAGTCTCATTGAGTACCCCATTAACAAGGCCTTGTGTCATATATGTTCTCTGATGAAAGTAACAAGCTGGAAACATTCACATATATAACATGCATGTAAAAACAAAATAAATAAATTAGAAAAAATACAAATCTCTTCATGGACCTACCTATATATATATATATATATATATATATATATATATATATATATATATATATATGTGTGTGTGTGTGTGTGTTAAGAGAGAGAGAGAGATTTTATTTCTCAAAGTTACCATTGCGGAGAAAAACTTTTTTAACCAGAATTCATTGATTTAAATATAAAATTTAGCTAAGAGGAAAAAGTTTTAATTTCTTTGCAAATTTATTTTTGTAGTTTGATCTGCTCTATATGAAAATGGTGTTCATTTCTTAGAGAATTTTTTTCATTTTTGAGAAAAATCAAATCAGATACTCAAGTCTGAATATTTTACATAAAATTCATTATGTAAACAAGGTGTCATGAACCCAAAGTGCTTTTGTTGTTATGCACATATTGTAATTATATCCCCCCACCCCACTTTAAAGCCATTTTGTATTGTATGTAATAAAAAAAAATAAAACACATTTTATTTAAAAATTTTTTAAAATTTCCTAAAGGAATTATTCATTGTAAATTATATCGGGATAAAAAAAAATTATGCTTCATTCAACTGAATTTCAACCATTAGGATTTTAATACCTCCAGTCATTTTACATTTAATAATAAAATACATTATTGAAAATGATTTGAAAGATTTGAAAAAAAAACTTTTGCAAGAAACCACAATTTTCTTTTTAAAAAATATCAATACCTGTTTTATGGTGAATTTGGTTTATTAAACAGATATTTATTTTAATTTATTGAAAAATTAAATTTAATTTATTACAAATTATCCTTCATTCCCCCATAACCAGCCATTTAAATTAATTGTCTGCCATTTAATTGTCTGCTGTCATGAAGAGTTTTTTGTCGCTATAACATTTAAGACGTATTTCAATTACACTCCTACTTTTTACCCTCACTTTAATAGACTGATTCTTCAAAAGAGACATTGTATGACTAAAGATTACACATATAACATTTTATGCATATATATATATATATATATATATATATATATATATATACATATATATATATATATATATACCATATACAAAAAAAAACTTTAAAAATTACTCATATTTTTTGTAATAATATTTATTTCCGCAGACTTTATATTTCACGCAATCTGCACTTTTAGACAAAGAAATAATGAGAAATTTCTAATAAAGATTGAGAAAAACCCACAAAATTCAGGTCACTCTATCTCCCTAACCAGAATTTCATTTGTTTTTTTATTTTCTATTTTTTTTTTTTTACTAAGTAAAGACCAGACCATTTGTTTTTCCTGTATGGTTGACAAATGATTTGTTAAAAACTGCTGACAGGATTCTGGTGTAGTTTCCATCTAGCTTTTTCTTCTTGAATTTTGTTAGCATCCAGGTGGTGCATCCATACACTAGTACTGACACAGTCACAGATTGGAACACCTCACAAAACAGTGGCTGTACAGCCACTTACTTCCTATCTCACAGACTCTCCAAGTAAAATGAAGAAAACATGCTGGTCTCTGCTGGAGAAGCAGGGACAAATTCATTAACAAACTTATCTTATGAACTTGGCAAGGACTTATATACATCATCTCTGTGTGGACACTGGATGCAATCTAGAGGACCTGCCAGGAGTGGTGAATAATAGGAATGGATGGCAAGAGAGAGTCAGGAAACTCAGTACCATCAGCGTAACTTGGTGATGATGCAGATGATATATATATATATATATATATATATATATATATGGTGGTGCTCTATGCATTTATTACAGAGGTGCCTATGGTGTAATGAATATCGTCATAGGGAATGGACATGGTGACCTGAGTTCAAATCCTTACAAGCCTATTCATATTTTCCATTTCAGTAATACCCTTGGAAAAGGTATGAATTCAACCCCCTAGTTGACCAGACTGTGATTTTTAACTTTGGTTTGGCAACCACTCTAGGAAAAGGAAAACTCTCAATTTAAACCTGTTAAACTCAGTTCAAAAATTGATGTTGTATCATATCTTGTTCGTGTGAAAGTTTATATATATATATATATATATATATATATATATACACACATTGGTAGTAGTTTAATGCAGGATTGTTTAAAAAGAACAGACTGGGGGATAATAGTAAAGGATAAGCCCTCAGTGAGACTCAAACTCCATTACCAATGATTTTATTAAAGAAAAGTATTGTAAATGATTTTATTACAGAAATCCATTGAAAATACAGCCCAGTTGGCTGGCGCTGTAGAATACACCAACTGTATCTCTGCAGAGGGGTAAGACCACCACTTCCCGCCCAACAAGTATCTTGGATGTGACACTAAACAATCAGTCCTGGAGCTTTGGAGAATATAGAGTATGCCTTCTTGACCTAACCCTAACCCTGCTCCTTGGTCCACTCTGACCCAGAGTGATAGCACCTGATGGGGTCCTATCTGTGGCTCAAATAGAACTGTTTGACATTTAAACTATGTACAAACAAATATCTTACATTAAATTGTATCTTTAGAAATAGAACTCTTTGACTATTTAATGGTGCATAAAGAAATGACTGTTTAATTGAATTGTTAGTGATACACAACAATTCTTGGAACTATTTAACTGTGTGCCAACAAATGAGTAATTTTGAATAGAATTATTAGCGTTGAATAACAATACTTGAAACTCTTTAACTGTGAGCCTAAATTGAATTGTTAGTGTTACATAGTGATGCTTGAAACCATTTAACTCTGTACAAATAATCATTTGTTTGCACTTAAAAAATAGTTTCAAGTATTGCTATCAAACATAAATAGTTTTAATTCTAAACAGAACTAGTCTTATTAGAATATTTAGAACCATTTAACAATAATAATACTTGTGTGCAAACAAATGAGCTCTGACTTACCTAAGAATAAGATTACCTACAAACTATTGACTTACAAATCATATATATTTCATACATACATATAAAGAGGATATGGTATTAAATAACCTACAATGGTTGATATGCCATAAAACCTAACCAAACCAAATCATATATATTAAATATTTATATATAAAGATAATTTGGCATTAAATAACCTACAATGGTTGATATGCCATAAAATCCAACCAAACTAAATCATATATATTAGATATTTATGTATAAAGAGGATTTGGCATTAAATAACCTACAATGGTTGATATGCCATAAAACCCAACTAAACCAAATCATATATATTTAATTTATATGTATAAAGAGGATTTAGCATTAAATAACCTACAATGGTTGATATGCCATAAAACCCAACCAAACCAAATCATATATATTTGATTTATATGTATAAAGAGGATTTGGCATTAAATAACCTACAATGGTTGATATGCCATAAAACCCAACCAAACCAAATCATATATATTCAATATATATGTACACAGTATTTGGTATTAAATAATCTACAATGGTTGATATGCCATAAAACCCAACCAAACCAAATCATATATATTCAATTTATATGTACACAGAGGATTTAGCCTTAAATAATCTACAATTGTTGATATGTCATAAAATCAAACCAAACTATTGTAAATAAGAAAGGAAATGATTGTCAGTTGTCATGAACCAAGACATGTGTTACTGAAAGCATATAGTTATTATATGTCTTATATTGCTGATGAGTTTACTAGAGAAATGAAAATTAGGAAGCAAGATGGTCAGGAGTTAAACCACATGTTCCAAGCAGAACAGATTTATTATATGTATAATTAACTAAGTAGCTTTTGGCAGATGAAGAGTGAGTATTTTCAATTGGACAGCCACAAGAGGTCTACAAGAAATCTACCACATTTGATTTGTATTTGAATTGCTTTCTTAATTCACTCTCCAAACATAATCATAGTTCTTTGCCGGGAGTGCTGTCACTGTGTTCATTCATGGATGTTATTTAACTGGCAGAAAAGGTTGTCTCTCCCTCTCAAAAGAGATATTCAAGATGGGCAGACAAGAAACAGGAAGTTGGATGAGGGAGGATATGGAGGATTATCTGTGTGGGGGGATAAAAATCTACAAAATATGAAAGAATCTCATACTAGTCCCTACCCCACTAACGGATTTTCTTTGTGCTTATATCTCTTGTTTGGATGACTCGCATCAGTTGAATCATTATCCTCTTAACATCACACCTAAACGCCCCCTCATTCTATTGAAAAGTGGGGGTTAAATTTTCAATAAAAATCAGCATCTTTACCCTGTCTCTATTTTTAAGCTTGAAGACACTTATTTTAGTTCTATCTATGTGTGTGCATGTGTATGGTTCAGAATGAAAAAATATAGTGTGTGTGTGTGTGTGTGTGTGTGTGTGTGTGTGTGTGTGTGTGTGTGTGTGTTTGTAAAAACTTAGTTAAGAATTGTATGTGTGTTTACATGGAAAAATATAGTCGAAAATGTATGTGTGTGTGTGTGTGTGTGTGTGTGTGTAAAAATATAGTTTCAAGTGTATGTGTGTGGTTGAGAGAGGAAAATGTAGCTCAGAAAGTGGGTGCATGTATGTAAGTGTGTATGTGTATACAGCTGGGAGTGGAATAATAATGTTGAGTGTGCTTGTGTGTGTGTGTGTGTGTGTGTGGTTGGGAGAGCAAAAATATAGTTTCAAATATGTATGTGTTGTTCAGAAAGTGTGTGTTTGTATGTGTGCTCATGTGTTTATAAGCTGTTGGGAGTTGAAGAAGAGTTGTTGTTGTTGTTGTTTTTAGTGTGCTTGGGTTGGGGTGGGGAATAATATAGTTATGGATGTGTGTGTGTGTGTGTGTGTGTGTGCAATTGGGAGTGGAATAATCCTGCTGAGTATTTTGGTGCCTCTGAGTGTGTGTGTGTGTGTGTGTGTATGACTATTGAATTATATAGTTTCAAGTGTGTGCTTGTTATCTAGCAATCACAAGATGCATCTTTTAACTAATTCTTTTTTTTTTTTACATCTTTCCAAAGATTCTAGAAGAGAGAATTATTTGGGGAGGGGCACATAAACTGAGGGCCAGTGTTTCCTAAGGGGGAGGAGAATGATAAGTGGTGAGGGAGATATAAAAGAGAATTTGATTGTTGTTGTTGTTGTTGTTTGTGGTGGTGGTGGTGATCTTGAATGTGATGTTTTATTTGATGTTTTCACCTGTTGTTCTTAAACTCTAATAGTAAAAAAGAAAAAAAATATTGACTTCTAGATATGAGATGACAGACAAATATAACACCAATCATTTATCCATATTCATATCTATCTACATTATCTACGTATATCCGACTCCATCTGCTTATGTTTGTTCTTATATATCAATGGCTTTTCATATCTATCTAGTTTATCTACATTCTACCTTTCTATGTATCTATATCTGTTGATTCATATCAATCTATCAATATCTATTCTTATATGGGAGGAGTACTCATGGAAGAGTACTCATGGCATGATGGCTAAAGTGCTGGACTACAGTTTTGAAGTAAGTAAAAGTAAAGTTGGCAACCGTAGTCAATGGTGACTAGAAGGCTCCCTTTTATAGCTACTACACAAAGGTGTTGGGGAGGGCGCTACTCCTTTCCCTGGATTGTTCCACTTTACCCTTGATACGTACCTTATATTGCTGAGTGTTAAGCAAGGAGGTATCAAGTGCCATTTTTAAAGTCTTTGGAATGACGCGACCTGGGATTGAACCCAAGTCTCCTAGACCATTGGCGAACACTCTACCCACTATTACATTCACTTTCTGTCTAATACCCTTGACAAAAATATGAACTACCTTATTTCCACAACCATGAGTTAAATAGCATCACTGCTGTTCTTCTGCAGAGGATGGCTTTCACATTAAATACCCAACAAATCCTTTTTATACATATTGTCACGTGATGGCTCACGGAGACGAGGAGGTGGGAATGATACTCCCCCCCCCCCGTTGAACTAACATTATCTAGGAGTCAAAAAGTGACCGTTAGGAGAGAATGTGGGTCACGCAGATGTTCGCACCTAAGTGACCTTGGGTCGCTGGACATCGGAAGGGGAAAGAGAAAATGAAGCCAAATGATTGGCGGGGACCCCAAACGGAAGTGGGGTTCCCTTCCCCTCAGCGGAAGTAAATACAAAAAAGGAGTTTTTGAGCAACGCTCGTGGCAGACGGACGATAGCCATTTTACTCCGGGCTAAAGACAAAAGACTAACTGAGACATGAAGGACTCCAAAATCCTCCAAGCCAGTACTAAAAACAGAACAAAGTCTATTAGCCCGTGAAAGAAGAAAAATTCTCCAGTGGAACCCCGTCAAAAAAAATAAGATAAGTAACTTTGGGACATTCTTCCTTTACACCCAAATTTTGTTTACCACTCTCTCTCTCTATTTGAAGAAGGATAAAAGCCAAGAAAAGACATTTATATTCATGGACTATCCTATTATATATTTTTGACATTTTGAACGTATATATATATATAACCGTAGTAAAGAACCTATGTATTCTCATTTTACCATGTGGTCTATGTTATTATTCCATGCTTTCCTTTCAGCTTCTATTCGCCTTACATTATCTTGCTTAGAACTGTCCTATTAATTCCTAAAGTATCACGCGGGAAATATTATTACAGCTAAGACCTATAGGCCCGTATTCTTCTATTCTCTAAGGGAAAGAAGTTTAGCGGCCTGGTGGGTGTGTGATAGTGTGAAATTTTGGACCCCTTTGCCAGCGGTGGCCAGTCTGGCCCTAAATTATTCCCTCACGTAATATGCCAGTTCTTATCTGCCTGAGAAAAGAACTCTGAACAGGACTTATTTCTGTAGGGGATCAAGTGCCAACCTGCCCCGTCTTCACACGTGCGAAAATAAAGTCCCGTTTAGGGATTTTAGTCAATTTGCCGTCACAATATATATATATTAAACGAAAAAACCAAACCTATTCTTATATATCAATATTTATCTATATAGTAGATCTATCTATATTCTTATATATCAATCTAAGTTTATTCATATTTATCTGTCTCTATTCATATCTATCTAGCTATCAATACATGTATTGTCTATTCATATCTATCTATCTATCTATCTATATCTACATATCAATTTATGTAGTCATGTCTTACTCTATTAATTACTTCAAAAACATCACTGGATCATGTAGACTAGTTGCCAGATATCAAACACCTAGCAGAATGCCTGATGAGGTGTAATGGCCACTAGCAATATGTTGTTCACATATGACTAGTTAAAAATATACAGGTCATTTAAATGAACAAATGCTGATGAAGGGGAAAGAGCAAATCTAGAACAAATTTGGACATCTTTCTTAATGAAGAATTTATTGGAATTATTTTTGATCTTCAAGTGAAGTCTATGTACACATTTAAAGGGATTGGATAATACTGGATGAATGAAAAAACTGTAGCAAAATATCCCTAGCTTTGAACAACTGTTGAGCACATTTTACTAGCTTTTCCAAGTTCATATATTGGGAAATAGGTTTAGCCATGGACATCAGTTACCAAGCAGACAGAGAAACCCTTTGAACATAGAACGTGCTGATTTGCATCTTAAACTCACAAACCTGCAACCAAATATTTGTGATCTCCTCAATGCCCACCAAACCCATCCTTCCCATTAAATAAATAATTCAAGAATTAAAAGGTGCATTTGCATTTATAGTTTACTGATTCTTTTCTCATGTAAATTGTATTAAACACTTGTTAATTAATTATGCTTCATAATCTAATATTCAATCCATTTATTGGGAGCGGGGGTAAATAAAAATTAAAATTGGTTGCATGTGGTGCATTAAGTAAAAAGTTTTAAAAAAACCCTTGTCTACGGCATTGAAACTCTGTAAAAAAAAAAATACATGGTTGGTTTGATTTCTTTGTTTAATGGCATATCAACCTTATTTAATGCCAAAGCCATCCTATCAAAAGAACAGTAGTGATACTATTTAACGCCTACCTGGGAAGAGAGGAGGATTCATACTTTTCCCAAGACTGTTTGTTCAAAAGTGAAAATAATAGTTAAATTGAAGTTTGAACCTGCTTACTATGATGTCACAGTCCAACACGTTAGCCACTATACTACAAGAACTCAAAAAAAAAAAAAAGATATGAATACTTAGCAAGCTAAAAATAAGTATACTCTTCATATATATTTACTATCTTTTGAACGTTGCTGATACACCAACCTGCTTAGCTATCACTTTGATACTATTTGGTTTGGTTTCTTTGTTTAATGGCATATCAACCTTCATGGGTTATTAAATGCCAAAGTTATCTTTGTAGAAGAACAGTAGTGGTACTATTCAACCCAGAGTTGAGGAAGAAGGTTCATTTGAAAATTTGTATTAGACTGGAATACTTGATACCATATAATTATATGCAAATTATTTGTATTAAGAATATTTACTTGAAGCTATAATTGTTTACTCAAAAAAAATTTGAATACTTAGCAGGCTAAGGATAAGTAGACTCTTCATATATGTTCATGTAATTTTAGTTTTTGTGATGCAGGTTATTTTTTAAAATTGTAAGATTTCATGATGGGTATATGCAGGTTGTTCAGAAGAGATTTTAGATTTGTTACAAATCTCTCTCATTTATATGAGCTTCATCTGCACCGAAATTAAGATTGAATTAGTTTTTTTAGTTTCATGAGAAGGAGTAAGGTGTTGCCACAATGAAAATGTTCAACTATGGCTCTTCTTTCTTCTTCGATTTTTGTACATATGTATACATGCATATATAATTTTAAGGATATATGTGTGTGTGTGTGTGTGTGTGTGTGTGTGTGTGTGTGTGTGTGTGTGTGTGTGTGGTTAGGCAGCAGTCGTTCATTTAAGCATATTTCATTAAATAATAAAGACAAATTTTGTTTGTATAATTTAATTAAGATCCTTTCAAGTTTCCTGAGAAGTGTCTTGGTTTCAGGTTGGAATTAGTGAATGAATTTACCAAAATTTACCAAAATTCATTAGCAACTCAGTTTTATCCCACTCTGCGTTTGCATATTTTTGTTATGTTATAAAAAAACTTTCAAAATTCCTTTTAAAAAAACAGCATTCTTTACATATACAAACAACCCCTGATGATGGCCTATGAAGGGTCTAAAAGCGCTCGGGACAATTTTGGTAAATTCATCCACCAATTCCAACCTGAAACCAAGATACTTATCAGGAAACTGAAAAGGATCTTAAATAAATTATACAGACAAAATTTGTCTTTATTATTTAATGAAACATACTTAAATGAACGACTGCTGCCTAACTACACACACACTCACACACACACACACACACATATATATATATATATATATATATTAAGAGGGAGAAAGAGAAAGTTTTTCTCAACAAAACAGCAGCTGTCTGGCCACTTACTACAGTTGGATTATCTTAAGGTATAATCTGTACAAAGGATCATCATTTCTATTTATGAACTTTCTCAACAACAGCAGTCATTGCCAATAAGAATTGGGCAATCAGAGGCAAGAACTGAAAGCATTTAAAATCATTTGTGACTATCCTCAAATACTCAGTTGCTGGTTGAAGTTTCTGCCAGTAAGATGAATCTTTTGGATTACCGACACTGGATTCTGTGAACAAAAGATCAAAATACTGACAAGGATTCTAAAAACCTCCCATCTCACAAACCATTCAAGTAAGACAAGAAAAATGCTGGAGAAGTAAGGACAAACTCATAAACTTTCTATGGACTCCAACACATTGATGTGCCAGTGTTAATCGACCAGCAAGGATATACATACGGACATTGGATGCCGTCTAGAGGACCTGCCAGGAATGATAAACAATCGGGATGGATGGCAAGACAGAGAGTCAGGGAACTCCATGCTATCAGCATGACTTGATAATGATGATGTATGTGTGTGTGTGTGTGTGTGTGTGTGTTTGTGTGTGTGTGTGTGTGTGTTGTATTTGTGTGTATGAGGTGTGATCAAAAAGTATCAAGATTGAAGTTGAATTTACCAAAACAGTTTGGAACAATAAATAAAACATTAATTTTCTTCAAAATTGTCCCCTTGGCATTCAGTGAGATTTTTTATTTGTCAAAGCACTTCTAAAACTCCTCTTTTGATGTGACATGAAGCTGTACTATCATATTTCTTTTCTGAGATGAAGTTGGATCATTCAGGATTTCCAGACTATTGTCTTCATCTTTATTGTTATATTCATATATATGTGAATGTAACAATAAAGATGAAGACAATAGTCTGAAAACCCTGAATAATAAAAATTCAATCCTACTTTTGAGATGAATATTCAGCTTAGAAACAAGACAGTGTATTTATTCATTGGCAATACTATATATGCACACATTTTTTATTCATTTTAATGATATTTCAATCCATCTAGGGTTATTTTATGCCTAGAGGTTAGGGACTCACATTCAATGTTTGTTCATATTTACATTTTTTGTTTTTTAAGGTTTTTTTTGCACATGGTCCTATCAGATATGAATAATTTTTAAACAGATCTTTCTTTCTTTGATTAATGGCACATCAACCTTTGTAGGTTATTTAACAGTAGTGGTACTATTTAACCCATAACTGGGAGGATAAGGGGGTTCATACCTTTCCCAAGGGTATTTGCCCAAAAGTAAACATAATAGCACTTTAAACATTACACCACAAGGACACTCCCTTTAAACAGATCTATTTGACCCATAGGTGGGACCCTATCAGGTACTACCACTCCAGGTTAGAGTGGACTTGAGAGCAATGGCAATGAAGGGATACTCTACATTTCTCAAAGCTCCTGGACTGGAGCCTCACCATCTGATTGTTTTGTGACATATCCAGGACCCTCATTGGGGTGAGAGTCTTACCCTTTTTTGGGAGATACAGTCAGCAATAGCCTTGCAGACCTATGTGGTCCTATATTTGTCATGGTACTTTATTGTGGCCTTGCTTCTGCAACTACCACATGCATTTCCCAGTAGTTGGTTTATCAACTCCCCCTCTGTCCATGTCATGTTTGAAAGATCCACAGATGGGGTATTACACAATCTATCCAGTTGGGGGTAGTTCGTTGGAGCAAGTTGTCAGGGTGTTGGCAACTCAAAGACAAGAAAACCTCTCCGTTAACAATTAACAATTATTTATTGGAACACAATCATGTAAAAATTATATATACAATATATTTATAGAGAGAAACTTTTTCTTTTGTTGTGTTCGAAAGACAGACGATTGAGATATTTGGCTGGTGCAGTGTTTCCATCATATTCAATTTTTTGGACAGTGAAGCTTTTGTGGGAGAGGCTTTAGTTCTTGGTGAGATTTCTTTTCTTATTCTCTTGTTTTTGGTTTGAACATCGGATTTCTTCTCACATATAACCCTACAAACATCTATTTTTATAGAAGATTCCCTTTGGAATATTTTAACAATCAGTAAGTTTGGTTAGTACTGACCTTGGAAATTGACTTTACAATTTCTTTCAAAGTAAAGTAAGTAAAGTTGGTGACCTTAGTTGAGGGTGACCCAAAGGCTCTCTTTTCAACAGCTACTACACCGAGGGGAGAGCACTACTCCATTCCTTAGATTACTCCACTTGATACGTACCTTATAATGCTGAGTGTTAAGCAAGGCAGCATCAAATACCCATTTTTTTTAGTTTTTGGTATGACTTGACTTGGGATTGAACCCCGGGCTCCTGGACCATTGATGAACACTCTACTCATTAGGCCAATGGCCCGGTGAAGTATATAGGTTTTTTATATTGTTATAAAAGGAAAATTACATTTTCCTTAATAAAAAAAAATGTATCATACACTCCCTAAGTTTTTAGCATCAGTGAATACCTCATTTTGTCATATCTGAAGTATGACTTTCTAAAGGACGTTAAAGAAGTTTAATAGGAAAGATCAAACCTTCATCTCCTTTTGTATTGGTCACCCTAGAGCTCATCTCCCACCAAAGCAATACCCAAATTTTGAGCAAAGTTTTTTTTGCTTTTTTCTTTTTATAACAGATTTGAGCTTGAGGTTATTTTTGAAATGCATTTGAGTGAGAAGTTTCTTGTCAAAATAACTGATACAAAAGGAAATAAAATGCAGCCAAGCTGATTAACAGAGATTAAGAAGGAATTAAAAAGAGATTAAGTAAACCCTTTGCCAAGATCAACAAAAACATCAAAAAAAGAAAATGTTTTGAAATCTTGCCAGTTGAAACGATCAATCTGTGTCCGAAGAAAAGAAAATACATTATAACTCGTTTTTTACCTTCTTTCCAAAATCATTAACATTACAAGATTTCTTTTTTCTTTTTAAAATTCCTCATCTATCTTGGTTCTGATTTTCTGGGTCTAACTTAAAAGTAGGTAAATTGTCGGCTCAACAAGAGAAATTGCGGGATTTCCTGAAAATATGTTGCCAAGTTTGGAGAGGCTATGATTGCAGTCTGATTTGGAAACTTGTGGTTTCTTTTGCCAAAGGAAGGTATTTTTATGGTAGCAGCAATTAAAAAAGAATTGTTTATTCAGACTCTACAATAATTACTTCTATTTTAAAATTTACAGGGAGGATCAGAGCTTCCTCCCGTTAGTTGATATAGTAAGTAATTTTTTAATGGGCATTTAGTTATTCTATCATTTTTTAGAATGGCAATTTGAATTATCATATATATATATATAAAGATATAATGATAATAAGTAAATGTATATTAGCTTTTATATATATTTAATAGCATGGAAGCTTTTCTGCTACCTTAGGTTTCATGACATTTTATAAACGACAATCATTAGGGGGACTAGCAAGAAAATGCCTTCTTTGCCTCCACAAAAATCTAGCTATTATGCCCTACCCATCACAAAACACTCTGCTAAACAAAAAATCAGAAATCCTATCCAAATGCAGACATGAGAACAAACATCAACTCTCACATTTCGACTCATACACATAACCCATCCATCTTACCTATACCACCTCCACTTCTATAAATCCCCCCGCAAATGGCCCACATCACACCCAACACATTGTAAGTACCACCTTTCTCCATTAAATTCTTATATCTATCTTCATGCACTTCCACAACCTGTAGACATTATGTTAGCCATGTTTTCATGAGTGTTAGTAATAGGTCTCCACACCGCATATTTAACATATCCTCCACACGCACACACACCATCATATATTACAATAACATATACATAACATAACATTAGCACAACATAAAAACTATTGTAACCCATCATAACTCCCCACCTATTACTCTTACGTCCCAGACCTATCATGATTACACGTCAAATCATATATTCACTTCCTTAATTATGCAATGATGATAATTTACTCATGAGTTAAAATCATCACTACACACACTCATACATATCAAAAAATAAAAAAATTAAAAATAAATGACTAACAATTATTGCAACGTCTTAACATTATATTTACTACGTTCCTTACATTCATACAATCATGAATTACTTTGATGTATGCGCAATATATCATTAACACATTACAACTAATACAAATTATTATTGCAATCTAACACAAATCATATTCCAGCATAAAATACCTATATTGCATAATACTCCATAGTATATTACTATATAACATACCTCTTTGTCCAGTCGGCTGGGGCTGTAGAATACACTGACTGCTCCTCTGCAGAGGAGTAAGACCCCTCCCCAATAAGTGTCCTGGATATGACACTAAACAATCTGATGGTAAGGTTCCTGTAATGCTGGGGCGTTGGCGAATGTAGAGCACCCCTTCATTGCCATTGCTCCCAGGTCCACTCTGGTCCGACGTGGTAGCACCTGATAGGGCCCTATCTATGGGTTAAATAGAACTAACAGCATACTTATGCTAAACTGAATTGTTTGACTAAACTGAATAGCTTGAAATAGAAATGTTTTTCACAATTAAATCGTACTTACATTTAAAGTGTGTGCTTATACTAAACTGAATTGTTTGAAATAAAACTGATTATTTACATAAAAATGAATTTGGCATTAAATAACCTACAAAGGTTGATATGCCATAAAATATGCCATACCTCTCCATTTATTTATTAAATTTGGCCTACCATACTACACTTGCCTATTTTGCTTACAAATAAAAACTTCATTTTCTACGAAATGCAATGATAATATTTTGTTCTTTAGTTAAAATCACCACCACAAACACACACACAAATATATAAAGAAACAAATTCTTAAAAAATTTTCTCGGTCATTCTGTTGCAAATTTGGCTACATATTGAGTCTCATACATCCAGGAGACAACCTCAAATTTATCATGCTGCATATGTATCTTCATACACACATATACTAAACATCACATATACATCCATACACAATAATATGCAAATATAATCCACACAAACACACGCACGCACACATATACACACACTCACATGCACACATAAAGAGTTGTATACAATTCTAATGTTTTTTGACTGTATTTTTTATTTTTTTGAGTTCTTCATTATCTTTCGTTATCTGCCTGATGATTGTCATTTATAAAACATCATAAAACCTAAGGTCGCAGACAAGCTTCCATTCTATTAAATAAATAAAATCTAGTATATATTTACTTATTATTATTATTATTATTATTTTATAATAGCTCTATAACAGATATTGAGCACTCTCCAAATTATATCACATTTGGTTCACCACAAACTCACAAAATGAAATAGTGACAAACAACACTGTTACTATTGATATAGATATAGATATGATGAAATACTGGTATATTCTACTTAGAAGAAAATTCAGGCCATTAACCAAATGAGTAGAATGTTCGCCTATTGTCAGGAGACCAGAGTTCAATTCCAGGTTGAGTCATACCAAAGACTCAAAAAATGGTATTTGATGCGGCCTTGCTTAACACTCAGCATTATAAGGTACGGATCAAGGGTGAAGTGGAGAAATCCAGGGAATGGAGTCGTGTCCTATCCTACTCCTCGGTGTAATAGCTATTGAAAAAAAAGCCTTCGGGTCACCCTCAGCTAAGATTCTTATTTATCGGTGATAGTGTAGCTAATTATATTCATTTTGATTGTATAATGTTCCCCTGGAAATAATAAAATCCTGATATCTTTGGTTTCAAAGAATATTAACTTCTTATAAAAATTCTTCATGATGTACTACATAAAATAAATATTCATAAAGACTGTTACTTCTTGTCACTATGTTCTATTTTTATATTTTTGGTTAGAATTTCAATGCTACTAATTTTGGTTTTGAAGAAAATTAGCATTTTATAGAAAAATGTTTAGGTTGAGACTGTACTTATTTATGGACGATACTCTACCAAATAATATTCATTTTGATTGTATAATGTTCTCTGGAAATAATAAAATTCTCGTATGTTTGGTTAAAAAAAATTAACTTTTCATGAAAAATTGTTTTAGGTGTACTTATTTAGGGGCAGTACTGTACATTCTTAAGAGATTTAAATGTAATTTATGTTTTTTAAATTTTTATTAAATTTATTATAAAATTTGTTCTGCAAAATTTAATCTTACAAGGTACATTGGATTTTATCTTCTCTACATAAGTGACTGTATATATAAATGTATGCATTTATGTATGTGTGTACGCCGACAAGTGTATACATATGCACACACATTAAGGCTAAAAGCATTGTAGTAAAAATAAAAAGAGTAATATAATTATCCATTTTATATTGATTTGTAGAAGTGAAATATTCAGTTTTTAAGAACAACCATATTCATGATAGCACTTAACTTGAAAAAAATATTGTTTAACTTTTATATTTGATACTGGTTATTCATATGCATGCGTGTGTGTGTGTGTGTGTGTGTGCATTATTCTTTTATATCTAATATTCATTATTTATATATATGTGTTTGTGTGTATATGTGTGTGCCTCTGTGTGTGTGTGTGTGTGTGTGTGTGTGTGTGTGTGTGTGTGTGTGTGTGTGTGTGCATTATTATTTTATATTTAACACTGATTAAAATAGGGAAAAGTTTCCATAAATTGTATAACTTAAAAAAATAAATATTTAGATAAATTGAATTTCTCGCCCCCACCCCACCATATTGATAATTATTTAAAAAACTAAAAATAATTTTTTTTAAAGTCAAAGTATTAAAAAAAAAGAAAAAGCAATGCTTCATTTTTTTTTCAGCTTGTATTTTTTAAAAGCTATCAATAGGCATTTATTTTTATTTTTCAAAAAAATTACTCAAGCAATATCATAAAATTATAAAATATAACTGATTTTTTAACACCTGATTATCTTAAAACTGACTAAACACATACGTAATAATATCAGATATTTAAACCATTACATTCTGGGAAAAATCTTTGTTGATTTCTATTTGTCAATTTGATGAACGAATAACAACAAGGGGGGGTGTCCTCGTGGTGTAATGGTTAAAGCAATGGACTGCAGAATTGTAGTAAGCGAGTTCATATTCCAGCTGCGCTATTACGTTCACTTTTGGGCAAATACCCTTGGGAAAGGTATGAACCCCCTTATCCTCCCAGCTATGGGTTAAATAGTACCACTACTGTTCTTCTGTGAGAATTACTTTGGCATTAAATAACCTACAAAGATGGTTTGGTTTGGTTTCTTTGTTTAATGGCATATCAACCTTTGTAGGTTATTTAATGCCAAAGCTATTCTCCCAGAAGAACAGTAGTGGTACTATTTAACCCATAGCTGGGAGGATAAGGGGGTTCATACCTTTCCCAAGGGTATTTGCCCAAAAGTGAATGTAATAGCGTGACTGGAGTACAAACTCATTTACTACGATTCCGCAGTCCATCGTTTTAACTATTACACCACAAGGACACCCCCATAACCTACAAAGAGTTGATATGCCATTAAACAAAGAAACCAAACCAAACCAAATAACAACAAATCCAGGACAAGCCATAAATAAGTGCTTCACTAACAAGTCTTTTATAAAAATATTAATTTTATTCTAAATTACACATCATCATCATCATCATCATCATGTCGCGCCTCCGGCGCGGATATCCCTGACCGTCTCTCGCCATTTCTCCCTATCATTCATCGCCTCCGGCAGGTCTTCTGGGTTACATCCCGTGTCCTCACACAGCTGCTGTATGTAGGTTCGTGCTGGTCGTCCCACTCTTGCACATCCATGTGTGGGGGTCCACAGGAGTACATCGCTTATGAGCTCGTCCTTGCTTCTCCAGCAGTGTCCTGCGTGTCTGGTTCGTCGGACTTGTATAGTTTTTGTGATGGGGGGCAAGTGTCCGTATAGTTGGAGTCTCGTGGGGTGTTGTCGCCAGGACTTGTTTAATACTGCTCTCAACATTCTTGTATAATTTCCGTCCAGCCTCCTTTCCAGCCGCTTCGTAAGCGTCCATGTGGTGCATCCATATAGCAGTATCGACACAACCGCTGCCTGGAAGAAACTGCGTTTCATTTTATCAGTTAGGTCCGACTTCCATATGATCGAGAGCCTATCGATAGCTGTCCATGCCTTCGTCAGTCGTGTGTCGATGTCTTTCTCGGTTGATGAGACGCTGCTTCCTAGGTAGGTGAATTTGTTGACTAGTTTCAGAGAGGCTCCGTCTAGTGTGGCAATGTTGCCCGTTTGGTTGTAACACATATATTCGGTTTTGTTTGCATTGACATGGAGGCCAATGCCAGCTGCGGCTCGTTCCATACTATGCAGTAGTGTCTCTGCTTGATTAGGCGTATTCGCTAGTAACGCCAAGTCATCAGCGTAGTCGGCATCCGTGATTGTTTTTGCGGGGTACCTTTTGCTTCTTCTCTTAGTCAGCTGGAAGCCATTTTCTCTGATTTTGTCGATCGAAGTCCTAAGCACATAGTCTAGACAGATGATAAAGAGGTACGGGGCTAGTGTGTCTCCTTGTAGTACTCCTGCAACTATGTCGAAGTATTCCGTGTCTCCATCTGGTGAACGTACTTTCACTTTGGTGTTTCTGTTTTTTTTTGTTTTTTTTTTTTTTTTTTTGAAACACCAAAAATTACACATACCAGGATTTTATTATTTCTAATGGAACATAATACAGTAAAAACAGATATTATTTGGTATTATTCAAAGCTAAACTCTACAGTATTTTAACTGGGAGCAAAAATACAATCCAAATCTTCTGTAACCAAAATAAAAATGTATATATATATATATATATATACAAATTTCATTGAACATAATAGACATTTTCTGTCTACTTGGGGCTGAATAGGCCCCCAGCTTCGGCTGGGCAACCTTCGGGTGGGCGAGCTGCTTTTCAGACCCCTTGTATAGCACTAGACCTCACGGTCTAGTTCAAGCTATATGCGGGCATACATGCCTGGACCTAGATTTAGGTCCGTGATACGGCTTGACTCATTAGATCCACATTGCACTTAGTGGGTCAATGACTAGCAGGGTTCGAGTCTCAGCTCGTTCCCGACCTTCCCCTCCCCTTTATCCCCACTTTGATCAGCCTTCGGGCTTTTGACCTTGTGTCAAGTCCTGTCTGGTGGGAGGCAGTGACAAATATTATAGACATTTTCTGTCTACATATTTTCTTCTATATCCATTCGTATTGCCATATTGCTTTTATCGTATTCAGCAGGAATTGATTTATGTATTGTCCATATGTATCCCTAGTACTTTCTGCCCGACTTTGGGCCATCATCAGGGGAGGATGCTCTTACACAGTAGTAATATGCAAAAACAAAAGTTACATCAATTTTGTAATAGATCCTCCCCTGATGATGGCCCAAAGTCGGACAGAAAGTACAAGGGATACATACAACTATGGACAATAAATAAATCAATTCCTGCTGAATACGATAAAAGCAATACAGCAATACGAACGGATCCAGAAGGAAAAATGGAGACAGAAAATGTCTATTATGTTCAATGGAATTTGTATTAACAAAGAAATGCTGCCAAAATATACATATATATATATATATATATATATAAAGGATGGTCTGTTTTTTAGACAGCAACATATTCATTTGTTTTTATTTTATTTACAGATCTTCCAGACTGTAGTGCTTGGTAATAAATAATACCTGATGATATTATGATGGATAGAAGTTTTTTTTTTTGTTTTTTTTTTTTTTTGTCGTTTAGGTGGTAGTTGCCTGTGAATGGTTAGGTTCTATAGGATGATTATGAGTTTCATTTCTGACTCCTTTTTTTCTTCTTTTACCACATTCACTCATTGTTTTCTTTGGGGAAAGCTGTAAAAGAATTGAGGATGGAAGGAAAGAGACAAGGATACCTTTTAGCTCAAAACTTTATTTTAGGGTTTAACAACTATTCTGTGGTGTGGAATATTTTTCTGTACCAGTAGAAATTGTTGCATCTCCTAGACAAGGCGTTGAAATATATTAGAATCATTTTCGATGGGTTATGAGTTTAAAGTTTATTGTATTGTCAAGCGGGTATTTTCAGTGAGGCATGTTTAGCAGAGGCAGCTTGCTAGCAGGAGACATAGGCTACAAGGCCCCTGGAGCCAATCAGCACATGTGCTCACTGCTAACAGCCAAAAGAAAAGGGTACTTTCGATAGCAGCGATAACAGCAGAATGACAGAATTTCTCTTTCGACGCCAGGAGATTCATCCCTCTAGACATACACAGATTTCACTTCCTGTCAGAGGCTTTTGGGAAAACGTTACTTTTGAATTTATTCATTTTTTTTTCATTTTTTCTTTCTAATCTCCACAATATCCTATTAACAGAGCACATAAAATTATCACTACTAACAATAGAAAGATTGGCAAAAAAACGGCACAAAATAGAAGTTTCTATGTGAACAAATATACATAAGGAACCCTTACAGGTTTACACAAATAAGAAAAATAAATGATGATATCCATTTTGACAAGTATGATAGTAAACTGCATCTGACAGTACGGCATCAGTCCTGGAGCTTGGGATGGTCGATAAAGTCACTTCTTCATTGCGTAGTAGTACCTATTAGGATCCCATCTATGAGTCATATAGATAAATGATGATATCCATTTTGACAAGTAAACTGCATCTGATAGTACGGCATCAGTCCTGGAGCTTGGGGTGGTAAATAAAGTCACTCTTTCATTGCATGGTAGTACCTGTCAGGGTCCCATCTATGGGTCATATAGATTTGAAATATTAAAGTGTTTACCCATTTAAAATTTTTGTAAAGATATGTTTTTGTACCATATTTATTTGGAGATCATTAATTGTTAATCTAACTTCAACATGAAATAACCCAACAAGTCTTGATATACTTTAAAACCAACCAGCCAACCATTTTGAGCATAAATGATGAAATAATTCTTTAAATTGAAATAATAAAATCTCATTATCTTTAGTAGAGAAAAAAATCAAATTTTTATAAAATATTGTTAGAGGTGTACTTATTTATGGGCAATACTGTACGGAAAAATTCATTTTGATTGTATTAGAAATAATGGAATTAACTTTTCATAAAGTTTGTTAAAGGTGTATTTGTAGGCAATATAATGTTTCACTAGAAATAATTAGAATACTAGTTTCTTTAGTTTAGAACCAAATTAACTTTTTATAAAAAGTTGTTTGAGGGGTATTTATTCATAGGCAATGTGTAGATAATATCCATTTGATTGTATAATGTTCCACTAGAAATGAGAAAACGCTAGTATATTTGGTTTAGGAGAAAATTAACTTTTTATAATAAGTCGTTTGGGGCATACTTATTTATTGGTGATACTGTAGCTAGTAATATACATTTTATTTAATAATTTCCACTAGAAGTAATAAAATTCTGGTATCTCCTTGTTCAGAAGAAAATTTACATTTTATGAAAAAAAAAGGATGTTAGGAAGTACTTATTTAGGGGTGATACTGTATACCTAACAAAAATAAATGAATAACAACCTGATAATTACAAATAAATAAATAGTAAAATTGAAGATTTGGTTTTGAGTTACTCACATTTGTTGGTAAATATATTTACTTTTACTTTTTGAAGAAAAAATTATTTGTCTTTTAAGATGAGTGGTTCAATTTACAATAATGCTTACTAATTTTGCAATTTTTTTATGAAATTCAAATTTGATAACATGATCACAAACGGTAACAATTATAAAACAACTGATATTTTTATGAATAATAAAGCAGTTGTAGGATAGGATTATCATAACCCGCTGGCTACTCAAATCTAAAATCCCTGTTGGAAAAATGCAGTCATCTATGACATAAGCTAACAGAATTTTTCCCTGTTACTGGATACCCAACAATGAACCCTAATATCAACAATAATGTCCCCCATTCATTGATGAGTGGAATTTTCTGTTACCAACACTGAGGCTATTTTTGAGATAAATTAATTCTGCAGATCATCTCGAAGATAGCTTCTAACTGCAGAACAAAACTGGTTGCATTTGTAAGTTCCTCTCATCAGTATAATGAGATATTTCATTATTACTCATGTTTAAAGAAAGACTTCCTGTTTTGACAGCACAGAATTTTCACCACTCATGCACAGAGTAGACCACCCAATATACTACACTTCTCTGCTACATAAAAGCAGTCATTGACTACAAACTTCAGTCAACAGTGGGCATTCATGCCTGGAGGCTAGGGAGTTAGACAAACTACTTTCCACTGGTAACAGCACACCCCTTACCAGAGCCTCTCCTACCAACCAGCAGCTGATGCAGGATCCAACAAATCACAGCCACAAACTCTGTACAGACAATGCTAGGATTCAACCACTCTCAATAGTACTCTCAAAAGCACAACAGCCTTTTTCAAGGCTACCATACTGAAAATCACCTTCACAGTACTTTTCAGGATTAATAGGGTTGCTTCCCATCTTTGATCCTTTTTTTAGGATCTTTGCAGGTACTACCAGACAATGATGCAGCAACCAGCCAGATGCCACAGACACTCTGAGCTAAGGACCAGTCTATAATCAAAGAACACTGTTCAGACTTTCATTCACACTTTGAGGCCACATCAACATACACCCTAGTTTAACTAGTAACTGAACAAACCTGGACATCTATCATCCAGCTTCTATAACCAATGCGTCCACTTCTTTAACCATCTCCAGATTCCTGACCATGCATCTACACCTACAATCTGCATGCAGCACCAAGATTCTATCCTGATCTTCTAGACTCACTGTCACAAAGAACTTTTAAACAGTTGAGTCTACACTTGTTTCAATTGTACTGTCTTTCAACACCCCTGAGACTACTCAGACACTATGCAGCCACAGCGATTTTACACACACATAAACCTTTCATGTACGATTCACCCAATAAAGGCCTGGCATTTTAAGCTTACTCTTATGTCTCTGTCATTCTTGCCTAGTTTGTTATCAATTACATTATTGATAAACATTTGCAGAATTGACTTATTTATCGACCCCGCAACAGGATCCAGTGTGATTTGGTACCAACAACTTAATGGTTGGTCTTCATATATTTGTCGTGTCTAAGTACCAAAACTCACTGCTACAATTAATAGAGAATGAGGAACATAATACAGACTCTTGTAGCAGAGGAAATGTATTATAGTTTAACATTTCCTCAAGTGAAACTTTATAAAAAGGATTCAAGAATTACATGAAATACTAAGTGTATATTATGGAGAAAATGTTCTAGCTAGTAATTGAAGAGTCCTTTATAGAACGAAAGTTGTTGGGTGAAGATTTATGCCAAAGCATTGTGCCGTGTGTGGAATGGGATTTGTTGGGGGAAAAGTCTAAGCCCCCTCCCTCCTGTTGGGAGACACATGCACTTGTGCATGCTTCTTCTTGTCGAAGCTGGAATGAAGGGAGAGAGTTTCAGTTTGCTGCACATTTTATTATGCTATTTTGGTCATGCCACCAAGTGGCCATTAGAAGTACTATTTTTGAAAGCAAGGGATGTAATCCCTACCGTTATTCATTTTCAATCTTATTTTCTACTTGATTTCATGTCCTGCGTTATTCACATTTTTCATCCCATATATACTTTGACAGCATAGTGCTATTTATATGAAGTTAATTTCTTATATATATAGGGGTTGCTGGAATGAGGGCAGTCAAATACTGCTAGGTTGCCTCTGGTGGTATGGTTGTAAAGTTCCAAGCAGTACTTGTCCAGCCTTTATAGATATCTTTCTCTTCTGTTTGCCATTTTTCTGTTCTGTCTTGGATGACTCATAATTTTCTGTTGATTGTCAGGTCTTTGACAGTCTGCTATGTTTCCTTGGAATTCTTATTCTTATTCTTAAGGTTCTCCTCAAAGTCACTGCATTCTTGCTCTATACACCCTTCTTTTGCTTTCTTCATGGACTTCTTGATCTTTTGGTTGTTGACATCTCTATCCTGCTGCTGCTGCTGCTGCTGCTGCTGCTGCTGCTTCCTCTGCAATGTTTTTCTTTCTCTTCAGTTCCCTTCATTATATATATAAATATAATTACCCAAAATGTAATTATTACCGAGAGAGACTTTTTCATGGCAGTTTGGGCTGCCAGTAGCAATTTGTTGTCAGGTGTTAGTTACATTTCAATCAGGATGTTTACAAAGAATAAAAAATAAAATAAAAAATTTGAAAGGAATGGAGAGATACTTTCTGTCTTTCTGCCTTTGTTTTGTTTTGTTTTGTTTTCTTGTTTTTGTTTATTCTATTTTTTTTTTATTGTGTGTGTGTGTGTGAGTGTGTGTATGTGGGTGTGTAGTTTGGGAGGGAGGTAGAGAAACAACGGAAGAATTTTTTTTGAGTTTATTGATTCCCTTTGTGTAGATGACGAGTCCAAGAGAATTCTAATGAGATTTTTACTGATTAGCTCAGCCGAAGAAGGAATTTTCGTCTTAATGGGATGAGGCAGTCGATTTGGTTTCCCATTGTTTTGACAACAACAAAAAAAAAGAAGTTGAGGAAGAGAAAGAGGGAAGAATCAGTAATGGGAGTTGTTTTTTTTGTTTTTTTACTTATATATTTATTTTTATGTCTGTTGATTTGAGTCACTCAGATCAGGGAGGGGTAACATTAGTCATAAAACCTCAGAAAACAAACATCTCTACGGTTGTCAAATCATTCAGAAAAAGAAAACCTACATAAAAAAACTTTAAGTTAAAAGAATTACAGCTATTATTAGAAATAATTATAACTTTGTTTAGTTATCTCACAAAGCCAGCAGTATATGGCACCCAGTGGGAATCTAACTCACTGATCAGGGTCATCCAATAACTAAGCTTATTAACCATTACAAATACAAGATGTTTGGTTTGGTTTCTTCATTTAATGGCATATCAACCTACTTGGATTATTTAATGCCAAACCCATCCTTGTAGAACAGTAGTGGTACTATTTTTGCTTACCCAAGGTCACAACCACTTAGATACACCAGCAGTGACCAGAATACAAAGCTGTTAAAATTATTTGGTTTGGTTTAGTTTGGTTTCTTTGTTTTATAGCATGTCAACCATCATGAGTTATTTACTGCCAAAGCCATCCTTGTAGAAGAACATTTGGTTTATTAATTTAATGGCATATCAACTCTCATGTGTTATTTAATGCCAAAGCCATCCATTTAAAGCTGGGTGGGGATAAGGGGGTTCAATACCATTCCCAAGGGCAATAGTCTGAAAGTGAACATAATAGCTCAACTGACATTCAAACTCACTTAGTTCAAAGTTTCCATCCAGCACTTTAAGCCTTACACAACAGGGACTCTCGTAGTTGAAGGACAGTATCGGTATTATTTAATTCAAAGCTGGGGGATGAGAGAGTTCATGCCTTTTTCTGGGTATTCATATTTACCTAACCCCTCCACTCGGGCAGGATATGACACAAGGTCAATTTTCTTTTAAGCGAAGTTTAACAGGTTTGAATTCAGAGTTTTCCATCTCCTAGACTAGTTGCCTCACCAAGGCTGAAGAACCAAGTCTGTCCTACTATTTACCCATAGCTGGAGGGAGAATAATTGGATTCATACCTTTCCCAAGGTCATTAGTGCTATGTGAAATGAAATCAGTCTCGTCCAGGATTTGAACTCGTGTCGCCGTGTCCATTTCCTACGACGATAACCATTACACCACAGGCACCTCCTTTTTCTGGGTATTTGTCAGAAAGTGAAGGTAATAGAATGACTAGAGTTTGAACTTGCTTATTACAATGTCACAGTCCAACATGTTGGCCACAAGCCCATGGGAAGTCTCCTTGTTAAATGTATATCTTTTTCCCCCAATAAATTGATACAGATTCTAATTATCTATCTATACCTGGAGGGAGAACTGATAGATTCATGCCTTTCCCAAGGGTATTTGTATGAAGTGAAATGCAAACAGCTTTGTCCCAAATTTCAACTCAGGTCTCCAATTCTATTTACTATGATGGTAACTGTTGCGCTAGGGAGAGTAAAGGTAGTTTGAATTTGGAGTTTACTTTCTTCTAAACTAGTTTCTATATCAAGGCTAAAGTCTACCCTTTTATTTTACATATAGTTCGGAGATAGGAGAAGAGGTGTATTTCCTTGTTACATTAGCACAAATTGAAATGTAAACAGCTTCATGCAGGATTTGAACTTGAATCACCGATTCCATTTCCTGTGATGCTAAATATTGAATTAAAACCCACCTTGAAGAGTGTAATGGTTATCAAGCTATGCTTAGAGGCTATTATTAATTAGTTGTATTTTTCCATTGATGCTCTGTACTTCTAGCCTTGTGCCAAACTTAACAAAATTATATTTATTTGTAATATTATATTCTTGGTGGGTATTTGTGTTGTAATGACTAAAGTACTGAATTGGAAGACCCTGATAAATAAGATTGATTATCACTGGGTGCCATAAACTTCTGGGGGTACCCCCTATGCCATAGTATCTAATCATCATAGTATATACAATCAGCAATCTGAACAAGGCTGTGTTTCACTTCAGACTAGGACCCTTGGGAAAGCTATGAATCTATCTGTTTTCACTTAAGCTCGAAGCAAATAAGTGGAATCTGTATCAATTTGTTGAGGGTAAAAGAATTATATTCTATTAACGTGTTAATCAGTCTGTGTATTCTGGTCACTGCTAGTGTAGCTAAAGGGTTATGACCTTGGTCAGCCAAAAGAAATAATTATAAAATTGCAAAAATATAGAAAAAGGGGGAATTTATTTTTGAATTGTTATATATTCACATTTTTGCTAAGAGAGTTTGAATGTTGTAGAGTTTGGGAATAAATAATACTTAATTAGATCCAATTTGATTATATAATGTTTTCTTGGAAATCTTAAGAGGCTGGTATCTTTGGTTTAGAAGAAAATTAACTTTATATAAAAATTTGGTAGGTATGTGCTTATTTGTAGGCAATGGTTGATGCTATATATATATATATATATATATACAAATTTCGTTGAATATAATAAATATTTTCTGTCTACATATTTTCTATTAGTTTCATTTAAAAAATTCATGCCCAACCACAGAAATACAGAAAATTCTCACCAAAAACACAACAATATTTGAACATCAAAATAACAAACAAAAACTATAGATTCTCAAAGCACTATATATTAGAAACATGCAACCCAAAATTAACAGAATACTGACACTAATTATAGAACAATTTTAAAAGTAAATGCTACACACTGCTCTTCTTCTTACAAAGTAGTAATGTACATACAAAAGTTGCATCGCTTTTGTAATAGATCCTCCCCTGATGATGGCCCAAAGTCGGGCAGAAAATACTTAGGAAATAAACAATTATGGAAGATATATCAATCAATTCCCACCGAATACTATAAAATCAATACAGCAATATGAAAGGATCAACAAGAAAATATGTAGACAGAAAATGTTTATTATGTTCAACAAAATTTGTATTAATGAAGAAATGCTGCCAAAATATACATATATATATATATATATATATATATATATATATATATATATATATTAATGATATAGCTTGCTATATTTGTAAATAAAGAGTATTCAGTATTAGTAATACATCATATAAGTTTCTCACCTATGTGATCATCAAACCAAGTTCTATATATATATATATATACACACGCTTTTAAAAGACAAACACACCTTACACAAGCAAGCAACCCCTGATGATGGCCTATGAAGGGTTCAAAAGCGCTTGTAACAATTTTGGAAAATTCAGCTACCAATTCCAACCTGAAACTAAGACACTTATCAGGAAACTTGAAAGGATCTTAAATAAATTATACAGACAAAATTTGTCTTTCTCATTAGTTTCTCCTCACTTCTCTACTTTCACGAGTCTGGCATAGGGCCATCTCAAGGCATCGAATCATCTTAGTTTCTACTTGCTTCTCAGCTTTCATGAGTCTCATGCAGCTCAGGCTTTTCTCTACCTCTCAACCCTGGGTAGTCAGGTACCAGGCCTGGACCCAGAGTGGCATAACGTCTAGTAGCTCTTCTGCCGATCTTCTTCATTGTCCCTGGGTCGAAATTTTCCCTGGTTTATATGAATTTTCTGGATGCCCACAGAATCCTCATGATCATACCTCGCCTGCATGTTGCATGTGGACATGCCTCCTGTCTAACATGCACTCCCACTGAGGAAATACCTGCATTCTCTTTACTTTAGGAAACAGTTGCATATCCTGTTTTGCCACAAATGCAACTTATGCAGCATGTCAAAGAGATTTTTCCAGTCAATATTCAACACATATATATATATATATATATATATATATGTATTTATTTATATATGTAGTAAGAGTTTTAGAAATATAAAGACAGAGAATTATGTTTTCCTGAAGAATTTTTGGACCAACCAAGAAGGGAATAACAGATCCATCAAAATATATGCTATTTCATGTATTCATTCACTAGGTGAGAGTGAGCAGAAAAGTTCTTAAGCTGACCAAGATACTCTCATGGAATGCTCTCTTTGTGGTCCACACACTTCAACCGGTTTGGAAGTGCTTGGATCCAACTGCTCAAAAAAGTAATTTGGTATCATCATATGAACTTTTCAAACGTCCCACCCTTGCATTTCTCAAGTTTCTTCCACAAGCCTTGAGTAACAATTCTGCCGTAAGCAAGTACCCATTATAATCTTAGAAAAAAAATGAATGATTTTATTAGTTTTACATAGAAATGTTTGTGATTACAATCATTATATAACTTAAAAAAAGAATTTAAAACAAGGACAACTTCTTGGTTGGCTTGCAAACTTTTCAGCTCCCTTTCATACATAACAAATGATATTAAATCATTAAGAATAACAAAAAAATATAAAAGTGAAAAAGAGGGCAATGTCAAAATAATCCCATCTAAAACTTGACTGGAGTAAACAACATATCCACCTACCCATCATCATTGTTCAACCTTACCCAGCCATTGCCATTCCTTCTTTAACAAAACAAGCACAATGAAAATGAATGCCAACTGTTTTTGAATCGGCTAACCAGTGGGAAAACAAAGAAATGGAAAAAATGGTCAGAACAAGGATGTTGGAGTAAACCAATTATTGAGGAAAATCTGCAAGTCTTCTGGAACATGGAAATTAAACTAAGAAGTGTTTATATCAGTCAGATTTTGCTGATGGTGGAAAATAAATAAAATAAATTGGGTACTTGTCTAGAATGTCCTGTTAAGGAAATGTCTAAAGTAATATATATATATATATATATATATATATATACACACAGACAATGGTCCGGGAAATCGGGGTTCAATACCAGGTCGGGCCAAACCAAAGACTCAACAAATGGTACTTGATACCTCCTTGCTTAACACTCAGCATTATAAGGTACATATCAAGGGTAAAGTGGAGTAATCCAGGGGAAGGGGTAGCACTCTCCCCTACACCTCGGTGTAGTAGCTATTGAAAAGGGAGCTTTTGGGTCGCCCTTGACAATGGTTGCCAACTTTACTTTTTACTATATTAACCTCCAACCCTAAATTTCAAAACAAAATTTAACAGATGTATATATATATATATATATATATACATATATATATCAGTAGTGAGTCTGGGGGTAGAGCTTTCTCTGAAGTCAATCTATTATTTCAAAGCAATAAAAGCTCTCTCAGATCAATTCATTTCTCAACCATCATTAATAATTACGTATTTTAACTCTCTAACATTTATAGCCTTTTTTGGTTTAATACTGATTTAGATAAAACTTGTTGAAAGTGTTCAGAATAATGTTTATTTATGATTCTCCTCATGAGCTTTTCACACCAATTTTAACTGGTGGTTTTTACCTAAGTCTAAGTGACAGTAAGTCTCCTCAGGTTTCCTGGGGGGGGATTTCCTTGTGGTGTAATGGTTAAAGTGATGGACTACGAAATCGTAGTAAGCAAGTTTGTACTCCAGTCACACTATTACGTTTACTTTCGGGCAAATACTCTTGGGAAAGGTATGAACCCCTTTATCCTCCCAGCTATGGGTCAAATAGTACCACAACTGTTCTTCTGGGAGAATGACTTTGGCATTAAATAACCTACAAAGGTTGATTTGCCATTAAACAAAGAAACCAAACCAAACCATCAGGTTTCCTAGACTCTTCTCTGTATTCTCAATCATTTTGATTGTCCCTTTATCGGGATGCTTTCAATTCTTCTTCTGATAACCAATTCTTCCAGATCTCTTTTCTTTGCCTTTGGGGACCGTTCTAAAGGAACCAAATATAATTGATAATACTGTCACTCTCATGTTCCATGGCTTTTTAGCTCTTTGGCAAAATAATGGTTTTTTCAAAGTCATGTTTCGGTTTGTTTTAGTAGAAGTAGTAAAAATTGTAGCAATCTATCTTATCATTTTATTCTAGCTTATTATTTATGAGAAACTGACGGTCACTAAGCACCATTAACTCTACACTATCCTACTATAGATATATATGCTCTATCACTAATAATGTAGCAAACTACATATTTATTATTTGCAAGGTTTTTATACTTGTCCACATCAGACTTCCATCTTCATCCTATCTTTTGTTCATATTCCCACTGTTTGCAGAGGTAAATTTATGTTCTCTCTTAGTTCGCTCCATCATGGAGTTTGGTAAGTTATCAAAATCAGCACTCAGTCATGGAACAACCTGAGTTAAATCTTCAACTGAACTTGGAAGGAGAGTTATTTTACGGCATATAGGGATATTCTATCGTGTGTATGTGGGCAAGTCCATTCTCTGAGTTGTGATATGGCTGCTGGTCTACGAGTAGATATATTTGTGTATAAATACCAGCTTCAATTTTATAGTAGCACAGGTTCTGTATTTCGTGGAGTCCTGATCCACTGCACCAGAATATACTTTGGCTGGCCATGTTGCCTAATACACAGATCAGGTCAGGCATGTCTTGGCTTTTGTGGCAGTCAGTTGAGACCACCTGACATGGGTTCAGGGATGCCAGTATCACACACATTTCTTGAGCCTCAGGGGGCCACCCCACCCTGCCCAGGCTCTAATCCTCTCTGGAAAAGTGAGGTTTATCATCTGGCACCTGAGGAGCCCCTTTTTTAAGGGAATGCCGACGGGACACAAGACATTTTTGGGAATGCCTGGCATGTCTGGATTATAGCCCTGTTCTCAGACTCACCTTAAAAAGCATTGCACTGCATTCATGCATTAGTTGAGGTGCTCAATAAATATCAGGTTCTGCATTTCTTTTTGACTTGCAGTCCTGGCTCACTGGACTGGGACACATCTCAATTGACCATGTTCCCTGATGCACAGATCAGGTCTGGTGTGTTTTGGCTTTGGTGGCAGTCAGTAGAGGCTGCCTGACATGGATTCCAGGAAGCTGGCATTCATGTCATGCATGCTGAGACTGACACTCCTTAAGTTTCAGGGGGTTATCTCTCAGACTCTAACTCCCTACAGAGGGGCTAGGTTTATTGTCTGGCGCCTGGGGTGCCTCTTTTTAAGGGAATGCTAATGGAGCTCAGGGCATTTTCGGAAATGCTGGGCATGTGTAGGCTATGGTCCTGCACTTGATTAACACTATGAAAAAGGCCATGTGCCATACTCATGTGTATATAGAGTGCGCAACAAATATCAGGGTCTGTATTGTCTTTTTGACTTGCAGTCCTGGCCCACTGGGCTGGGATATACTTCGGCCAGTTATGTTCCCTGAAACATGAATCAGGTCTGATATGTCTTGGCTTTTGTGGCCGTTGGTTGAGGTTACTTGACACAGGTTCCAAGGAGGCCCAGCATTTGTGTTTTGTGACTGATACTGGCACTCCTTGAGTGTCAGAGAGCTATCTCCCCAGGCTCTTACCTACTCCGGAGAGGCTAGGTTTATTGCCTGGTGCTTGAGGTACCCTTTTTTAGGGGAATGTCAATGGGGCTCAAGACATTTATTTAAAATGCGGGGCATGTGTGGGCTATGGTCCTGCACCTGGTTCCCACAATAAAAAAGGCCATGTGCCATACTCACATGTACGTGGAGTACTCGACAAAATCAGGGTCTGTATTGGGTTACTGTCTGTTTTATTTTTATCTACCAACTAGCCGCTAGTTGGGACCCCTCGGCTGGTCAGTGTTATTGTTATTATTATTGCTAATGGTGGTCGTCCTCTGAAATTTTCCATTGGTAAATTACTTGTGAAAGAAAACGGTTATTCAATGAATATTGAAAAAAAATGTCCTTCTATTTACTCTAGTATTTTTATTACATAACACTGAATTAGAAAAGTTTTAACAGTTCTTTTTCTCTCTCTCTCTCTCTCTCTCTTCAGGCTCTGTTAAATCACAAACCAGATACACAGTGTACAGTATCAACAGCACCTGAGAATTTGTGGTTGAATAACCAAAAAGACATTGTGCCATGTAAGTAAAGAAACCTTTTCTTACTTTATGATGGTGGGTCCCTCTCTAGTGTAAAGGAACCTTCAACATTTAAATTGCTTCAATGATTTAAACTTTATATTAAAAGAAGTGAGAAGAAGTTATGGATACAAAAAGTATGAAACTGACAAAATGTAGAATTTGGTCTCTGAGGACATTTCCAAAGGCACCAACTTCATTTGGTATCACCATATTATTATCATTATTGGTGTTAGTGTTGGAATACGACTCGTGCCATGTGTCTCCAGCTGAATAATCGGCTGACCCCTTGATGTGTTAACTCTCTCAGCAGATTGAGTTAAAATGTATGAGTCAAGACAGTTCCACAAAGAAGAACAAAGTGAAAACAAACAAAAAATTGAGTGAATGTTGTTTAAAGAGCGGAGAAAGTTTCTGGGAAAAATGATGATTTGTGTTTATGTAGTTCCCTTAACTAAAAACTAAAACTAACTGCTAGGATATCGGATCTCGGTATCTGTTCTGGTCTTCTCAGCGTATCTGCATGTCAGTCTACTTCTGTTCTCCATTCTCTGCCCACCCCTATCTATCTGTTCTCTCCGCTTATCTCTGTATCTGTGGTCCCATCTGTCTGTCCTGAGTCTCTTCTGTGTCTGTATTCTTCTGCATCTGTCTCTTATCCCTTCTAGTAGCAGATTGACTCTACTTGTCTACATACAGGAGTGACTTTTTCTATTTGCAGACTTTCAACCACCCACAGGTTAAACATAAACATACTGGTAGACAACATATCTCTAGGAGACCCTAAATGTGTGATAATAAAAATTTTAAAAAATGTAGCCCATTTTTATCTGATCATCTGCGCTTTATACTGGTCAGGTTCCCATGCAAATATATCTTAGCCCCTATACAGACGTACACATATACATACCCATGGTCAACTGATAACCATACACATGAATACATCTGCAAATGCATACATACACACATACATGTAGTCAAAAAGTGTTAAGTTCATATAATTGCGACACATTGTTACTACTAATAATACTACAACCACTTCTGCTTCTTCAAATATAGATCTATCTTTTTGCAGTTCTTTACTCCAAAGCTTATTCTACATTCAAGTCTAAAGACAATCACACCACTTTATTATTGGTGGTGGAGTCCCCTTTGTGTAATGGATAATGCTAGACTGAAACATTGTAGTAACCAAGTTCAAAGTCCATTTGTACTATTATGTTCACTTTCAGACTAGTACCATTAGGAAAAGTATAAATCCTTTTATAGGGGGTATCCTCGTGGTGTAATGGTTAAAGTGATGGACTGCAGAATCGTAGTAAACGAGTTCGTACTCCAGTCATGCTATTATGTTCACTTTCAGGCAAATACCTTTGGGAAAGGTATGAATCCCCTTATCCTCCCAGCTATGGGTTAAATAGTACCACTACTGTTCTTCTATGAGAATGGCTTCGGCATTAAATAACCTACAAAGGTTGATATGCCATTATACAAAGAAACCAAACCAAACCAAATCCTTTTATCACACTGAACTATTGGTTAAATAGTACCACTACTGTTCTTCTATGAGAATGGATTTGGCATTAAATAGCCCATAAAAGTTGATATGATATCAAACAAAGAAACCATGACCTGGACTTTATTATCATTATTCCTTGCAAGTTTTTTGACACCAGAATTAGCTGATGGTCTTTGACTGGAGTCTGAGTGACAGCAAGTCTCCATCCTTTATTGAATCCACAGGGTTCGCCTGTTCTGATTCCATTACCCATAACCATTTATTAAGGTTCTTCCCTCATTCATTTTAAAAATGGTACCGAGTATCTTACAAGGGGGACAGCCCAGGTCTTTTTCCCTTTGATGAGATTCCTGCTGCAGAGCTTGGTTTTGAGAAGTTTTCTTGTTTCATTTTTTAGTTTTTTCTTTCATCTCCACTTGTTTAATGGTGTCCACTTCTAATATTCCTAAGTACTTGTAAGTTTCCTTTTTTCCAAGCATTCTGATTCTTTTTTAATCTGGCTGTTCTATTCCTTCCATTATTTGTCATTTTCTACTTCTCATTATTATTATTATTATTATTATTACTTTATGTGAGTTTTCCACTCCAGTTTTAACTGGTGTTTGTTCATTGAAGTCTGAGTGACAATAAGTTTCTTCAGGTCTCCAGCCACCCTATCAGCTTGGGCTGTAGAATATACCAACTGCAATACTAGAAACTATTTAACTGTGTGCAAAAAATGATTAATATTGAATAGAATTATTTGTATTTGATTGCAAAACTTGAAACCATTTAACTGTGTGCCAACAAATGATAAATATTTAATTGAATTATTAGTATTTGATAACAGTACTTACAACCATTTAGAATTATTATTTGTGTTACAAATTCTTGAAATCATTTAACAGTGTACGAACAAATGAGCTCTATCTCATTTAAAGATAATATTACCTACAAACTATTCATTTACAAATCATATATATATATATGTATGAAAACAGGATTAGCCATTAAATAACCTACATGGTGTAAAGTCTTTATATCTGAGGTAATAGATACTTGCTAGGTATGGACTATTACCAATGTGAATCGATAATATGGATGGTGATTAAAGACAGAGCGAGAACGAACATCTGCTGCTATGCCTGGTACATTCCTTTATAGACCAAATCCCCCCCGGATGTGGTAGGGGCCGTAACCCCTGTGGCATCAGAGGTTATTTCCCTTTTGTTAGTTAGGATATTACACATGGGTTGATATGCCATAAAACACAACTAACTAGGTCTCCAGGACTCTTCTTAGTATTTTAGCTGATTTTAACAGTGCTGTGGTCTGGATGGTTTCAATTCTTTCTCTAATTTCCAGTTTTGCCAGTCTCTTTACCAGATCTTTGGAAACCAAATACACCAACTACAATTGGAATCACTGTCAACTTTATGTACCACACCTTTTTCAGCTCTCTGGCATGATCCAGATGGACAATAGAAAATATCATCATCATCATCATGTTGTGCCGCTAGCACGGATATCCCTGACCCTCTCTCGCCACTTCTCCCTATCATTCATCGCCTCTGGCAGGTCTTCAGGGCTACATCCTGTACCCTCACATAGCTGCTGTATATATGTTCGAGCTGGTCGTCCTGCTTTTGCTTGGCCATATGTGGGGGTCCATAGGAGTACATCACTTATGAGCTCGTCCTTGCTTCTCCAGCAGTGTCCTGCATGTCTGGTTCGTCTAGCTTGGTTAGTTTTCGTGATGGGAGACAGGTGGCTGTATAGTTTGTGCATAGAAAATATAAGAAAGTGAAAAAATAAACAAGTTACTAAGAAATCCCTCCCTTTATTTCTTTGTTAAAGCTGTATGAGGTAAAGAAAGAAGTAGGTTCTGCTTCTAGAAAAAAAAAGGATCCAAAGGACCCTAGAAGGATCCCCACTTCTGCAAAGATAAATGTTTTTCACCCAATCAAAGAATGAAACTGATTTTTCTCAACTGCAATTCATAAATAAACAGGCAAGACAACCAATAATTCGTTTGGATCTAGACTGGTGTCGTATGAGTACATAATCACTGTAGCCCAGTCAAGGATTGTAGCATTTTGGACACCAGTCCTTGTCAGGTGAGGAGTCAGCTATCCATAGTAGCAGCCAAATCAGCAACATATGAAGGTAAACTGCAAACTGTGACTCTCCAGAACCAGTGTGGCAGCCAAATCAACAATATGTAAGGTGATCCCCCAAACATTAGGAGTTCGGACATGTGTGTTTTCTGGCCTTTTGCTAAGCAGCATGAGGTGTCTGTAGCTGTAGAATCCCAATAATGCTTACCAGCTTAGGGTCCCAACTAACATCCATTTGGCTGACAAAGATAAAACAGACTAGACCGCAATACTGTCCCATTATTTGTTGAGAATCTCACATATACATGAGTATGGCACAAGGCCTTTTTTATTATGGAAACTAGGGACAGGGTTGTAGCCCACACATCCTCAGCATTTTCAAAAATGCCTTTAGCCTCATCAATATTCCCCTAAAAAGGGGTGCCTCAGGTGCCAGGTGATAACCCTAGCCCCTCCAGATAAGGTAAGAGCCTGGGGTGACAGCCCTCTGAGCACTGGCCTTGGCCATGGATGCAAATGCCGGGCCACCCTAGCACCGCATCAGCCATCCTCAACCAACTCCCACTGGAGCCAGGACACACCCAACCAGATCTGCAAACCAGGAAACACAGCAAGCCAGTGCGTCCCAGCCTAGTGAGTTAGAACTGTGAGTCAAAATACAGATCCTGTGCTACCATTGAACTGAAGTTGATATTTATATACTAATATATTCACTCAAAGACCAGCTACCAACCATAACTCAAAAAATGTACTGGCCTATGTGTGTACAATAGAATATCCCAATGTGCCATGAAATAACTCTCCTCCTTCGGGTGTTCAGTTTAGATCTTCCTCAGCTAGTTAGTTACACAGCTGAGCTCTGATTCTAACAATTTGCCAAACTCCATAGTAGTAAGCAGCACCAGTCAGTGGAGATTAAGAACAAAAGTTTTCATATACCCAAGTCGAAAGTCTTCTTTACCAGTAGCAGCAAAAAGATGCCAAAGAACTCTTCATCTCCAGGACTCAATAAAAAAATTCTATTCATTCAAATTACCTCTACAACTTTACCACTTCTTCAATTCTAAATATTCTGAGAGAATTTTACCCTAAAAAAAAGACAGTCATTCTTTCTGAACAGCAAATCAACAAAGAACTCCTTCTCTTCTATATTTAAATTATAATTAGGCACACATCAAATATTTGAGCAAGTTTATATTTTTGTTTATTATCACTTCTCTTCTTTCTTATTTTCTATTCTTGGGCACCTCTGGTGGTGTAACGGTTAGCAAGCTAGACTAGCAAACCTACACGAGTGAGTTCGAGTCTCATTGGGTACCCCATTCATTCGGCCTTGTGCCACATCGAAGCAAAGAGCTTCGTAAATTATTATTTTCTATTCTTCATGTGGAATTTACTGTTTTGTATTATAACTCATTTTTGTTTTTGTGATTGTAAATAAACAAGTTCCTTGTCTGTTTCAATTTGAACCCCAATTTTGGGTCCAAATTGTTTACATGCTTAAAACACAACTTTTCACTTCTATAATTCTACATATATTTTCTATACGTCATGCTAGTATAGTTATATATGTTTTAAGATTGTTATGTATAATATAAAATATGTTTTCATAGCAATTCAAAAGTAAGTACAGTCCTTATATATATTATTGCTATTTTATGATTAAAATATATACTTGTATAATAAACAACTTTTTAAAAGCAAATTTTCACCTCAAAAACAAAAGGTCATTCATTACATAAGATATATTTTTGAAATGTTCTAGCTTACCTTGTTTCTAGGCCTAACCCTGCTGTGACTTCAGTTCAAAGTATCCCTACATAGCCTATCCCTAAACAGGGGCTATTAATTAAGATAATAGTTTTTACTTAACATTAATTATTATATTATCAATGCTATTATTCATCAGTGGTGGGGGGTTTAGTATGTTAGGAATATCCAAGTAAACACAGTAGGCTACGTCAAGGTCTAGACTACATTATTGACTGTATCAAATTGATTTTGATTGTATTGCATTAGTTTTGAAGATATAAATAAGTGTTTGAATATTTTCTTTTTATGTCATTGGATATTGAATAAATAGTTTTGTAGGGTTAGTATAGCCAGGAGGAGATCATTCATTATATGCAGTATATGAAAAAAAAACACCTTTTTGTGGTTATAAATTTTTTTGTGGGGGGGGCTCGTTCATCATATTATGATAGTACTTTAAGGTTTTAAGTGGCTCTTTTTGGTTTTACACTGTTGTAAATGACAACCTAGTCGGTAAATAAACGTGCTTTGAAATGTATACATATTTGACTCACATTTCAACTATCAGGACCTCATACAAGGTATGTAAAAATAATTCTTTTATAACACATTACACGAGTATATGCTGCACCTCTTTCTGCTTATCAAGGTCATAACTACTTAGCTATACCAGCAATGGCCAGATTACATGGCTGATGAAATCAATACAGATTCAATGTGTCATGTGGCGTTGAATTTAAAGGCATTTAATAAAGTCAGGTTCTTTGGCATTCAGTAGTGGTCTGTTGTCTACACATTTATTTGTCCACTTCTCAGTGGAGAGAATAAAGTGAAAAGAACTCTAGTCTGAGTTTCAACAAATTGATTTTTCATCTGTCAACTTCAGTCCAAGAATTTACAACCTGTTTATTCAGTGAAAATTTGGTAACCATCACCAACAACATTAGAAGCAAACATTAATTAATGTACATCTTTCCTGGCTAAACGGAGTAATCAATTGAAGGATTAATTCTGTCAAGATGTATCTAAAGTATTTTAGTCTTTACAGCTCAGTAGCACAACTTATTTTTTAATGATTATCAACAATGTTGTTACTACTACAACAACAACAACTACGTTATTACTCCTTTTCTTCGTCTTCTTCTTCTTCTTCTTAAAAAAATATTTCTATTTTTTACAACACTTGACTCAAAAGCTTATTCTTTGATTCTGCTTTGTTGATTGATTGATGTTTTATAACATATCAACCCTCATGGGATATTTAATGCCAAATCCTGTTTTTATATATATGATTTGTAAGTGAATAGCTCTTAGGTATCTTTATTTTTAAATGAGTTGTTAGAGCTAATTTGTTTCTGTACAACAATACTTGAAACTAACTATCCAACACTAATAATTCTTATCATTAAGGGTTTTCGGACTATTGTCTTCATCTTTACTGTTATTTCCGCAACGTTTCGGACGATATGTCCTCCGGCCTTCTTCAGGTGTTTGTCGAACTCGAGAACCTTCACCAGCAGGACACATAGTGTAACGGTTATCAGCATTAGTTCCCTAAGCTTCTAAGGGGACAATCATCTGGAGGTTGCAGGTTCAATCCTGACTGCAGGCGAGTAACAATACAGGAATACTTAACACTTGTACCCAGTTATGGCTAATGGAATCAGAACAGGCAACCCCCATGCATTCAATAAAGGATGTAGTTTGAAGTTCCGTGAAGGTTCCCGAGTTCGACAAACACCTGAAGAAGGCAGGAGGGCATATCGGCTGAAACATTGTGGCAATAACAATAAAAATGAAGACAATAGTCCGAAAACATATGTGGGGGTCCATAAGAGTACATCACTTATGGACCCCCACATATGGCCAAGCAAAAGCAGGATGACCAGCACGAACATACATTCAGCAGCTATGTGAGGATACGGAATGTAGCTCTGGAGACCTGCCATAGGCGATGAACAATAGGGAAAAGTGGCAAGAGAGGGTCAGGGATATCCGTGCTAGTGGCACGACATGATGATGATGATGATTTGCACACAGTTAAATGGTTTCAATTATTGCTATTTCACATGAGTAATTTTATCTATCAAGTATTCCTATGAAATAGAAATAATTTGCACACAACTATAGAGTTTCAAATAACTAATAACGATAATCCTTAGTAAATGAATGACCAGTTCTATTTGACCCATCAATGGGACTCTTACAGGTACTACCACTCAAGATTGGACCTGGGAGTAATGTTAATGAAGGAGTACTCTGCATTTCCCAAAGCTCCAGCATTACTGGAGTCTCATCATCAGATGCAGTTTAGTGTCATATCCAGAACACTCTTTAATTATCATTTTTATGTTTTTACTGATAATAATAGTACAAGTACTTTTTTCTTCTTCTTAAATATTTCCATTTTTTACAGCCCTTTACTCCAAATCTTATTTTATATACAAGTTTAAAGACTATAACACTACCCTTTTTATTATTATTATTATTAGTAGTAGTAGTAGTAGTTGTAGTATATCCTCTTTTACAAGTTTTCTGCACTAGTTTGAGTAACAGCAAGTCTCCTCAGCTCTCCAGGACTCTTCTCAGTATTCTGGCCATTCTCAATAATGTAGTAGTTTGAATGGTCCCCACTCATCTGCCAACTTCCAAGTCCTCCAGTCCCTTTAGTAATCCTTTTGTTACTGTTCCAAACGCACCAATTACAATTGGTATGATTGTCACCTGCATGTTCCACAGTTTTTTCAATTCCCTAACAAGGTCGAGGTACTTATCCTTCTTTTCACATTCTTTCAGTTTTATTCTGTGGTCAGCTGGGACAGCAAAGTTGACAATTTTGCAAGTTCTCTTCTTTTTGTTGATTATTATTAGGTCTAGTTTTCTGGCCGAGATTAGGTGATCCGTGTGTATGTCAAAGTCCCATATGAGTTTATGAGTGTTATTTTTTAAGACAGGTGCTGGGTTGTGCATATATCATTTGTTTGTATGGTCAAATTTAAATTTCTTGCACATTTCCCAGTGGATCACCTTGCTGACCCAGTCATGTCTAGTCTTATATTCCTTATGTGCTAATTTGCTGCATTCACTTATTATGTGATTGATGGTTTCATCTCTGTCACCGCATAGCCTACATTTGCTATTTTGTTGCGCCTTATCTATTCTCGCTTTGATTTAATTGGTTCTTATGGTGTTGTTTTGTGCTGCTGTTAGGAGAGATTCTTTTTATTGTTATTATCATCATTAGTAGTAGTAGTAGTAGTATAGTTTCACTCTTTGCTAGTTTTTCGCACTAGTTTTAATTTAACTGGTGATTTTTCTCTGATGTCTGTGTTACAAGTCTCTGCAGGTCTTCAGAACTCTCCTAAGTATTCTGGCACTTTGGTCTCAATCACCCCAGTTTTTTTTTTCTCTGATCTCCAGTTTCCCCAATATCTTTTCCAGGCCTTTGGGAATCATTCCAGTAACTCCAACTATTATTGGTATCACCATCACGTTTCACTACTTTTGCTGCTCTCTAGCAAGATCCAAGTATCTGTTTTATCTTTTCACTTTCTTTCATTTTCACTCTATGGTCCAATAAGGCAAAATCCATGTAAATGACAAATTATTATTATTATTGGTGTTGTTAGAACTACTACTATTGCTTCTAAGATATATATGTCTATTTTTGACAGCCCTTTACCCTAAAACCTACTCCATATACAAGTATAAAGTTTAGATTATCATCATAATTATTGTCATTGGGTTTGTTAACTCTACTACTACTACTACTACTACTACTACTACTACTTCTGCTTCTTTAAAAATATAAGCATTTTTTACAGAACTTTATCCCAAATATCATTATTATCATTTTACTCCTTTCAAGTTTTTCAAACCAGTTTTAACTGGTGATTTTTCACTGGAGTCTGATTGACCACAAGTCTCCAGGACTTGTCTGAGTATTCTAGCTAATCTCAACAAAAATGGGATCTATGCGGTTTTGATCTTTTCTCTGATCTCCAATTACTCCAGTCTCTTTTCTAAGACTTTGGGAACTGTTCCTAGTGACCCAACTACAATTGGTATCACCTTTACTTTTATGTTCCATGGCTTTTTTTAACTCTCTGGCAAGGTCTAAGTATTTATTTACTTTTTCGCTTTCTTTTCTTTTCACTTTGTGGTCTGCTGGAAAACCAAATTCCACTAGATTACAAGTTCTTTTTTTTTTTTTTTTTTTTTTGTTGTTAATTAACACAAGATCTGGTTTTCTGGTTGGGATCTAGTGTATTATTATTATTATTATTATTATTATTCAGTTCTCTGGCAAGATCAAAGAATTTGTCTGTTTTTGCTATTATTATTATTATTAATGATTTGTTGGTTGTTTGGTTTTATGGCACATCAACCCTTCTTGGGTTTTTTAATGCAGAAGTTATTTTTTTGAGTGTTTTTTTTTTCTTTTTTGCAAGTAATTACATGGTTTCAAGTAACTATTTCTATTTAAGAGCTATTTCAGAAGAACTACAATTATTTGTAAACAATTCAAGTAACCATTCTTAATACAAACAAATTTTTGCCCAGTCGGCTGGGGCTGTAGAATACACTGATTGCTCCTCTGCAGAGCAGTAAGACCCCACCAATGAGTGTCCTGAATATGACACTAAACAATCTGATGGTGAGGTTCCAGTAATGCTGGGGCTTTGGGGAATGCAGAGCACTACTTCATTGCCATTGCTCCCAAGTTCACTCTGGCCTGGCATGGTAGCACCTGATAGGGGCCTATCTATGGGTTAAATAGAACTAACAACATACTTATGCAAAACTGAATTGTTTGACTAAACTGAATAGTTTGGAATAGAATATTTTTGACAATCAAACCGTACTTACATTTAAACTGCATGCTTATGCTAAACTGAATTATTTGAAATCGAACTGTTTTTTGACATTTAAACTGTACTTACACTAAACTGAATTGTTTAATATAGAACTGATTTGACATTTAACTGTATGTAAACAAAATCTGCACTTATATTAAACTGAATTAGCTGAGTTAGAACTGCTTTACTAAACTGAATAGCTTGAAATAGAAATGTTTTTCACAATTAAACTGTACTTACATTTAAACTGTGTACTTATGCTAAACTGAATTGTTTGAAATAGAACTATTTTCATAAAGATGGATTTGACATTAAATAACCTACAAAGGTTGATATGCCATAAAACCCAAACAACTGAACAACCAACAATTTGCACACATTTATTTGGTTTCAGTTACCTTCCTATTCGATAGCTTTTTTTTTAATATTTGGGTGATTCTTTCATTCTCCACCCATATTGTTCCTTAAAAAATTGGACAATCATCAGTTGTCAATTATGTTGCTTTAAAACCCAAGACAGAGAAGAACCAATAACTCTTTGAAACTTTCAGAAGAGCTAGAATCCTCCCATTCTTGTTTCTAGCCATACAGAGCTCAACTTAAAAGAACCCAGCTTCTTTTATTAGTGTTCTCAGAACATCAAACCCCAGCTCACTTAAATGACTGATGGAGTCTGATGAATTTAGTAATTCTTGTTAATTGCTGTTTTCCTGATGGGGTGCCAGATAAAGCATTTTTATAGCCTTTAGCCTACCAGTCAAGAATTTTAACTTTGTCAGGTTTTCCCTCTTCAGGATGCTAGCATTTGGGGGGCGGGGTATAACTATTTCACTTTAGCACTTTACAATATTACACTGTTCAAAGAATTTGGAAAGTGGAAGGAAATATCTGATTATACCAACCATTGGCCTCATGAGTAGAGTGTTCACCAAAGGTCTGGGCGACCAGGGTTCAATCCCAGGTCAAGTCATACCAAAGACTCAAAAAATGGTCAAAAAAGTAAAGTTGGCAACCATAGTCGAGGGTGACCAGAAGGCTCCCTTTTCAATAGCTACTATACTCAGGTGTAAGAGAGGGTGCTACTCCTTTCCCTGGATTTCTCCACTTTACCCTTGATATATACCTTATATTGCTGAGTGTTAAGCAAGGAGGTATCAAGTACCATTTTTAAAGTCTTTGGTATGATGCCACGTGGGATTGAACTAAGGTCTCCCGGACCATTGGTGAACACTCTACCCACGAGGCCAAAATGGTACTTGATGCTTAACACGCTGCATTATAAGGTAAGGATCAAGGATAAAGTTGACCAATCCAGAGAATAAAGTAGCACTCTCCCCTACACCTCAGAGTAGTAGCTATTGAAAAGAGAGCCTTCAGGTCACCCTCAAGTGAGGTCGCCAATTTTACTTACTTTTATACCAACCAAAATTGTTTTAAGCCTTTTAAAATTAGTGACTTGTTTGTTAGAAAATTGGACAATCATCAGTTGTCAATTATGTTACTTTAAAACCCGAGACAGAGAAGAACTACCAACTCTTGAAAACTTTCAGAAGAACTAGATTCATTTAAAGATGCCATAAGTGATTCCAACATCATGAAACTATTCTTCAGACCTTGAAGCTATATCCACATGTTGGTTTGTTGGACAATCTTCTCTTCCTAATGTCAGCTATGTTGGCAATTGATGGCATGATGTGATTGGATAATGAACAGAAAAAAAGTCCCTCTTCCCCTCTACAACTTTGACAGGGCCAGTCAGCACCATTGACAGTCTAATAGATCACTTGGTGGGGGGGAGGACTACAAACAATGCAAACGCCAACAGTATTAGTTTGTTTTATTGCTAAGTCTCTCTGTGTCGGTGTTTTATTTGCACAAGACAAATTACTGTTCTTGATTCGGAATTCTCTTGTGTATAAAGAGAAAAATGTTTGAAAAAAAAAAGTAATTTAACAATTGAAGTTTTTGTAGACATCCCAATTTCTTTAAAAGTAAAGAAAAAGAAAAAAGTGTGACAAGAAAAATTATCATGATTGCATCCATCAATCTTGTAGGGTATGGTCAGTCTCAAGGTTATTGTCATTAAAAATTGTCTTCACATCCTTCCAAAAGGCCTGAAACCATCTTTTCTTCATCCAGTTAAAAAAGTAAGGTGTTTACAGGTTTGAGTCAAAAGTTTTGCCAAATTTTGGTGTATGCTAGTTTGCAGCACATATATAATGGGACCAAACCAGTTCAAACTATGGGAGATACCTGCTGTAGTTCGTAGTATAGTGGTAGTTGGTGCACTGACATGTTGTGCATTGATTCACTTTATGCGTGATTTCAAAGCCACACAGATACAATGTAGTCAGGAAATTATGATTTATGAGTTCAAATATAAAACTGTAGAAGCAACCAAAAACATTTGTTATGCAAAAGATGAAGATGCAGTAGCCAGATGGTTCAAGAAATTTTACTCGGGTTGCAAGAACCTCAATGATTAAGCAATGTTTGGTCGGTCTAAAAATGTGGATTCTGTCACAGTAGTTCAAGTTAGAGGCAAATCTGGCAGATACCACTTGGAGAGTATTAAGCAAGTTTGACATCTCACAGTCCAGTATGGTTCATCATTTTCGCAACCACAGCAACTCCAGTGAGTAGCACTTGGTGGGTGTCAGGTGAGCTCAGCATCTCATAGTCCAGTGGGGTTCATCACTTTTTCAACCTCCGCAAATCCAGTGTGTAGCACTTGGAGGGTATCAGGTGAGCTCAGCATCTCATAGTCCAGTATGGTTCATCATTTTCACAACCACAGCAATTCCAGTGAGTAGCACTTGGAGGGTATCAGGTGAGCTCAGCATCTCACAGTCCAGTATGGTTCATCATTTTCACAACCACAGCAACTCCAGTGAGTAACACTTGGGGTGTATCAGGCAAGCTCAGCTTCTCACAGTCCAGTGATATGCCATAAAACCAAACCAAACTATATTCATGATGCTCTTTCCTATAAATGACACAATATAAATTATGGTGTACAAGTCGACTTTTTAAGCCTGAAAAATTCTCTACGAAACTGGGGGTCAGCTTATATAACAGGGCTAAAATCCAAACTTCTACCATAGAGTGGTCAACCAGTGGAATAGTATTCCTAATAATTAATATACACCACAAAACGGCTAGAGAAGAAGTTAGACGGCAATTACACAAGAATGCTGCGAGCAATCTTGAACAAGTCCTGGCGGCAACACCCCACAAGACACCAACTGTACGGCCACCTGCCTCCTATCACGAAAACTATCCAAGTTAGATAAACCAGACATGCCGGACACTGCTGGAGAAGCAGGGATGAACTCATAAGTGATGTACTCTTGTGGACCCCCACATATGGCCGAGCAAAAGCAGGATGACCAGCACGAACATACATTCAGCAACTATATGAGGATATGGGATGTAGTCCGGAAGACCTGCCAGAGGCAATGAATGATAGGGAAAAGTGGCGAGAGAGGGTCAGGGATATCTGTGCTACCAGCACGACATGATGATGATGATGATGATGATGACTTACAGTAACTCCAGCAGACTGTCATAAACATTTCCAACTGAAACTCTTGTTTGGTGAACATATCTAACAAATCAGTAGAGATTGATATATAATGATAAAACTGAAATACAAATTAAATATTAATGCTATATTACACACAATGTTTTCAACAACTGATGCATTGACTATAGACACTCACTGGAAGATTACAGTAATCTACTGTATATTTGGTGGGGGGGGGTCAATCTAACAGCAGTCTTGTGGTTAACTTATGTGCTGCCATTTAAGGCAGTTTACAATGAACTACAGGTATTTTTCACCTGTCTTTGTTAATTTCCTAAAGTCCCCTTGATTTTTAAGGGCAATTGCTCAATTTTCTTATATCATTTCTTTAAAAAAATATATTTAAGAATTTTTGCAATTTTTTTTTTTTTCAAAATAATGGTAAAAAGAATTATGACAATAAAGTTAAAAAAAATTTTCAAGATGTCTTCTTGTCAGATGTTGAAGAAATTTTTTAAATAAAGAAAGCCATCTCTGTTATTAAAATTTAATAATTATCTTTTTTCATTTTTAATATAACAGTCAAGATCGTTTGTTTTGAGACACCCACTTCAAAAAAAAATTTTGCTGGCCTAGATATTAATTTTTTCACCCCAGAACACTCACATAAGTCATCAACATAGGTGTATGATATTTGGTAAAAATCACATTTGGAAAAGACACGTGGCCACACATATAGTAGTTCATTTTTATATTTATATAAGATGTACAAAAATTTTCTTACATTTTTTTCTTGTTTCATAAAGTTTTCTATTGAGAATTCAACCTCTACAAAAAAGAGTGGGGTGCTAGACAACTTTTGTACACTCCAGAATTGCAAATAATTTAGTTTGGTTTGATTTCTTCGTTTAATGGCATATCAACCTTTGTAGGTTATTTAATGCCAAAGCCATTCTCCTAAAAGAACAGTAGTGGTACTATTTAACCCATAGCTGGGAAGATAAGGGGGGTTCATACCTTTCCCAAGGGTATTTGCCTAAAAGTGAACGTAATAGCATGATTGGAGTAAGAACTTGCTTACTACGATCCTGCAACCCCTTGCTTTAACCATTACACTACGAGGACACTCCCTAATTGCAAGTGAGCTTAGGCAATAGAGTTTGGTAAAAACTAAATAACTAATTATATCTGTTTTGCTTGTCTAATGTTTCACTAGAAATGATAAAATCCTGCTGTTTGATTTAGAATAAAATTAACTTTATATAAAGATGAAGAGTTTGGTAAAAAATAATTCCTTATTGACTTTTTTTCACTAGAAATGATAAAATTCTGCTTTGACTGGTTTTGAATAAAATTAACTTCCTCTAAAGTGTATCGTTATTTTGAATGAATACTGAATTTGCTGTACAAAATTTGTTTGATATTTAAATTTGAGTCAACTTAAAAGGAATAAAATGTAAAATTAAATTTAGTCTTGAAAGGGTTAATATAAAGATTATTAAACATTTTCTACTAGCAAACCTGTTCCTCCTCCCTGAAAGTGTTAATGTATCTTTTATTGTGAACATAATATAAAATATGTATATAGCAGAGAACACACAATAGACATGTAATATTTGTTCATAATTTTGAGTAAGATAGATGCACTTGGCTCTTTCCAACAGTTTTCAGTGAGATATATTACTCATTTATTGGTTCTGCTGATAAACAGTGCAGAAAAAAATTTGTTCACAATGAAAAGTAACTAGGAAGAAAGTTATAAAAGTGACAAAAGGTCTGTGAACTTGATTTTCTGTAAGGATTCTTTTGATTTACTGTATTTCTATTTGTGAGTCAGGATTTGGTTTGGTTTCTTTGTTTAATGGCATATCAACCTTTGAAGGTTATTTAATGCCAAATTCATCCTTCTAGAAGAACAGTAGAGGTACTATTTAACCCATAGCTGGGAGGATAAGGTGGGGTTCAAACCTTTTCCAAGGGTATTTGTCCAAAAGTGAATGTAATGGCACAACTGGAGTTTGAACTCACTTACATGGTGCATTCAATAAGTTTCCAGACTTTTTTGTACAGGCATTTAAAATTGTCGTAGACTCTTGAAAATTCAGTATGTTATTGCTATACATCTTATGAGATGACTGACCAATTTTTATGATTTCAGGTTCAAATAAATAGCTACAGCAGCAATTGGAATACACCCTACTAAAGCCTGATTGTCACAGCTGGTGAATTTCAAAAATGCAATCTGGACGTGAGGACACTTTAGAAGAATGATATGCAATAAAACTCTGTTTTAAAATTGGAAAAAATGTCACAGAAATGTATGGAATGCTTCAGACTGCTTTTGGAGCATCTTGCATGAATTGAGCATCAGTTTTTAGTGGTATAAGAGATTCAAGGAAGGCAGGGAGTCTGTGAGGGATGATGAGGTGTGCGAGGAGTAAGGAAGTCAATACACCAGAGTTGATTGGCCAAACAGTTAGGGTTAGGGTTACTATGTTGAGGTTTTAAGGGAGTTCAGCAAGAGATTCCGTCAGAAGAGGCCAGCACTCTTCAAATCGGCTCAGTGGCATTTCCACCAGGACAATGCCCTAGTCCACAACTCCATCCTCGTCACAGACTATTTGACCAAGATGGGCATCAACACAGTTCCTCACCGTCCCTATAATCCAGACCTTGCTCCCTGTGACTTTTGCTTATTCCCTAAGCTCAGAGGCTATCGTTATGAGATAATTGAGGAGATGAATGAGGCTGTAACAAAGGTTATTGACATGCTCACACAAGTGGACTTCCATGGGGCCTTCCAGAAGTTGTTGGAATGGTACAAGTGCATTGCAGCCGGAAGAGATTACTTCAAAGGGGATGAGAGTTTCATGTGTGTACTATCAACAAAAGTGCCCATACAAAAAAAGTCTGGAAACTTATTTAATGATCCTCGTACTATGATTCTTCAGTCCAGTGCTTTAATCATTACACCATGTGGACACCCCTTTGCGTGTCAGGTTTACAAGAGATAAGTTCTGTTTAGTTGGTTTAGATTCCTTCAATTTTGTGGTCAATTTGGATTTGTTGGTCCCTTAATTGATTCATCATAAAAGAACATCTTTTCACTGTACAACATCTGGCATCATGTTTTGTATCACGATGGCAATATTTAACCAATTTTTGACACAAAATGAATAAATACATTCTTTTCTTTTATTGATTTTTTTTCTTTAAATCTGGATATTTTTGCACAAAAGATGAAAATATATAAAATGCAAACAAAAAAAACAATTTAAGAATCTAATTTAATCAACACAAAACAAAATTACATTTATTTACAATTTACGGGTTTGTAATTTAATCAAATAAGAAAACACTTTAAATTATTTTAAATCAATGAAATTTAATTACTTTTGTCTTATGTAATCAAGAAATAAATGTATGTAAATTATCCTATTTACCAACCCCTCCGCTCGAGCAGGATATGACACAAGGTCAATTTTTAAGCAGAGTTTAACAGGTTTGAATTCAGAGTTTTCCTTCTCCTAGACTAGTTGCCTCACCAAGGCTAAAGAATCAGTCTCACCTACTATTTACCCGTGGTGTAGTCGTTATCGCCGTAGGAAATGAACACGGCGATACGAGTTCAAATCCTGGACGAGACTGATTGCATTTTCACATTGCACTGATACCCTTGGGAAAGGTATGAATCCAATTATGCTCCCTCCAGCTATGGGTAAATAGTAGGACAGACTAGGTTCTTCAGCCTTGGTTAGGCAACTAGTCTAGGAGAAGGAAAACTCTGAATTCAAACCTGTTAAACTCCGCTTAAAAATTGACCTTGTGTCATATCCTGCCCGAGCGGAGGGGTTGGGTAAATAGTACCTACTATTTACCCATAGCTGGAGGGAAAATAATTGGATTCATACCTTTCCCAAGGGTATGAGTGCTATATGAAATGCAATCAGTCTCGTCCAGGATTTGAACTCGTGTCGCCGTGTCCATTTTCTACGACAATAACCATTACACCACGGGCACCTCCAAATGTATGTAAATTATACTACTATTGTTTTGATTAAATCAAATTGTTTGTTAAATTTTTTGTCTCACTTTATAAATTTCTGTCTTGTGGGTAGAGTGTTCGCCAATGGTCTAGGAGACCTGGGTTCAATCCCAGGTTGTGTCATACCAAAGACTTTAAAAATGGTACTTGATACCTCCTTGCTTAACACTCAGCAATACAAGGTACGTATCAAGGGTAAAGTGGAGCAATCCAGGAAAAGGAGTAGTACCCTCCCCTACACCTTGGTGTAGTAGCTATTGAAAAGGGAGCCTTCTGGTTGCCCTCGACTACGGTTGCCAACTTTACTTACTACTTATGTCTAAAAAGACCACATTCAAAATGAAAACTATGTATTTATTTTATATAAAAGAAAAATGTTATAGTGATACTTACTATGTAAAAAATAGAAAATCAAGATTTTCTATTTTTTAGACCAGTGATTTTCAAAGTATGATTTATGATATCCCAGGGTTCTGATAAATTCATATAAAGGATCAATGAAAGGAAAATAGTTTTTATAAAGATTTTAAAAATCAATTCTATGAAAATATTATAGTAAATATAAAATCTATAAAAAATATTTTAATTTAAATTCTAAGGTCACCAACTTTACTTTTGCTTTTAAGTTTTCAAGTATTCCTATCTAATAGTTATAATTTTCAAACAGATCTATTTGACCCATAGATGGGACCCTAAAATGTATTGCTACTTCAGGTTTAGAGTGGATTTTGGAGTAATGGCAATGAAATGGTACTCCACACTCCCTATAGATGCAAAACTAGAGCCTCACCATTAGATACAGTTTAGTCTCATGCCTAGGGCATCCCTTTTGTAAAGGACTTTCACTCCTTTGCATGGAATACAGTCAGCATATCTTAACCCCTGCCAAATTGATAGAATGAATACTGAGTTAAGTGCAATAATGTAACTGTCTACCATTAAACAAGACTTCAAATATATTTGTAAAAAATTAAACAATGTCATTTATCCCACTGATTATTCTTTCATTTTCTTTCCCTTTTAAAATTAACGTAGTTTCTAAAGATGTGTTGGCTTATAAAATAAAAGTTCTAATCTCTCAAACAACATTAAAAAGCATAAAGGGTCTTCATATATATATTCAAGGATTTTAAGGGATTTGGAAGAAAGAGGATTTTAAGGGGTTTGGAAGTAGAAGGATTTTAAGGGGGTTGGAAGTAGAAGGATTTTAAGGGGTTTGGAAGAAGGAGGATTTTAAGGGGGTTGGAAGTAGAAGGATTTTAAGGGGTTTGGAAGAAGGAGGATTTTAAGGGGTTTGGAAGAAGGAGGATTTTAAGGGGTTTGGAAGTAGAAGGATTTTAAGGGGTTTGGAAGAAGGAGGATTTTAAGGGGTTTGGAAGTAGAAGGATTTTAAGGGGTTTGGAAGAAGGAGGATTTTAACGGGGTTTGGAAGAAGGAGGATTTTAACTGGGTTTGGAAGAAGGAGGATTTTAAGAACTAGACTAATCACTAAAAACTAGACAGTTTTTCAGCTAATATGAAACTGGTTATGTTACAAACAAAATATTAAGTGAATTCAAATATACAAGGTATGATCAAAAAGTATTGAGACTCAGTTTTTGAATTTTAAAAATCTTAAATCATAATTTTGAAATTTAGATAAAGACATAGACAGCTGGATGCATGTCTAATATAACAGTTTTCATCAAAGGAAATGAAATTGGTGACCCAAGTTCAAATCCTGGACAAATTTTACTTGGTACTAATGCTCTTGGGAAAGGCATGAATCCGTCTGTTCTCCCCCCTCCCCCAAGCTCTAGGTAAATAGTTGGATAGACTTTATATTGTATTGCAGAGAAAGACAACACTGATGTATAAAAATATAATCAGCTTCTTTCCTTTTCCTTTTTGAAACCCAAAATGTATGGATGAGTAAAGTAAGAGAGGGTTGGAAATGGCTGAGCTGCACACACAGGGACTGAGGTACGAATCTTGTGTGAGCTGCTTTCCTCTTCCTTCCATGCAAATTCTTATGGTCACACCTCCTATACAAGGCACATGATTATACTTCCTTCTATGCAATTTATGCTGCATTTCCACCAAAACACCTGTGTCCTGTTTACTTTAGGTACCAGGTGCATTTCCTGTAATTTTTGTTTCCAGTGTCTAACTTTCACAGTTGGATCAACAGTTGTCAACAGGGTTTTCAAGTCAATATCCAATGCTGAGATTTTAAACCTAGATGAAGTAACCAGTCTATAAGCAAGAAAGCTCAGAATTTAAACCAGCCTTACTCCATTGAAAAAAATTGACCTTGTGTCCCATCCTGTCCATGAGTAAATACATGAACAACTGGGCCACTTATACGATAAAGTTTTGACTGATGTTTACAAAAAGCCAGTGACAATTTTCAATACTTCCTCCAACTTTTTCTTCTTTCTTAAAATGAAGATTTATCTCAAAAGTGACATTTGAGGATGTGGAGAATATTAAAAGAAATCCAGCTGTAGAACTTAATATCAAAAACAGTTTCAGAGGTACTTCAACTAATGGAATATTCACTGGAATAAATGTATTAGATGCGACAGGGACCATTTTGAAGAAAATAAATGTTTCATTCATTGTTCATTTCTGTCAACTTCAGTTTTCATACTTTTTTGAACATATCTCCTCTATTTGTTTCGGTTACATTTTTATGAACAAAGAAAATGTGTAAACAAAATTGAAAAGAGACTGACTCATGAATATACAACAAAACAATTAGATTTATTAATCACTGGCAAAAACATGCATCTATTTATCAGAAAAAGAATTATTTTAACTTTGTGAGCATCAGTCTATCATGTGTCAAGGTGGATTCCATGTGTCCCCCATGTCTGTCTGTTCTTCCAGTCCCTACAAATCCCACAATGCACTGTCCACAGGAGGCAACCCTCATTCTAGTCAGTAATGATGGCATTCCTTTAAGGATTTTCAAACACTTTCTAGAAATATCAAGAGAGGAATTTCAGAGGTTCTTTGATTAATGGAATATTCTCTGAAATAAATGAATTAGATGCCAAGGGGACTATGATTTAGATATGAGACTGCAACCATCTACCATTAAATCAGACTTCCAAGATATTCATAAATAATGAAACAGTCTCATCTATCACATTGACTTCTTTGATAGATATAGTTTCTGTAATCACCCAATCAACAAGAAAAAAAAAATGTATTTATTTTGTATGAAAGAAAAAAATTAAATTTGACAGAATGATATAGCGCCTGAAATCAGTATGTGTATGTATTTAACCAAATCCAATAAAATTAACTATCTATAAAGAAGTAGACTTTGATGATAAATAATCCATAATTATATCTGTTTTAAATTTGTAATGTTTCACTAGAAATAAAAAAAAAAATTGCTAAGATTAGTTTAGAATAAGTAAAAGTAAAAGTAAAGTTAGCGACCATAGTCGAGGGTGACCCGAAGGCTCCCTTTTCGATAGCTACTACACCAAGGTGTAGGGGAGGGCGCTACTCCATTCCCAGGATTGCTCCACTTTACCCTTGAACCGTACCTTATAATGCTGAGTGTTAAGCAAGGTGGTATCAAGTACTATTTTTAAAATCTTTTGGTATGACTCGACCTGGGATTGAACCCAGGTCTCCCGGGCCATTGGCGAACACTCTAACCGCTGGGCCAATGTCCCGAAAATTAATTTTTATAATTGATATATACCTTACCTATGAACATAAATGGGTATGTCCCATTCTTCATAAATATCAGGTGCTACCATTCTATGTTTGAGTGGACCTGGGAGCAATGGCAATGAAGAGGTACTCTGTATTCCCCAAATCTTCAGAATTACTGGAGCTTCGATATCAGATAGTTTTTAGGTCATATCCAGAACATTGTAGTTATTTGAAAGCTATACACCTATGTACAATTTATTTATTTATAGCAATATTTGCTAAGTAGAATTACTTGAAACCATTTAACTGTGTGCAAACAAATGAGCTCTAGCAACTCATTTAAAAATAAAGTTACTTTAAAACTATTTCCTTATAAAAAAAAACAACAGATTTAGCATTAAATGACCCACAAGGGTTGATATGCAATTAAACACCAACCAACTTACCAAACTTTCCTGGGCCTGTGCCAAGATATGGGCAAAGATCCATACTTTTTCAAGACTTATGGATACTATAATAAAATTTAGGTATAAAATCCAAAGCCATTGTTTATTTATTGGATATTTTAATGAAGTATTAACAATGTCTACTAAGTTCTTGGACAATGTACCAGATCTTGCAGTAAGCAACTGATCCCTCATTTATAGTCATAATATGAAGAGCCAAACTCTGTGAGCCAAGTTAAAGAGGGAGAAGAACAGACGAGACAATATAAATTGAGGATTTGCTTGTGCTTTCCAAATGACTGACCACTGACCAACAGAAATGAATTTAATTTGTTGCCAACTATCCATTCACCTTCCTCTCACCTTTCCAACATTAATTCAAGTTCTTCACATAACAAGCTCACAAACACACTTCTTTTGATCAGCCAACCATCTTATACCAGAAAAGTGCCAGGGTAACCATTTGCAAAAATAATAAAACTAATTTATTGGTAGTTAAGACTATCCTATGGGTGAAAACTTCTTGCTGATATTATTTACTGTTATCATCTCTTCTTAAACTATGCTTTGCAAGGGAAAAATTTTTCGAAGGATTTTGCCACTGTTGGGAGATACGAGGATCATTAAATAAGTTTCCAGACTTTTTTCGTATGGACACTTTTATTGATAGTACACGCATGAAACTCTAGTCCCCTTTGAAGTAATCTCCTCCAGCTGCAATGCACTTGTTGTACCATTCCAAAAACTTCTGAAAGGCCCCATGGAAGTCCTCTTGTGTGAGCATGTCAATGACCTTTGTTACAGCCTCATTCATCTCCTCAATTATCTCATAACGATAGCCTCTGAGCTTAGGGAATAAGCAAAAGTCATAGGGAGCAAGGTCTGGATTATAGGGACGGTGAGGAACTGTGTTGATGCCCATCTTGGTCAAATAGTCTGTGACAAGGATGGAGTTGTGGATTGGTGCATTGTCCTGGTGGAAATGCCACTGAGCCGATTTGAAGAGTGCTGGCCTCTTCTGACGGAATCTCTTGCTGAACTCCCTTAAAACCTCAACATAGTAACCCTAACCCTAACTGTTTGGCCAATCAACTCTGGTGTATTGACTTCCTTACTCCTCCCACACCTCATCATCCTTCACAGACTCCCTGCCTTCCTTGAATCTCTTATGCCACTAAAAACTGATGCTCGATTCATGCAAGATTGTCAAAAAGCAGTCTGAAGCATTCCATACATTTCTGTGACATTTTTTCCAAGTTTAAAACAGAATTTTATTGCATATCTTTCTTCTTCACATCCAGATTACATTTTTGAAATTCACCAGCTGTGACAATCAGGCTTTAGTAGGATGTATTCCAATTGCCAGTGTAGCTGTTCATTTGAACCTGAAATCATGAAAATTGGTCAGTCATCTCATAAGATATATAGCAATAACAAGCTGAATTTTCAAGAGTCTACGACAATTTTAAATGCCTGTACAAAAAAGTCTGGAAACTTATTGAATTCACCACGTACAATAAAGGAACAGGTAAATAGATATGAACAGAGAGGGAGAGAAATAAATAGGTACAAACTAAAATAGACAAGTGGATAGATATGAAGTGACAGATATAAACAAATTGTTGACAGAGGTGCCCGTGGTATACACGGGGGTGCCCGTGGTGTTATGGTTATTGTCGTAGGAAATGGACACAGCGATACGAGTTCAAATTCTGGACAAGGCTGATTGCATTTCACATAGCACTAATACCCTTAGGAAAGGCATGAATCCAATTATTCTCCCTCCAGCCATGGGTAAATAGTAGGGCAGACTGGGTTCTTCAGCCTTGGTAAGGCAACTAGTCTAGGAAAAGGAAAACTCTGAACTCAAACCTGTTAAACTCCGCTTAAAAATTGATCTTGTGTCATATCCTGCCCGAGCGGAGGGGTTGGTAAATATGGATATAAACAAATTGAGGTAGATAATATTGACACAACACAATCTTCCTACCCCTATTACTTTCTATTTGGTTTTTTGGCAAGAGTAAGCAAAACTTAATAAATATTTTGATAAAAACTGAATTCCATAAAATTTGAAATGATATTTCTCTTTTCTTCTTTCAGATGATCATGCTCGGATTAGTCTGAGGGAAATCCCTCAGGGCTTCACAACAGACTATATCAATGCCAATTATATTGATGTGAGTATTTATATTTATTACTCTTCTATTTTCACTCTTTAAATTGCTTGCCAATTCTGACTTGAAGTAACGACTTCTTTGCAGTTATTTTATTGTGTCTTTGCTCTACAACAAATTTTCACTTTTTTTCATTGACTGTTTGTTTACATCCCTTTTGTTTTATTTCATTTCATTTCATTTCATTTTATTTTTTTGTATTTTAAAAATTTTTTTTTTTTTTTTAGTTTTTAGTTTTTTTATTCTATTTTAGGACAAGCACTTTTTTTGAGGATCTCTCATTGTCCACAAACAAGAATCTTTTCTTTTTTTTTTTCATTTTTTAATCAGTCTCAGTATGTCAAAAAATTGAAAATATTTACTTTTTAAAATTCGTCAGTTTCTCTTTTCTTTTTTTCTTTGTCTATCAACCTTTCAATTTATCCATGTCTGTTCATATCTATCTTTCTTTCTTTCTTTATTTCTTTCTTTCTTTCTTTACTTATTTATTTCCATCTCTTTATCTGACTCTATCTATCTATCTATCTATCTTAGTCTGCTTATATATATCTATCTATCTATCTATCTATCTATCTATCTATCTATCTTAGTCTGCTTATATCTATCTATATATCTATCTATCTTAGTCTGCTAATATCTATCTATCTATCTATCTATCTATCTTAGTTTGCTCATATCTATCTATCTATCTATCTACCTATCTTAGTCTGCTTATATCTATCTATCTTAGTCTGCTCATATCTATCTATCTATCTATCTATCTTAGTCTGCTTATATCTATCTATCTATCTTAGTCTGCTCATATCTATCTATCTATCTATCTATCTTAGTCTGCTTATATCTATCTAACTATCTATCTATCTATCTTAGTCTGCTCATATCTATCTATCTATCTATCTATCTATCTTAGTCTGCTTATATCTATCTATCTATCTATCTATCTATCTTAGTCTGCTCATATCTATCTATCTATCTATCTATCTATCTTCATCATCATCATCATATCGCGCTGGTAGCACGGATATCCCTGACCCTCTCTCGCCACTCCTCCCTATTGTTCATCGCCCTAGGTAGGTCTTCAGGACAACATCCTGTATCCTCACATAGCTGCTGAATGTACGTTCGAGCTGGTCGTCCTGCTTTTGCGCGGCCATGTGTGGGGATCCATAAGAGTACATCTCTTATGAGTTCATCTCTGCTTCTCCAGCAGTGTCCTGCATGTCTGGTTCGTCTAACTTGAATAGTTTTCGTGATAGGGGGCAGGTGGCTGTACAGTTGGTGTCTTGTGGGGTGCTGCTGCCAGGACTTGTTCAGGATTGCACGCAGCATTCTTGTGTAATTGCCATCTAGCTTCTTCTCCAGTCGTTTTGTTAGCGTCCATGTAGTGCATCCATATAGCAGTATCGATATGACCACTGCCTGGAAGAAACTGCGTTTCATTTTATCGGTTAGGTCTGATTTCCATATAATCGATAGCCTATTGATAGCTGTCCATGCTTTCGTTAACCTCGTTTCGATGTCCTTTTCAGTTGATTCGACGCTGCTTCCTAGGTACGTGAATTTGTCTACTAGTTTAAGTGGGGTTCCTTCTAGAGTGGAGATGTCCCCCGTTTTGTTATAGCACATATATTCCGTTTTGTGTGCATTAACATAGAGGCCTATGCTTGCTGCTGCTCGTTCCAAACTATGCAGAAGTGTTTCGGCTTGGTCAGGTGTATTTGCCAGTATCGCTATGTCATCGGCGTAGTCGGCATCGGTAATTGTTGTTGCGGGGTATCTTCTGCTTCTTTTCTTCGTTAGTTCGAAGCCATTCTCTTTGATTTTGTCAATCGATGTTCTAAGTACGTAGTCTAGACAAATGATAAAGAGGTACAGGGCCAGCGTGTCCCCTTGTAGTACTCCTGCTACAATGTCAAAGTATTCTGTGTCTCCATCCGGTGATCGTACTTTTACTTTAGTGTTTCTATAGAGAATCGTTATTGCCGCTACGGTTTCTTTAGGTATGCCGTACGCTAGTAGGATTTGTTCCATCTTTCCTCTGTGAATGGAGTCGAAAGCCTTGGTAAAGTCAACAAATATTAATGTCGCTTGTAGGTTCTTTGCCCGTACACCTTCAAGGATTCTGCGGATGGTTAATATTTGTGAGGTCGTGGATCTATTTCTTCGGAAGCCATTTTGGTTTTTTCTAAGTATGTTGTCGATTTTGGGTTCTATTCGGTTTCGTAGTAGGGCGTTGTAGATTTTGGATGCTATGGATGTAAGTGTTATGCCTCGGTAGTTTTTGGCTAATCTGAGGTCCCCCTTTTTAGGGAAGGGGAGTATGCATCCCTTCATCCATCTATCTATCGGATTTTGATTGTATACTGCGTTGCAGTGGCGGAGCAGTATGTCGTCGAATTGTCTGGTCTTCCATACTTCTGGGGGAATTTCGTCCAGCCCTGCAGCTTTCCTATTTTTAATTTTTCTGAGAACCGAGTCGAGTTCTTCTTGTGTGAACAGTTCTAGTTTAATGTCTAATTGTTTGCTAATTATCACCAGAATAATTAGCAAACAATTAGACATTAAACTATCTATCTTAGTCTGCTCATGTCTATCTATCTATCTATCTCAGTCTGTTCATATCTATTTATCTATCTGGGGTTGTAGAATACACTGGCTGTACCCCTACAGAGGGGTAAGATAAATGGGTCCATCTGTTGGCCCTGGGGTAAGTGGTTGACCTGTAATTACTGAAGACTAGGCCTAGTGGGTTCACCAATGGTCCGGAAGATCTGGGTTCAATCTCAGGTCACGTCATACCAAAGACTTTAAAAATGGTACTTAACACTCAGCAATATAAAATATAAAATGGTACTTGATACCTACTTGCTTAACACTCAGCAATATAAGGTATGTATCAAGGGTAAAATGGAGCAATCCAGGGAAAGAAGTAGCACCCTCCCCTACACCTCAGTGTAGTAGCTATTAAAAAGATCGCCACTTACTTACTTAGATCACCACTTTACTTACTTAGATCCTGGTGGCTGAGCAATCTATGGCCTGGGTACTAAGTGGTCATATGACCTTCAACACTTAGTCCTTACTTGGACTAGATCAGCAGTCAGATTGGCCTAATCCAATCAATCACCTAGTCATATCAAACTCTCATATTTATATGATTGTTTAAACTGTATTCTTCAAATTGTTCTAAAGGCAAACAAACACCCAACCCTTTTTATCTTAAAGGTGCAAGAAGGAAGTGGCTTAGGGTCAACTGCATCAAGAGAAACAATTATCAGGGTTGTGACATACCATTAAACAAAATAACCAACCATCTCAGTCTGTCTGTATCTATTTATCTTATCCTGTCCATATGATCTCTTTCTATTTATCTACATATACGTGGTGGTTGTTGGTTGGGTGGGGTTTATGGCATATCAACCTTTGTAGGTTATTTAATGCCAATTCCATTTTTATGCAAATAATCAGTTATATTTCAAACAATTCAGTTTAGCATAAGTACAAAGTTTAATTGTCAAAAACATTTCTATTTCAAGCTATTCAGTTTATTCAAACAGTTCAAATTCAGCTAATTCAATTTAGTATATGTACATATTTTGTTTACACACAGTTAAATGTCAAAACAGATCTATATTAAACAATTCAGTTTAGTGTAAGTACAGTTTCAATATCAAAACAGTTCCATTTCAAACAATTCAGTTTAGCATAAGTACACAGGTTAAATGTCAAAACAGTTCTATTTTAAACAATTCAGTTTAGCATAAGTACACAGTTTAAATGTGAAAAATAGTAAAGTTAAGAAACCACGGTTTAGTTCTATTTAACCCATAGATAAGACCCTTATCAGGTGCTACCACTCTGGGCCAGAGTGCACCTGAGAGTGATGGCAATGAAAGGGTGCTCCTCATTCCCCAAAGTTCCAACATCACTGGAACCTTACCATCAGATTGTTTAGTGTCATATCCAGGATACTCGTTGGGGAAGTCTTACCTCTCTGCAGATAAGCAGTTGGTGTATTCTACAGCCCCAGCCAACTGGGCAGCACATATATGTGTGTGTACATATATATATATATATATTGAGTTTTCTTCCATTTACATTACTGAGATATTTACTCTGTATGTGGGTGTTTTTATATATATCCTAATAGCCATACATCAAATACTCCTCTAGGACTATTTGAAATCTCTCATATATTCTCTATATGAATAATTCCAAACACATTGTCTCTGGACACTAACCAGATTTAACTGATACATATATATATATATATATATATATATATATATATATATATATATATAAGTTCTCCCATTGTTCACTGTTTAAGATTACTCAACAATTCAGTTACAGGTGTCAACTCTTAGACTGCAGTAGGTTCAGAAAATAATTGTTTTATCAGAGAGGAATTCCTTTGAATTCTATTTAATATATAATTGTCTCAATATCAGATGCAATGTAAATCAGGGTGTTTTGGAAGTAATTATATTTTACCAGAAAAGATATAAAAACAAATATAAGTTAAATTTATGTAAATATTATCATTGAAAATCACTTACATTTTCCAACAACTGCAAGCCTAGCAAATCTAAGAAAAGATAAAATAGGAGTTTGGTTGTTTTGTTTTTGGTATAATAACCCTTTTCAAGTCATTTAATGCCGAATCAAGTAATTTTTATAAAAACTTTGTTTTATTTTGGTTTGGTTTTATGGCATATCAACCTTTGTAGGTTATTTAATGCCAAATCCATTTTTATACATATAAACAGTTCTATTTCAAACAATTCACTTTAGCATAAACACACAGTTTGTTCTATTTAACCCATAGATAGAACCCTACTAGGTGCTATCACTCCGGCTAGAGTGGTGGAGGGGCCCATGATATAATGGTTATCGTCATAGGAAATGGATACGACAACATGAGTTTAAATCCTGGACCAAGCTAATTGCATTTCACATAGCCCTAATAACCCTTGGGAAAGGTATGAATCCAATTATTCTCCCTCCAGCTATGGGTAAATAGTAGGTCAGACTGAATTCTTTAGCCTTGGTGAGGCAACTAGTCTAGGAGAAGGAAAACTCTGAATTCAAACCTGTTAAACTCTGCTTAAAAATTGACCTTGTGTCATATCCTACTCGAGCGGAGGGGTTGGTAAATATGGCTTGAGAAGACCTGGGAGTGATGGCAATAAAGTGCTACTTCACATTCCCCAAAGCTCTAGCATTACTGGAGCCTCAACATCAGATCGTTTAGTGTCATACTCAGGACACTTATTGGAGGCATCTTACCCCTCTGCAGAGATGCAGTCAGTGTATTTTACTGCCTCAACCAACTGGGCCACGGATGGGAGGTTCTTCCACATCCTCCGTACTCCCAAGATTTAGCATCTACAGATTTTTCATTTGTTTCAGTCTCTAGAAAATTTCATTAGTGGCAGATCTTTCAGAAAAAAGAATTTGAAAACAATCTTTCAAACATTTTTTCAGAGAAAACCAATGATTACTTGAATTGAGGAATTTAAAATTTGCTTTCCTATTAGGCTACAGTTGTTGAAAATAAAGATGATTTCATTTTCATATCTAAATAGATTATTTTCAAATTGTTTAAATTTTATTTATGTTGTGTTAAAAAAGAATAATTCCTCATTCCAAAATAAATCATGAATGAAAAAAAAAAGCTTGTTCCTAAAAGATGATAAGAACATGTTAATAAAGTGAGAAAAGACTCTTGCTTCTAATCGCGATCATGTTTGAAGTGCAGATACACAGGCAAAAATGCCATATTAGCAATATCTGGACATTCATCATGCTGCAAAGAAAAATATTTTGCTAATTTAATCTGGTCTATGACTTGCTCTTCAAATTTCAAGAGCTCAATTTTGAATTTGACTTGTTATTTGAAAATGTCACTTGAGTATGAACAAGCAAAATAGCAGCTTCTCAAGTATTCACTGCCCTGTAATCTGCATATTTTAAGCTGAAATTGTCACTACTCCGAAGCTTGTTGTCAAAGTACAAAATCAAAAGATGTGATATTTTTAATAAAAGCTAAAGTAAATGTATTTTTGTTATTTTGTTTGGGTTTTTTTTAAGACAAACATTGCATGAAAAATAGTATATAAATTAATATTAAATATTTAAAGGAATTTTTTAAGTCTAAGAGATTAATATAACAAAGCTACTTAAAGTAAGTGAAGTTAGCGAACTTAGTTGGGGGGGTGTGACCCAAAGGCTCCCTTTTCTATAGCTAATACACCGAGGTCTTGGGGAGAGTGCTACTCCATTCCCTGGATTGCTCCACTTTGCTCTTGATCCTTACCTTATAATGCTGAGTTTTCAGCAAGGTCTCCAGCAAGACACATAGCATAACAATTATCAGCATCGGTTCCCTAAGCTTCTAAGGAGACAATCATCTGGAGGTTGCTGGTTCAATCCTGACTACAGGTAAGTAACAATACAGGAATACTTAATACTTGTACCCGGTTATGGTTAATGGAATCAGAACAGACGACCCCCGTAGATTCAATAAAGGACACAGTTCAAAGTTCCATGTAGGTTCCCGAGTTCAACAAACACCTGAAGAAGGCCGGAGGACATATCAGCCAAAACGTTGTGGGAATAACGATGAAGACGAAGACAATAGTCCAAAAACCCTTAATAATAAAAAGAAAACACTTCATTATTTCAAAATGACGTATTTAACCATTGTTGAGACGTCAACAGTTACTACCACTTTTGGTCAGGATTGGAGCCTCACCAACGGATACAGTTACCATCATAATAAAGACACCAGTATTGACAATAGACTTTACTTATAAACAATAACTAATAATATCCATTTTCATTGCAATAAAATGATAAAATAGAAATAATAAAATCTTAGTTCAGAAGAAAATTAACTTTTTATAAAAAGAATTGATTAGGGAGAACTTATTTATGGGTAATGCTATAATTAATTTTATTTTTCACATATGTATATATTTACCCAACCACTCCACCATGAACAGATGTGACACAAGGTCAGTTTTTATGCAGAGTAAAGCTGATTTGAAATCAAAGTTTTCCTTCTCTTAGGCTGGTTGCCTAACCAAGCCTAAAGCTCCCAATCTGGCTTACTATTTACCCATACTTTTAAAGTAACTGCAATAAATTTAATTAACCCAAGAAAGAATCATATTTTCTCTTTGAATCCTGTTTTTTTGAAGTTTTCTTTCTTAGGCACCATTATTTTATCTATATTGCTTTGTGTAAGTTTGTTGTCCGTGGATTACTCTACTTATATTTCAGTTTTGCACAGATCCTAAAATGATAATGATTATTTTTTCTTTCAAAACTATTTCTATTTAAAGTTGGAAAGATAACAAAGAAATAGTTGAGTGCTTATCGAATATTTATTTTTAGATAAAATGTAAGTAATTATAAAACAGGGAAATGCAATGTTTATTCTCTGGGAATAAACATCTTTTATTTGTAATTCCACTGAGGTTTTCTATGTAAAATTGTGATGTGCTCAAGGGAAGTTCTCTAAGCTTAAATTTTCTTTTTTTCTGATTTTTTGTTTTGTTTTGTTTTTTGTTTCATGATCTTGAGAACAGTTTGTGCGCTTACCAAGCCTAGAACGTGCTTGTCACAACCAGTATTTAACAACAAACAATTTATTCTCCTTTGTTAAAATATCAAAGTTTTATATGATTGATTGATTTTAATGGCATGTCAACCTGTCCAGGGTTATCTTATGCCTAGAGGTTAGGGAATTGCATTTATTGTATATTCATATCTACATTTTTTGTGTTGTTGTTTCTAAAGAGTTTTTTGCACATAGTTATATTAAATCAAATATTCTTATCTAATTGTTGTTGTTGTTGGCAATCTTAGTCGAGGGTGACCCGAAGGCTCCCTTTTCAATAGCTACTACACCAAGGTGTAAGAGAGAGTGCTACTCCTTTCCCTAGATTGCTCCACTTTACCCTTGATCCTTACCTTATAATGCTGAGTGTTAAGCAAGGGAGCATTAAGTACCATTTTTTAAGTTTTTAGTATGACCCGATCTGGGATTGAACCCAGGCCTCCCCGGCCATTGGCGAACTCTCTAACCATTATACCAATGTCCGGTCTTATCTAATAACAATAATAATCATATAGTTTCTAGTAAATATTTCTATTTAGTAACAGTCATTTGTTTTCACACAGTCATATGCTTTCAAGTAACTAATAATAATCCTTAATAAAAAAATTATAGTTTCAAGCAATTATTCTTAATACAGATAATTTGCATGCAGTTATTTAGTTTCAAGTAACTAATAAATAATAATCCTTAGTAAACAATCATAGCTTTAATTAGTTATTCTTAATACAAATAATTTTCCGGGGACATCCAAATGGTTAATGTGCTGGACCACGACACCATAGTAAGCAAGTTTGAATTCCAGCCATGCTTTTACATTCACTGTTGGACTAATACACTTCGAAAAGGTCTAAAAACCCTTATCTCTCCACCAGCTATTGGTCAAATAGTACCACTACTGTTCTTCTATAAGGATGGCTTTGGCATTAAATAACCCATGAATGTTGGGGAAAATATCAATCACCTAATGTACATGGATGACATCAAACTATTTGCAAAAAATGAAAAAGAACTAGAAACTCTAATACATGCAGTTAGAATATACAGTCAGGACATAGGGATGGAATTTGGCATAGAAAAATGTGCCATGCTAGTAATGGAAAGTGGCAAATGACATCTGACTAACAGAATGGAAGTACCAAATCAAGACAAGATTAGAATGCTCAGAAGAAAGGAAACCTACAAATGCTTGGGTATCTTGGAGGCTGACACCATCAAACAAGTGGAAATGAAAGGAAAAATTCAAAAAGAATATCTCAGGAGAATTAGAAAGCTACTGGAGATAAAACTATCTTGCAGAAACCTTATCAAAAGAATAAATACTTGGGCTGTACTCCTCGTTAGATATTCAGGACCCATTTTGAAGTGGACCAGAGAAGAACTTAAGTAAATGGACCAAAGAACAAGAAAACTAATGACCATGCATAAGGCATTACATCCCAGAGACAATGTTGACAGACTGTATGTATCAAGAAAGGAGGGAGAACGAGGACTTGCCAACATTGAAGACCGTGTTGACATATTGATACAACTCGAAGACTACATAAAAAAACACGAGGAAGGACTGATTACAGCCATCAGAAATGATACTGACAACAGAATGACATTAACTAGGAGACAAAAATGGGAAGAAAAACAACTCTATGAGTGTTTTAAACAACTAATAAATAACATCCCACATGAGAAAACCTGGACGTGGCTAAGTAAAGGAAATGTTAAGAGAGAAATAGAATCTCTCCTAATAGCAGCACAAAACAATGCTATAAGAACCAATCATATCAAAGCAAGAATAGATAAGATGCAACAAAATAGCAAATGTAGGCGATGTGGTGATAGAGATAAAACCATCAATCACATAATAAGCAAATGAAGCAAATTAGCGCAGAAGGAATATAAGACAAGATATGACTGGGTGGGCAAGGTGATCCACTAGGATATGTGTAAGAAATTTAAATTTGACCATATAAACAAATGGTATATGCACAATCTAGCATCTGTCCTAGAAAATAACACACATAAACATACAAACACATCACCTAATCTCGGCCAGAAATCTAGACCTTATAATAATCAACAAAAAAAAGAGAATCTGCAAAATTGTTGACTTTGCTGTCCCAGCTACCACAGAATAAAACTGAAAGAATGTGAGAAGAAGGATAAGTACCTCGACCTTGCTAGGAATTTAAAAAACTATGGAACATGAAGATGACAATTATACCAATTGTGATTGGTGCTTTTGTCACAGTAATTAAAGAATTATTAAAGGGCGTGGAGGACTTGGAAGTTGGAGGATGAGTGGAGACCATCCAAACTACAGCATTATTGAGAACGGCCAGAATACTGAGAAGAGTCCTGGAGACTTGAGGATATTTGCTGTCACTCAAACTCCAGTGAAAGACCATCAGCTAAAACTGATATGAAAAACTCTAATGAGTAAATAATAACAATGATAATTTGCAAGTGTATGATATCAAATATTCTTATCTAATACAAATAATTTTTAAACAGAATTATTTGACACCTAACTTTAAAACTGGAGCCTGCCATTGAGTGTCACACAGGACATTCCTTTTTGTGGGAATTGGGTTTTACCTTTATGTAAGGGATACAGCCAATATATTCTAAGCCCCATCAAAAGGCCAATTAAAATTATAGTTGAGCATGACAAAAGAAAACCTCTCTCTCTCTCTCTCTCTCTCTCTCTCTCTTTCCATTTATTATAAGTTATATGATTACTTATAATAAAGGATAATAAATAACATATGTATTTACCCAACCCCTCTATACAAGGAAGATGTGACACAAGGTCAATTTTAAACAGAGTTTAACAGGTTTGAATTCAGAGTTTTCCTTCTCTAATACTGGTAGCCATACCAAAGTTAGAGTCTAATCAGCCCTACTATTTGTCCATAGCTGTAAGGGGAATAGTCAGATCCATACCTTTCCCAAAGGTATAAGTATTATGTGAAACGCAAACAGCCACATCCAAGATTTAAACTCGGGTTGCCATATCCATTTCCAGTGGCAATAACCATTACCCTATGAGCACTTCCTATAATAATACCTTCTAAAAATACTTTATAATAATACCTTATAATGATACCTTATAATAAATTATAATAATATAAATTATAATAATATCTTATAATAATTTATAGGTTATAAATTGTAATTATATATGATACTAACTTATAATAAATTATAAATTATAATAATATCTTATTATTAATTATAAAAAAAGTAGTTGGCGACTGTAGTCAAGAGTGACCAGAAGGCTCCCTTTTCAATAGCTATTACACCGAGGTGTAGGGGAGGGCGTTACTCCTTTCTCTGGATTGCTCCACTTTACTCTTGATACGTACTTTATATTGCTGAGTATTAAGCGAGAAGGTATCAAGTACCATTTTTTAAGTCTTTGGTATGACGCGACCTGGGATTGAACCTCGGTCTCCCAGACCATTGGTGAACACTCTACCCACTAGTCCAATGAGAATAATATCTTATTATAAATTAAAAATTATTTAATATTTAGTCACTTTCACTTCAAGGTCAAAAGTGAAAAAGTAGAAATAATCCAATTTAGAAAGGAAAAAAAAATAATGCTGAGTTTTAAGCAAGGAGGTATCAAGTACCATTTTTTAAGTCTTTGGTATGATGCGACCTGGGATTGAACCCTGGTCTCACGGGCCATTGACAAACCATGTATGCACAAGGCCAATAGTGAACTATATTAATAAAATAAAGTTGGCGACTGTAGTCGAGGGTGACCCGAAGGCTCCCTTTTCAATAGCTACTACACCGAAGCGTAGGGGATAGTGCCACTCCACTCCTTTCCCTGGATTGCTCTACTTTACCCTTGATATTTACCTTATATTGCTGAGTATTAAGCAAGGAGGTTTCAAGTACCATTTTTTAAGTCTTTGGTATGATGCGACCTGGGATTGAACCTCGGTCTCCCAGACCATTGGCGAACACTCTACCCACTAGACCAATGAGAATAATATCTTATTATAAATTAAAAATTATCATGATATAAATTATAAATTATAATGATATAATTTATAACAGATTATGAATTATAATAATATGTTATAATAAATTATAATGATATAAATAATAATATTTTATGATAAATTCTAGATTGCAACTGCTAAGTATAACATTTGTTGCCTATTAATTGGAGTGAAACAAAATTTGATGCTACAAACTACTTTTCTATAAAAACATGGCAGAAGAATTTTGTTACTAATATTTTCCTAAAACTTGGTAATTTCTTTTTTGCCTTTGACCCTGTTTCTTCTCAGAGAAATGTAGGATGTATTTTAATATTCAGTCACTTTCACTTCAAGATCAAAAGTGGAAAAGTCGAAATAATCCAATTTAGAAAGGAAAAAAAAACATTAAAAAAAACATCAGTGAAATCTCCATCAGTTTGTTTCACAAATTATAGAAAATTAACTCAACTGAACATGAGGAAAATTTATTTTTTGTTTCATAACATGAGAATGAGTCAATGTGATAATTCATGGAGGGTGTATTTCAGACGACAGGTAAGTAAAAGTCAAAAACAACAAAAAAATTTTATTTTTGTTTCATGATATAAGAAGAAATAGATTTATCAACTTATATTGGCATCGGGTGGTGTATCTAAAATGATAAACTCCGACACACACAAATAGAAAATGTTTGAGAACGTAAACAGAAATTACCATAAGGTCAGCTCTAACCCAGAGTGATTGTATGCGTTAGAATCCTTTGTATGGGTCCAGTTATCTGTTTGAAATGTTTAAAAAGGTTTTGAACTTTAAAAAATTTGCAATAAAGTATAAAATGTTTATCTGCTTAAAACTATAGTAAGTAAAATGTAAAGTTGGTGACCGTAGTCAAGGGTGACCAAAAGGCTCCCTTTTCAATAGCTACTACACCAAGGTGTCAAGAAGGGTGCTACTCCTTCTTCCGGATTGCTCCACTTTACCCTTGATACATACCTTATAATGCTGAGTGTTCAGCAAGGAGGCATCAAGTACCATTTTTTAAGTCTTTGATATGATGCGACCAGGGACTGAACCCTGGTCTCCTGGGCCATTGACAAACACTGTACGCACTAGGCCAATAGTGAACTATATTAGTAAAATAAAGTTGGCAACTGTAGTCGAGGGTGACCCAAAGGCTCCCTTTTAAATAGCTACTACACCAAATTGTAGGAGAGGGTGTTACTCCTTTCCCTGGATTGCTCCACTTTACCTTTGATATGTACCTTATATTGCTGAGTGTTAAGCAAGGACATATCAAGTACCATTTTTAAAGTCTTTGGTATGACGCGACATGGGACTGAACCCTGGTCTCCCAGGCCATTGACAACCACTGTATGCACTAGGCCAATAGTGAACTATATTAGTAAAATAAAGTTGGCGACCGTTGTCGAGGGTCACCCAAAGGCTCCCTTTTTAATAGTTTAAAGTTCAACAAGATATAATAAAATCTTACCATCTTGGGTTTAGATGGTCAGGTTAGCTTATCTGCTTTAATGGCATATCAACCCTTGATGCTTATTTAATGCCAAATCCTGTTTATATATATATATATATATACATCATAGATGATTTTTAAGTGAATAGTGGATAGTTAACTTTATTTTTAAATGAATTAGAACTCTTTTGTTTGCACACAGTTAAATGTTTTCAACTATTACTATCTAACATTAATAGTTTTATTTGAACTTGGTGAAATAGTTTCAAGTGTTTTTCTTTAATATAGATAATTCTATTTATCCAGTATTCCCATCTAATTTAATACTAATCATTTGTTTAAAATTAGTGAAATGGTTTCAAGTATTGCTATTCAACACAAATAATTCTATCTAATATTAATAATAATCCCTAGTAAGAGATTGAACAGTTCTATTTGAGCCATAAATGGGACCCTAACAGGTAGCACCACTGAGAGTGGACCTGGAAGTAATGGTAGTAAAGGGGTATACCATATTCCTCAAACTCCAAGACTGAAGCTTCACCATCAGATGCAGTTTAATGTCATACCCAACACACTTGGGTTTAACAGAAAATAAACTTATTAAGGGTGTGTTTTTATGGATGATACTGTATCTAATGATGTACATTTTGATTGTATAATCTTCAACTAGAAATTGTCCAGACCACACACTAAGGGGTGATAAACTAACAGCAAGACAACCTGGTGGAAAGTGATTAGCTGGGATAGATTTCATAGCAAAGTCATCTCAGAGAGAGCTGGTGTGCTAAGAATCAATTCCATTTTCCAATTTGCTTGCTGACCTCCGTGGTAAAAGCACACCTGTATGGGTATAGAAAGAGGTAGTTTCACTTAGCTTAGTTTTTCTTTCCCTTCCCTCCATAGGGATGCAATAAATAATTATCTCCCTTAGAGAATTAGCATGTTCATTAGGAACATCATAGAGTGTCACATGACAGTTCTAGAAACAAGTTCTCAACCTCTATTTGCCTCTGTCTTTTGAACAGTAGGAGTGTTGTATCAAACCTTGCCAGGTAACAGCAAACCCATATTGCTATATTACCCACACTTGTCAAGTTAGCCATTTGTTATTTCATACCCCTTTCACATACTGCTCGTTCATGAAACAATATGTGCATAATTCTACCACGGGACCTATTTGCATATTCTTTCTTTTAATATTATTTGTATGTATATAATTCATTTAAAAAGTTAAATGTACAATTATGTTGATCTTGTCTTTCCTTTTGTTGTGTTTAGCGTTAGCATATCATGGATGCACTAATGCAGTAATATTCATCTTAAATATTTTCTCTACCATCCAATATTACATTCACTTGACAAATACCAAATCTTGAGATTAAAGGTAAGTAGGTAGTTACAAAAGAAATAGTATATAGATATTAAAAAAAAAATTTTTTGTTTTATATCTTTTCAGGGATTTTGCAAATCCAGAGAATACATTGCAACTCAGGGTAAGTCCAATTGATTTATTATGAATTTATTCCTCTAAATTTGTCTTAAACCAGAGCATCTCATATGGTGAAATGATTAACGAGCTAGGTTAGCAGAACATTATGAGTGAGATTGATTCTCATTGAGTGTGGAGCACTCACATTTCTGGCCTTATCAAAAATTACCTTCTTCTAGATTGGTGACTAACAAAGGTTAAAATGGCCAGTCCACACTGCTTATGTTATTATTTGTATTAATCACATAGCATTTCTTATTTGATAAAGTATGACTGAAGTTTATGAGGAGAGAGAACTTATTGAAATTTTGCTAATAAAACCTTGCTTTATTAGCCTTTGAAAATAAATAACCGACTTCCTTAGGTAAATTGACTACTGATAATCAATTCCTGTGCTTATAAAATCCACATCTACAAAACAACTGACCTAAAAGATTGTAGTCATTTACTAAGCTAACCATAGTTTGACAAAAGGCCAGAAGTATGCCGGCACTCAATGAGAATCAACCTCACTAATAATATCCTGCTAACCTAGCTCATTATGCCCTGGTTTTAGACAAACTATATTACTTCAGGAGAAGATTCAGTAGATGAGCAGAGAGACATGCATAAAAAGCCCCACCCACAATGACTGCTGTAAAGTTGGACAACAACAACCCACCTGCTTAATGTAGTGGGGAGGTACTGCTGCAAAATTGAAATACTAACACCAAGCTCATCTTTTCTTTTTCTTTTTCTTTTTGGCCATGTCTTTTTTTATTAACAAGAACATAGCTGAAGAAAATGAACAGATACTACACTCTAATTGCAGCTCAAAAACAAAGTTGTCATTTAAGCTAAGCCTAGTTTGGTATAAGGCTAGAGAGTTATGATTATCAATGAGATATTCGATAAATTTCTTGGCCAAAACTAATCAAAACTAATCATTATACACTGTTTTTCATTTTTGTCTTTCCAGGTCCTCAGTATAGAATCGCATCTGCATTTTGGCAAATGGTATGGCAAGAACAAGTCCGGTGCATTGTTATGGCAACAGGGCTTTTTGAGCATGCAACAGTAAGTAAAAATCCATTATACTTAGATACACACACAAACACACGAACACACACAAACACACACATACATAAATATATGTATATATATATATATATATATATGCATACAGATATATATGTGTGTATATATATATATATATATATATATATATGCATGCAGATATATATATATATATATATACACACACATATATATATATATGCATACAGATACTGGCCAAAATAGTGTCCTGTAAATGATATTAAGCTGTGTCCAATGATGAGGCTCCAGCTCAAAGAGGTAGTATCTGTTCGGGTCTCATCTATGGGTCAAGAATAATTGCAAACTTAATTTTCATATTTGCAACAAAATATGAAATGTTTACAATTTTAAAACAATTATGAACTTCATTCAATTGCTTTCAAATTATTTGTAAGTAAGTTGTCCGACCTTAGACAAGGGTGAGCTGAAAGGCTCTTTTTGCTGCTACACCAAAGTGTAGGGGAGAGAGCTACTTCTTTCTCTGGATTGCTCTATTTACCCTTGATTAGTACTTTATAATATTGAGTGTTGAGTCAGGAGGCATCAAGTAGCAGGGGCTATCCTCATGGTGTAATTGTTACAGCCATGGACTGCAGAATCGTAGTAAGCGAGTTCGTACTCCAGTCGCACTATTATGTTCACTTTCGGGCAAATACTCTTGGGAAAAGTATGAACCCTCTTACCCTCCCAGCTATGGGTTAAATAGTACCACTACTGTTCTTCTAGGAGAATGGCTTTGGCATTAAATAACCTACAAAGGTTGATATGCCATTAAACAAAGAAACCAAACAAAACAAAACCATCAAGTACCATTTTTTGAGTTTTTGGTATGACTTGACCTTGGATTGAACCCCAGTCCTCCTGGCCATTGGCAAACACTCTAACCATTACAGGAAAATTATTACTATTAGATAGGAATACTTGAAATCATAAAACTATGTACACATTATTTGTATTAAGAAGAGTTATCTGGAGCAATACTTGGATATCATTCAACTTTCTGAGATCTGAATTGAAACCTTTTGTAACTAAAAGTTTCAAGTATGCCAATTGGCCTTGGCCAATCATTTATGTACACAAATTTTGTATCTTACATATGGAGCAACCCCCAAATATTAGACTAAAATCTAGTTCTCAGAAAGTTACTTGAAACACGAGAAGATATGGTAATTGTTTATTATGATCATTACTTATTTGAAACTATATAATTGCTGTTAGATAGCAATAATTGAAACATTTAACTATGTAGAAACAATAACAATACCATTGTGCAAACAAATTAGTTCTCATTCAAAAATGAAATTACCTACAAACTATTTACTTTGAAATCATCTATGTATAGCCATTTAAATATGTGCAAACAAATGATTAATAGTAAATAGAAATACTTGAAACCATTTAATTGTGCATTAAAAATGAGTAAAGGCTCATTTAAGAATGTTATCTACAAAATGTGCTAAGAAATCATATATATTTAATATATATGTTTAAACAAGATTTGGCATTAAGTAATGAACATAATGCCATAATACCCAACCAAACCATATTTAATATATATATAGTTGTTGGCGACCGCAGTCGAGAGTAACCTGAAGGCTCCCTTTTCGATAGCTACTACACCAAGGTGTTGGGAAGGGCGCTACTCCTTTCCCTGGATTGCTCCACTTTACCCTTGATCCATACCTTATAATGCTGAGTGTTAAGCAAGGCAGTATCAAGTACCATTTTTTGAGTCTTTGGTATGACTCGACCTGGGATTGATACCTGGTCTCCCAGACCATTGGCTAACACTCTACTCATTAGGCCAATGATCAGGTTAATATATATATATATATATATATATATATATATATATATATAAAGAGGATTTGGTATTAAATAACCTATAAGGGTTGATATGCCATAAAACCAAACCAAACCAAATCCTATATATTTGATATATATGTATAAAGAGAATTTGGCATTAAATAACATACAATGGTTAATATGCCATAAAACCCAACCAAAACAAATCCTATATATTTAATTTATATGTATAAAGAGGATTTGGCATTAAATAACCTACAAGGGTTGATATGCCATAAAACCAAACCAAACCAAACCATATTTAATATATATATATATATATGTGTGTGTGTGTGTGTGTATAAAGAGGATTTGGCATTAAATAACCTACAATGGTTGATATTCCATAAAACCAAACCAAACTATATTTAATATATATATATATATATATATATATATGTATAAAGAGGATTTGGCATTAAATAACCTACAAGGGTTGATATACCATAAAACCAAACCAAATTATATAATTGCTTATGAAAAAAACTGTCTTCATCCCTAAATAACCCAACAAATATTAAGATGACATAAAACTAACCCAACCAAAATCTCACAATAAAATGATTATCGTGGATTTAACTTTCTGATGTTACAATCTTTTTTTATTTTATGTTTTATTGAATAAGTAGTTTAAAGAGTATGTCAAAATCATGTTAATTGCTATTTTTAATTAGCATTCCAGTACAGTGACCATGTAACAAAAAATTTAGAATATTCCTAATTTAGATTCATAATGAAATAGAATTACATTACCAAAACTGAAAAGTGAGAAGATGACGCTAGAGGTTACATTTGAGTGGATATTTACCCCAGGGGAATGAATCTCATTTCAAAATGGAAAATACATGGATCTTGAGTGTATGTTGCCATAACATGGAATGAAAGCCAGATCTTTTCAAAGACGTAAAAACAGCCATTCATCACTTAGTCAATGTTGGCTTAACACAAAAGGAGACAGCAGAGAAAGTCCAATGCTCTCAGGCAACTGACAGTAAGATTTTTAAGACAATGTGGACTGGAATCATTGATATCAGCTAGAGAAAAAATGCTGGTCAAAAGATCATATCAGAAGAGTCCTTGTGGCACAAGACTCAAAGTGCTGGACTGCAGCCTCAAAGTAAGCTAGTTTGAACTCTTGTCACACTTTTACATTCACTTTCAGATTAATATCCTTGGAAAAGGCATGAACTCTCATTATCATCCCAGTTATGGGTTAAATAGCATCATGATTGTTCTACAAAGATAGCTTTGGCATTGAATAACCTATGATGGTTGATATGCCATTAAAAACTAAGAAGCCAAACAATCATATCGAACTTGAATGATAGGTACTTAGAAACCATTTTGGAAGAAAACTGCTTTGTCTCCACCCAAAACCTCACTCTCACGCTAAACACTAAAAAGGATTTTACATTAGCCCAAAGATAAATTGGCATTTGTGGCAACTCAGGTTTTGAAGTCTAGTATCAGCTTGCAAGCCATTATTAAATAATTTTCAAAAGCAGTGATATTTGCATCGGGAAAAGTCAAAATGACATTGAGCTGTTGTACATTGTACATTAAAGTGTCTCCTCTGTCAGTTGAGCTAAGAATATACTGACTCTATCCCTTTCAGAGGAGTAAGCTTAAAAAAAAACAAGCTGTTCTGGACATGACTGTAAACAGCATCTGATCGTGAGGCTCCATTTCTGGGGAGTGTGGAGTAACTCTTCATTACTATTACACCCAGGTTCACTCTGACCTAGAGTGATAGTATCAGTTAGGTCCCATTACGAGTCAAACAGATCTGTTTGAAAATTATTTGTATTCGATGGGACTGTGTACAAAAAAAAAACTATTAAAAAACGAATACATAAAAAATATAAAATTTGAATGTGATTCCCTAACCTCTAGGCATAAAATAACCCTAGATGTGTTGACATGCGAATAAAATCAATCATCAAAGTTTTGTGTCAGTTTTGAAGGCAAAGGATTGCTTGAGAGAAAACCTCATCAAATGCTTGAATCATAAACATACAATTACACCAAGGGACACAAATGTTTTAGGATCTCTCAACATATTTGATGACATGTGTCACAAATGTCATATACAAAGAGATTCTGAAATGCTTTATGTTCCCAACTGCTGAGATGCATTAAAAAAAAAACAGATTTATCTTCCAAAATGACAGTCTGTCAAACACTGCTAGATACATTTACAAATAATTTGGATTGGTTTATTTGTGAAATGCAAACTGCCTTGTCTAGGATTTGAACTTGGCATGTCAAATCTATTTCCTATTATGAAAACAAATACAATATCTTCTTGTCCTCATTGGTTACTCATCTCAGTACGAAACAGATTCATCTTTGTTTTAAAAAGGAAGAAATGACATGATGACAGTAATGCAAGAATCAGCCAGATGTTTGGCTTGGTTTATTTGGTAAATCAACTCCATATGGGTTATTGTTATGCTACCTACCTTATGAACTATAATGAACTCTTCCTATTACTATGAATACCGGGAGAATATTAATCTCGGTGTTAAGTATTGTAGTACCTACCTTACGGACTATAATGAACTCTTCCTATTACTATGAATACCGGGAGAATATTAATCTTGGTGTTAAGTGTTGTAGTACCTACCTTACAGACTATAATGAACTCTTCCAATTTCTATGAATACCGAGAGAATATTCATCTCGATATTAAATTAACTCCAGCCTAACACTTTGGCAGTCAGACTGATATTCAACACTCTTTTACATATGCTGTATTTATACTTTCGTTCAATATACTTGTTTCATGTAATCCCGAGTTTGTGTCTTTCTTTCGGACCTTTTACTGGTCCACAACAGTTATTTAATGCTAAAATTTTATTCCTTTCTAAATGTTTAAATGTAATTAGAACTATTTTTAATTTTCTATTGCATTTTCTTAATAGCACTTTATATTTGTCTATAACCATTTGTTTGCACACGGTTATATGATATCAAGTATTCCTATCTAATATAAGTAATTTACACACAGTTGTATGGTTTCAAGTATTTTCTTCTAATACTAATAATTTATAAACAATAATATGGTTTCAAGTAACTATTCTCATTTGATAATAATAATCATTTGTTTGCACACAGTTATATGGTTTCAAGTATTCCTATCTAGATTGAATAATTTGCAAACAAATCCTTTTGACTCATAGATCAGATCCTAACAGGGACTAATGTCCAAGTCACAGTGGAACTGGGAGTAATGGCACTAAAGGATTCACTCCTTACTCACAAGACCTCTTGAATTGGAGCCTTACTACCAGATGTCATCATCATCATCATGTCGCGCTGGTAGCACGGATATCCCTGACCCTCTCTCGCCACTCCTCCCTATCGTTCATCGCACTAGGCAGGCCTTCAGGACAACATCCCGTATCCTCACATAGCTGCTGAATGTATGTTCGTGCTGGTCGTCCTGCTTTTGCACGGCCATGTGTGGGGGTCCATAAGAGTACATCTCTTATGAGTTCATCTCTGCTTCTCCAGCAGTGTCCTGCATGTCTGGTTCGTCTAACTTGAATAGTTTTCGTGATAGGAGGCAGGACACCCATTTTTAGATGGGTCTTCCACCTCAGCAAAAAATACATGTTCTAAGCCCTGGCAACAGGGCAGTATTTACAAATAGTTGAAAAGTTATGATATAGCTTGACTGGCTAATTTCCCTGACTTAAATCCTCATAAAAATCTCAGTTGTATTATTAAGATATAGTTGAATAATTTTTATCATTAAGGGTTTTCAGACTATTGCCTTCATCTTTATTGTTATTTCCACAACGTTTCAGTCGATATGTCCTCCGGCCTTCTTTAGGTGTTTGTCGAACTCGGGAACCTTCACGGAACTTCACCTGAAGAAGGCTGTAGGACATATCAGCTGAAACGTTGTGGAAATAACAATAAAGATGAAGACAATAGTCCGAAAACCCTTAATGATAAAAATCAACAAGCTTCGTCTCAGAAATTTAGACAACTAATAGTTGAATAAGTAGCAATAACAAACTGAAAGAATCTTTAAAAATTGTATCAAATATGTATATATATATATGTATATATATATATATATATATATAATGAGCATCAAATATATATATACATATATATATAAGACATAATATGTGTATATAAGGCGCCTCTGGTGGTGTAATGGTTAGCAAGCTCGACTAGCAAACCTACACGAGTGAGTTCAAGTCTCATTAGGTGCCCCTTTCATATGGCCTTGTGCCACATCTAAGCAAAAAGCTTAGTAAATTTCCATAATGTGTATATATATATATATATATATATATATATAACATAATGTGTATATATATATATATATATATATGACATAATGTGTGTGTGTATATATATATATATATATATATATATATATATATATAACATAATGTATGTATATATATATATATGTATTAACCAGCTCATTGGCCTAGAGGGTAGAGTGTTCACCAATGATCCTGGAGACCGGAATTTAATCCCAGGTCAAGTCATACCAAAAACTTAAAAAATGGTACTTGATACTTCCTTGCTTAACACTCAGCATTATAAGTACACATCAAGAGTAAAGTGGAGCAATCCAGGGAAAGGAGTGGCACCTTCCCCTACTCATCGGTGTAGTAGCTGTTGAAAAGGGAGCCTTCGGGTCACCCTCGACTACAGTCACTAACTTACTTATATATATATGACATAATGTGTCTATATATATATATATATATATATATATATATATATTATGAGTATCAAATATATTAGGGTCATTCAATAAAAAGGTTAAGTTTATCTAAAGAGTTGGCAATAATAAGCACTATTTTCAGTTGCACCTTTTGTAAGGATTGTGATGAGTCCTTTCATGTCAGTATGACCTTCTTTACTGACCTGCTCCCAGAATTTTTTCTGTACTAGAGAGTCAGTGTGTTTCCACTCTATGGACTGACTTTCTGACTCAAGCTCGTAGTGGCAAACCCATATTTAGCCCATTTGTAAATATTTTTTGACTAAAACATGCTCCTCCTTATGCATTACATAATCTACTGTAAATTTCATGTGCTTTGCTCTTGTCAGCCACCAAAAATTTAATGATAGACCTCTATTCAAGCCTGGCACTCTTCGTTTGATTTACAGCCATTTTGAATAGCCTCAAAACAAATATTTTTGCTAAAAACAAATTCCAAACAATGCAGAGTTTACATTTATAGAAAAAAAGTTCTAAAAAAAAATTTGTTTTGTTTTTTCAAAAAGTTCCTCTTATTTATTGAATGCCCCCTCGTTTATATAATAAGTCCTTCCTCTGTCAAAAAATTCCCCTATATACTAAATGATCTTCATATATATAAAAGGTCTCTCCTCAGTTAAAAAAAATTCCTATTATTTATTAAATGACCCTCATATATATAATAGGTCTCTCCTCAGTCAAAAAAATTTTCCTATTTATTTATTTAAATGACTCTCATACATATAATAAAACTTTCATCAGTCAAAAAATGCCCCCTAATTATTAAATGACCCTCATATATACATAATAGGTCTCTCCTCAGTCAAAAAAATTCCCATTATTTATTAAATGACCCTAGTATATATAATACGTCTCAGTTCAGTCAAAAAAATTCCTATTATTTATTGAATGACCCTCGTATATATAATAAGTCCTTCCTTAGTCAAAAAAATTCCCCTATTTATTAAATGACACTCATATATATAATAGGTCTCTCTTCAGTCAAAAAAATTCCCATTATTTATTAAATGACCCTAATATATATAACAAGTCCTTCCTCAGTCAAAAAATTCCCCTATTTATTAAATGACACTCATATATATAATAGGTCTCACTTCAGTCAAAAAAATTCCCCTTATTTATCAAATGACTCTCGTATTTGTATTTGACTTGCTGAATGCATTCAGTTTTTTTCTGCCCATTTTTTCAACTTCCTGTCTTTCTCTTCCTTCCACTCTTACAACTCTTCTTTTCTTATTTTTTGCTCTCTGTCTCTCTTCATTTCTTTGCACTTACTTTTCAGTTTTCTTCTTTCTTTGCTTCTCCTTTCTTCTATCTTTCTCCTCTCTCTCTCTCTCTCTCTCTCTCTTTTCTTTTTTCTTTCACTCTTTCCTAACCATTTTTATCCTCTCTTTCTCTTCATTTTTTTTGCTCCCACTTTCTTTTTTCTCTACCTCTTCTTTCTTCTTTCTTTCTCATTTTTTGTCTTTCTTTCTCTCTATCCTTTCTTTTACTCTTTTTCCTATCCCTTTTTATTCTCTTCATCTCCTCTCTCTCTCTCTCTCTCTCTCTCTCCATTTTTTTTTTTTGCTCTCACTTTTCTTTTTCTCTACCTCTTCTTTTGTCTTTCTTTCTCTTTCTCCTTTCTTTCACTGTCTTTCCTACCCCTTTTAATTCTTTCTCTCCCTCTCTCTCTCTCTCTCTCTCTCTCTCTCTCTCTCTCTCTCTCATTGGACTCTCTGTAAATAGACACTTTCTCTTATACATATTAAATAGTAATTTGATTGATAGAATTGTCATCGAAAGAAGATCATGAAATTATGACTTGACAGCGAATTGATCAATCAATTTTATCTGATTTAAATGTGTTAATCATGAAAAACACATACAGACATTCAGCTGTTCAAATCCTGACAAGACTAATATCATATATATATATATATATATATATATATATATATATATATATATGATATTATTCAACATCGTCCATAAAAAAAAACAAGTTATACAATTGATAAAGCTTTCGTCAGATAATGACTCTGGACTTCGATATGGCTTCAGAGCCCAAATATCATTGCCACTAACCCAGCGGTAACTTATAACGCCATCAGACTTTGTTGGCTTTCTGTCACAGAATCATAGGAATATTAGATCAGAATGCAGCCTCTTTCTACGATCCTTCATTGTATTTACAACTTTTCAGCAATGAAATAGTTATTCAATAATGTACAATTTGAATTAACTGACTGGATTTCTGGGAAATTCACCGCAAAGACAGTGAATAGTAAGTAAGTAAAGCTGGTGACCGTAGTCAAGGGCAACCAGAAGGTTCCCTTTTTAATTGCTACTACACTGAGGTGTAGGGAAGGGAACTACTCCTTTCCCAGGATTGCTCCACTGTACCCTTGATATGTACCTTATATTGCTGAGTATTAAGCAAGAAGATATCAAGTACCATTTTTAAAGTCTTTGGTATGACACAACCTGGGATTGAACCCGTGTCTCCCGGACCATTGGCGAATACTCTACCCAATAGGCCAATGAGCCGGTTTTTGTATATAATTAATTATATGCCAAAAAGACAATGTCAAATTCTTTACAAAATCAAATATATATATATGAAAGTAGGGATTTATAGAGAAACAAAGTCAATCGACACTATAGCATTTCGAATCTGCTGAACCATCATCAGGACTGTGAGGGGTTTTATTAGTGATGTTAAGTGTAGATGGATGTATAAAAAGTGTAAAAATATATAAAAATTTGGAAAAGTTGTACAACAAGAAAAGTTGGCTGTTTATGACAAGAAAAATTGGCCGTTTGATCAATGAATCAGCGTTCGTTTCTTTAAAATATGTCACCTGATATTAGAAACATTGTGCATAATCCACGTTCCATTAGTTCATCGAGAGATTTCGAACCATTCCTCGTATTCGTCGAAATTCAAATCATATAAATATGGGATTTTTTGTTTTTTGTTTTTTTCTTTTGTTTTTTTATTAATATTAATGTATCTGCCTAGGAAAATCCTAAAATATGGATATAAGTTTCAAGGCACAGACTTATGCAATCCAAGAAAATGTTGAGATGAATGAAAAACGCTGGACATTTAGGTAGGTATGATTTTTCTTGTGTAAAGTTGGTTATAAAAGTCTTCTTGTTTTTGAGTAGGTCTCTGCATCTGCGAAACATCTTGATTGCATAAGTCTGTGCCTTGAAACTTATATCCATATTTTAGGATTTTCCTAGGCATATACATTAATATTAATAAAAAAACAAAAGAAAAAAAAAAAAAAATCCCAGATTTATATGATTTGAATTTCGTCGAATACGAGGAATGGTTCGAAATCTCTCGATGAACTAACGGAATGTGGATTATGCACAATGTTTCTAATATCAGGTGACGTATTTTAAAGAAACAAACGCTGATTCATTGATCAAATGGCCAATTTTTCTTGTCATAAACAGCCAACTTTTCTTGTTGTACAACTTTTCCAAATTCTTATATATTTTTACACTTTTTATACATCCATCTACACTTAACATCACTAATAAAACCCCTCACAGTCCTGATGATGGTTCAGCAGAACCAAAACGCTATAGTGTCAACTGACTTTGTTTCTCTATAAATCCCTACTTTCTATTTGGATTACTTGTTGTCAATTTTTCTTCCCAAATTGTCGGATTACTATCCATTATTTTCTTCCATATATATATATATATATATATATTCATATATATGGTTAGTTGGTTGGTTGTGTTTTGTGGCATATCAATCCTTGTGGGTTGTCTTATGTCAAATCCTGTTTTTACATATATATTAAATATATATGATTTGTAAATGAATATTTTGTAGATAAAATGTTTAAATGAGCCTAATCTCATTTGCTTGCACAGAGTTAAATGATTTTGATTAAAGGATTAAATAGTGCTATTTGACCCATTGATGGGACACTAACACATTCTACCACTCCAGGCCAGAGTGGACCTGGGAGTAATAGCAATTTAAGGGTACTCCATATTCTTCAAAGCTCCAGGACTAGAGCCTCACCATCACTGGTGGGGGCGTCTTACCCCTCTGCAGAGATGTAATCAGCAAATACTTCTGGCCAAGCTGACTGGGCTTTTTATATATATATATATATATATATATATATATATATATATGTACAAAGAGAATAAACAGGAGTGGTTAGAACATTATTTTATTAATTTTTTTATTAATTTTTTTATTTTTATTTTTTTTATTTTTTATTTTTTGCTTGACAGTAGCACGTACAAATCACATTATCCTTGTATTGTGCAGAATTTTTTAACATTATCAACGCATTTTTCAAATAACACAATAATATCATTAACCACAATAATTTTGATATGAAATTTTCATGCCATCTCATTTCTAGTCTATCCACTCTTTTGGGAGTGAATCCTGTATACATTAAAAACGTTGGTTTTCTTATAAAAAAAAAAAAAGCACTCTGTATAAGTACTTACATGTCGATACGAATGTCTTCATCAAAAGTTTATATCATATGACTTTCTGATAATGCATCACCAAACCAGCTGAATTTTCAAGTCATCCATCATGATATTGCTTGATTCCTGGCTTGAAACTGGACTACGGACAACTCTGACCCCCCACCTCTGAACCACATTTATGTCTGTTGTATATCACTGGTGGGATTTTTGTTCTACTTGTTTTATAAGATTATTTATTGATTTTTTTTTCTGCTATTACTTTCAAATAAATATGCAGAAAAAGTCCCTTCTGAGAAATATATAAATAAATAATGTATTATTAATCAATTCACAAACATCTTTTATTTTTCATTATCTATTACTATCTGCATAAACCTAAAAGAGTTCCCTGCACACAATTCTTCCATTTCATCTTTGGCCAGTCTTTCCAGTATTAGCTGAGATAGTTTAATCTCATCATTTATTGGGTCACTTCATCTCTTTGATCCTATTTACCTAACCCCTCCGCTCAGGCAGGATATGACACAAGGTCAATTTTTAAGCGGACTTTAACAGGTTTGAATTCAGAGTTTTCCTTCTCCTAGACTAGTTGCCTAACCAAGGCTGAAGAACCTAGTCTGTCCTACTATTTACCCATAGCTGGAGGGAGAATCTCTTTGATAGTAATCTTCTTTATTTCAAGTACTTCAAAATGATGGAGTGACTTAATGAGTGCGGGCACAAAACTACTTCTGCTAACAATGAAAAAAACTGGCAAAATATATGATGACATGGAGATCTTGTGTGGACAAATTTTAGCAAGGAACCCTTTCAGATTTATGCAAATAATAATAATAATAATAATTTAGGAACATGAAGGTGTTGTTAATATTAATTGTAGTTGGCATACTAGTAACAGTTCCAAAAAGCTTCAAAAAAAGGGCTGAAGGAATTCTAGATTGGAGGAAGGAATCAAAATTCTACAGACCACAGCATTGCTCTCATTGGCTAGAATACTCAGAAGAACCCTAGAGACCTGAGAAAACTTGTTGTCACTCAGCCTCCAATGAAAGACCACCTACTAATCTTGATATAAAAAACACATAAGGAGTAATATATATATATATATATATATATATATATATATATATATGTATATATATAAAGTTAAGTAAGTTGGCCAACTGTAGTTGAGGGCAACTCGAAGGCTCTCTTTTCAATAGCTACCACACCAAGATGTAGGGAAAGGCAATACTCCTTTCCCTGGATTACTCCATTTAACTTTGATCCATACCTTAAAATGCTGAGTGTTAAATAAAGAGGCATCAGGAACCATTTTTTGAGTGTTTGGTATGACTCGAACTGGGATTGAACCCTGGTCTCTTTGGTCATTGGCAAACCCTCAAACTATTATGCCAATGGGCTGATTAAGCAAGTGGACTAACCATTGTTGAGAGTGACCCAAAGACTCCCTTTTCAATAGCTACTACACTGAGGTGTTGAGGAGATCACTACTCCTTTCCCTGGATTACTCCATTTAACTTTGATCCATACCTCATAATACTGGGTGTTAAGCAAGGAGGTATCAAGAACCATTTTTTGAGTTTTTGGTATGACTCAACCTAGGAGTGAACCCTGGTCTCCTGGACCATTAGTGAACACTCTAACCATTATACCAATGAGCCAGTATATATATGCAAAATCACTGACATTACCAGAAGGAAAAATTGAATTGGTTGGGTCATGTAATCTACAACGGCAGAGCTAGGTGTATCAACCATTTATGTAAGAATGTCTTCATCAATAGAAGACCCAGAAGATGACCCCCACAAAGTAATGGAATGACCTAATATGAAAAGGCACAAAACTGCCTCTGCTAACAGTGGAAAGACTGGCAAAAGGCAGGACAAAGTGGAGGTCTTGTTTGGACAAATTTTTCAACCAAAACTTTATTGAAAAATTTTTAATTCAAAAACTATTGCAAGGGACATAGTCCAATTAACAAAAAATGTTTGACAAAACTTTGTATAGCATGATACACACACGAAACTTTGACATAATTTATAAATTTGTAAATTCCTATTTTTATAAGTCATTGCTCTATTTCAAATAATTTGGTAAATCCAAAGTTTTGCAATATTTTGGTTCATTGGGTTTTATGGCATATCAATCCTTGTAGGTTATTCAATGTCAAATCCTATATATATATATATATATATATATATATATATATATATATATATATATATATAGTTTGTAAGTAATGTTTTAAATGACCCAGAGCTCATTTGTTTGCACACAGTTAAATAATTTCAAGCATTGCTATCAAATACTAATAATTCTATCTAATATTAATCATTTGTTTGCACACAGTGAAATGTTTTTAAGCATTGTTATTTAATATTAATAATTCAATTTGATATTAGCAATTTGTTTGCACACAGTTAAATGGTTTCAAGCTTTGATATCTAATACTAAATATTCTATTAAATATTAATCATTTGTTTGCTCACAGTTAAATGTTTTCAAGCATGGTAAATGATTAAACATTTCTATTTGACCCATGGATGGTACAACCACTGGGAGTAATGGCATTAAAGAGGTACTCCACATTCCCCAAAACTCCAGAACCATAGCTTTAACATCAGATATTTTAGTGTCATATCCAGGACACTTGTTGGAGTTGGGGGGGTCTTGCCCTTCGACAGAAATGTAGTTGGCATATTCTACCAGTATTTTGATATGTGCTAGTTTTCAGCACGTATATTATGTGGCTAAAACAGTTCAAGCCATGGGAGATTCCCACTGATGTTGGTAGTATAGCGATTGTTAGTGCACTGACAGGTTATACATTGCTTCACTCCTTGTGTGCTTTCAAAGCCACACGGATGAACATGAAATGTAGTTTGGGAACTTATATTTTATAAGTTTGAACTGGGACATAATGCTGTAGAAGCTACCAAAAGCATTTGTTGTTTGAAGACGATGATGTAGTTGATCAACAATCAAGTAACCAAATGATTCAAAAAATTTCTCTTGGGTTCCAAAAATCTCAATTATCAGGCATGATCAGATAGGCCAAAAACTGTGGATTCTGAGAATGTGCTCCTAGTGTTATATAGTCATATGCAGTATCATAATGACACAATAATAAAGACACAGGAAGACTTCTTTATAAAAATATGTACCTCTCACTTTATTGTAAGATTTGTATGTGAGAGGGAGTTGGAGACCGAACAGAAACTGCAATATTTTAGCCCCACTCTTATGGCCATCAGCGTTGTCTTTCTTGTTCTCCTGATGCTCAACCGGAGACTCAGAGACCCACTCTGCTAGGTCATGGCTTTCTTTACTGCATCTTATCAGCATCTTCTCTGGACCCCAACTCAATTGGGTGCCCTGAGCCCCTTCGGCCTGGTGTGGCTTTCCTTACCACATCTCGTCTATAACTCCGTCCGATCTCTAACTGCAACTGTCTTGACTTCTGTCTTGACTGAGTTATATAATAGTTCAACGCCCACTCAGTCACCTACTCGATCTTTGAAATCGCATGTTTAATCGTCATCAAGTGAAAATAACTGTCATGCAGTTCACAGGTCACTCTCTTTCAGTGCATCAGTCTATGAGTGTACCATGGGAATTTTTTTACCTCGTCCCATTTCGTCAGCCAATTTCCGCCCACGCGATTTCCTCTCATAACTGTCATTAGAATGTGTCACTTCCTTCTGGTGCATCACCTTGGAATGGCATTTTTGGCCGTTTCGAAGGCCAAAATACAACACTAGCTATAGAGACAAATCCAAACAAGGAGCACTTTGAGAGTATCAAGTGAGCTTCATGTCTCATAGTACAGGATGGTTTATTACCTTCACACTTTTGTTAAAAGCATCCACAGTTACCACATTATGCCTCAGCCTATCAAAATATTGATAAAATTTTTGACTAAACTTCATATTCAATATTCATATCAGTTTTACTATTACTTACCATTTATTTTAATTTATTTTCCTTCTTTCTTTGTGTGTTTTTTTGCAGCAGCAATGTGATAAATATTGGGAAGACATCGTGAATGATTATGGCCAAGTAAAACATGGCAAAATTACAATCCGTACGATAAACACAATATCTATCGCACACCTGACAATACGAACACTTCAAATATGTAAGGTAAGTATCAAAATCCATTGAAAACAATCTGTCAATATCATGTTTTTTTTAATTCAATCTATAACAGTTTGGGAAATTGTGAATTTCCCTAACACTATATATTTTAGGCAACACAAATGAATAACAAAACTTCTTTTAACAACACAACAAAGTAAGGTTTATTAGTAGCAGGCGTGAAGGAGTGAGAGTGAGAAAGTGTCTCTTTGCGTCGCTGGTCTGTATGCTGGTCCTTGGTTCGTATGAAGCGTGTTTAAAGCTAGCAGTGAGCAAAGTGTTCCAAGTGTAATCAGTGCAGTCATGTGAGAGAGATATGTTTCTTCTGCTAGCTCCAGACTCTCTCTGACGTTGTCCGTTCTACAGAAAAGGGACCAGAAAAAATAGTTCCTGAGAGGGAGAAGGAATTAATGCGCTCTGCCAGTTGATTGGTCAGTGAGTGACCGGTTCTCTTAACAGGGGCATTGATTCGCGAAAGGAAATAGATCTGTGGCTGCTACAAATCTATTCTTTTAAACAAACCTTTTTCAATCATTAAACAAAAAAAATTAATTTTAGTTGCTTTGGATTTTTTAACATATTCAGGGTATTTTGGGGATTCTGAATCCAAAAATAGTGATTATTCTGTTTTCTGGATCAGCTCTAGCTTTAGAAATAATTGACACTCCTCAAATTCTGATTTTATCCCCAGTATACTGTCAGATTCTGTCCTCTAAATTTTCAAGCTACAAGCTGAACCCTTTTTCTCCCAGTACCCAATTTTTTTTCATTTTCTTAACAGGAAGGCAATCCAGGTTGTCGAATAATTGAACATTTTGAGATGTCCAGTTGGGAAATGGATGACACAATAGATGCGGGTGTGATTTTAGATTCTCGGCGACGAATATTGAAATACATGGACTCGTCTTCAGGACCTTTATTGGTGCACTGCAGGTTTGTAAGAAAATGAAACATTACTTGAAATTTATTTGAAAGAATTTCAATGAGTAGAATTATTTTTTCATTTATTAACTATTAATGATAATTACACTCATTTCTGCTCCAATAAAAAATCACTTTTAGTCACCAAACTCTGAAGATGGTGTGAATAAACATTGAAATATTAACAAAAACACACACTTTTGTTTTTTTTGTTTTTTTTAATAAATATTGATTTACAGCAAATATATCCATCAGTCAATGTTTTTATGTTTCAAAATCTTTATAAAATAATAATAACAAAGAGTGTATTGAGCCTTATGGGGAACACTCTAGTATTCTAATCGTAGTCATAATGAAGAGTGTATTGAGATATAGAGTTCTGTTAAAAAGCAACAATAATAAGATGTAATAAAACTAGCAATAATAATTGTAATAATGAAAACTGTATCAACCTACAGTTTTATGATCAAAAACATCAATAAATTAAAGTCATTATTGTTTTTTTATTACCATAACACTCTGGGTTGATATACTCTTTAATACTACTATTGTTTTATTACTATTTTTAAACAACAATAATATGAAGTGAAACTGATAGTTTATTTATAAATTTTGCAATGTGTACCCATATGTGTATTTGTTGTAAAACCTTCAAATCCAAATTTAGAAGAGGATTTCCTACCATGGGTTGAGCACTCTTAGGAAGAATTTTATGGCTACCACATAAACTGAAACACAATAGTTCTTCTCAAGTATTGAGCACCCCCCCAGTAGCTGATAACATATATATAAAAAGATATACAAGAAAAATTTCTTCAATAACGCAGAGAACTACAATGGGTCTGGGGTAAGATATCCAACTGACATATACTCAGCCAGGTGTCAATCTCTGCTTGAAGCATCTCGATGTGATACAAAAAAACAGTCTGTCTGTGGATGATTATATATATATATATATATATATATATATAAAGAGAGAGAGATGGCTGGAAATTAGAAAACAAAATATTCAGAGTATGTGTTTATGATAATGGGCTAATATTTAATGTTTTTTGGGGTTTTTTGTTAAACCATCTTTAGGATGATGTTACAATACAATATCTGAAAATCATTTGCAAATGAAAAAAATGAAACAAAAAAATGAGAAAATTCTTACTAACCTATTTTGATAGTATTCTGTTTCAAAATATGGTGACGATTAGTGTTCAAAAAATTTTGAACAAAGGATAACATATTTCCGATATATGTATATATACAGGGTGTCTCAAAATAGATGCAACCCATTGATATGATAATAATTCATTACTGAGACAAGAAACTCCATTGTTAGATGGTGTGAGTTTATGCTTGATCTGGATTCTGTATAGGTACAGCTGAAGATCCTTCTTTAAGATTCTTTGCAAAGATGAACATGAAAAACCAAGTTCTTGGGAACATCTTCAGAGGGACTCTTTTGGTCTCCTTCTAACAGAATCTCTCACTGCATCCACATTGTCAGGAGACAACTTGCAGTCAACTTCATGCCAGATCTGGGATTTTCTGTCTTCTTGTTAAGGTTGTTTATTGACCCTGTGGCTTGAAATTTGTGTACTCAACAATAGATTTGGCTTTTCTGGAGATAATTGTGAAAGTTAAACTTCCCATGAAATTTTGCTAGCCCATTTTTTAATGATTTTGTCTCCGAATAAGTGACGCAAAATATTTTCCCTCTTTTGTCAAAAGATCAAGGATTAATAGTTGTCATAAAATACTATTTTCAAATCTGAAACAAAAATAGAACTCAACATTATTATTAGAAGAGTTATTAACACTAACATAGGTCCCATGTATATTAAGACACACTCTCTCTCTCTTGCCATATATATATATATATATATATTTCTTTTTTTTCATCATACAACGTGTGAAAGCATGTGCGATACCCTAACCTCATCAGCCGCCAACCAGGGTGATAACACAGTTTCGGTAGCTCAAGGTGGTACTGCCACTCCTGGCGCTACCAAGCGTGTGTGTGTCTTATTAACACTAACATAGGTCCCATGTATATTAAGACACACTCTCTCTCTCTCTCTCCATATATATATATATATATATTTGTTCAAATCTTGGATAAAGCTCTTCACATTTCAATTTTTACTCATATCCTTAGGACAGACATGAAATAGATCAAAATCATTATATGTTGCTGTGTATTTCCTTTTCATCACTTCTTGACTATCGACTAAACTATGCAGGAAGTTATGCAGAATAGTATAAAGCTTTTGATAACTTAAAGCTAAAAAAACAGTTGAAGAAGTACTTGTTGCCATCTATTTTATTTTTAACTTTTGATAGTGTAGATAAAATAGGTCAAATAATAAAGAACTTCTTTGTTTTTTATCAAATATCAACTAACAAGAAACATATCCTTGACTTACCGTAAAGTCACACTGAAAGTACAAGTTCCTTGTTAGATCACTGTAGTGGGAGTGAAACGCAAAATGAACTACCAACTGCCATCAGTCATCATGGTCATCCTTATTGGTGAAAGAGGCTATGTTTGATATGTTGTCTAAGCGGAAGAGGATGGTCAGAGAGAACACCTGGTCGCAGTGGTGGCTGAGCAGTGACAAAATTCTGCTCATGGAAATGATCTGTGTTTTGCATAAACAAGTTTTTGGCTATAACAATAAGATAACAAATTTTTGCTTTGGCAGAACATTCAAGAAGAACAACTCAATCTGAAGGAATTGAAAGAAACAGATGTGAGGATTAGACAGAGAAGAAGAAACTGATTTCACATATTGATTTACAGAGACATTTTCTTGATAATTCAACACAATCACTAAAGTTAAGCAATGATCAACTCAGTGCTTAGATGGATGGCCACTTTGTATGGATTTACTCAGCCTCTCTTGGCAGAATGTGACACAAGGCCATTTTTTAAGCAGAGTGCAGCTGGTTTGAAATTCAGAGTTTTCCTTCTCTTAGATTGGTTGCTTTATCAACAGCTGAGAGCAGAAAAAATGAAGTCAGTAAAGTTGGCAACCATAGTCGAGGGCGACCTGAAGGCTCCCTTTTCAATAGCTACTACGCCGAGATGTAGGGGAGGGTGCTACTCCTTTCCCTGGACTGCTGCACTTTACTCTTGATACGTATTTTATAATGCTGAGTGTTAAGGAAAGAGGTATCAAGTACCATTTTTAAAGTCTTTGGTATGACCCGACCTGGGATTGGACCCCAGTCTCTCAGACCATTGGCGAACACTCTACCCACTAGGCCAATGAGCCAGTGAAGAAAAGATGAACTCCACCTAAAAACTGACTTTCTCATCCTACTTGTGATGAAGGGGTTGGGTAAATACATGCATTAAAAATGGAGGTACCTGTGTTGTAATGGTTATTGTCGTAGGAAATGGATACAGAAACACCAGTTCAAATCTTACACAAAGCTGATGGCATTTCATTTAGCACTAATACCCTTGGGAAAGGTATGAATCCACTTACTCTCCTTCCAGCTATAGGCAAATAGTAGGGCGGATTGGGTTCTTTAACCTTGGTTTGGCCACCAGTCTAGAAGAAGGAGAATTCTGACTTTAAGCTTGTTAAACTCCACAACTGATCTTGTGTCACATCCTGCCTGTGTGGAGGGGTTGTTAAATACATACATACAGTGAAAATGTTTGTTCTCATAACTTGTTTATTCTTATACAGCAATCCTACCAATCAGGTATGTTGCCAGGGTATTGCAAGAGTTGAGGGTTTGACTATTAACTGGAGGGCTGCACAAGTTTAAATTGGGAGGGGGGTAAAATAGGTTTATGCTATAAGAATTAACCCACAGAAATTAGTTCACCTCACATTCACAGAGGAAGCCAACCACCCAACAGGCCTACTTCCAAGAAACTAAATTAATGACTTTTCATTGCCAATCTTTTGCCTGTTGTTAAATATCTTCAGAAAAATAATGACTTTTAACTCAACAAAAAATGGCTGTTATATAAACATCAACTTTCCCACCATCACATAATGAATGACTTTTTAAGAGCAATTTTTCATCTCAAAAACAAAAAGTCATTAATTAGATGAGAGATGATTTTAAAACTTCTAAGCTTATCTTGTTTCTTGGCCTAAACTTGTTCAAACTAAAATGCCTCTGCTTAATTATATCTAAACAAAGGCAATTAGTTAAGATAATTTTTTTGTACATTTTCTGGAGATACCATGTCCTCTGTAAAGAGTATGGATGTCACTTGCAAGACACATTTAGGTTAATTGGCTGTGCAATTACCATGACTAGTTAATTTGGCATCACTTGTGTGTGATGGGAATTGATGGCTCAGTGGTAGAGTTTTGGCTTTACATTTTGTGGTCACTGGTTTGATCTTCAGTGTTGGAGATCACGGTATACACTGCTGATGAGACCTAATAAGGTCGAAAGAAGCTGTCCAGTGTTTCTGTATGTCACACGCAAATGCTCACTTGATTTTCTGGTTATGGTAATTCAATTCATAATCATTTTTTTTTACCTACACTTCTTCCCAAGCAGAATGTAACACAATATCAATTTTTAAGTGATGTTTAACAGGTTTGAATTCAGAGTTTTCCAGTTGCCACACCGAGATTAAAGAAAACAGTCTGACCTACTACTTACCCATAACTGGAAGGTAAATAGTTGGATTCATACCTTTCCTAACAGTATTAGCACTATGTGAAATGCAAACCACCTCATCTAAGATTTGAACTTGGGTTGCCATGTCTGTTTCCAACTGCAATAACCATTACGCTATGGACACCTTCTTAGTTAACATAATAAAGTTTTTAGTTAGTATTGTTTTTCTATTTATAACTCCTGTGCATATAATATGTACAAATATTATAAATAGTAAACAAAGTTACTTAAAGACTTCATTGTCCTAACTAAAAGTCCTCGTTAAGACATTAGTTAGGCTATGTAGAAACATGTTGGATTAGACTAACAAGAAATTTGACTGAGTCATGGATTCATATGTAATTATTATATTATCAAAGCTATTGTGAATCAGTAGGGGGGTAGTATGTTTGGAATATTGAAGTAAACATGGTAAGCTACATCAAGGTCTATACTACATCATTTATTTAAAGTATTTCATTTATTTTGATTGAATTACAGTTGTTTTGAATGTGTAAATAAGTGTTTGTATGTTTTCTCTTTATGTCATTGGATGTTGAAGAAATATTTTTGCTGACTAGCATAGCTAAAAGTTAGAAGGCATTCATTACGTGTAATATATGATAAAAATTTTTTGTGGCTACAATTTAGAGGTTGTTCATTTTTATTATAGATGTTGCTTCCTTTAATTTAAATATTTGGGACTTGATGTAAAATTTAGTTTTCTTTTTCCTGACAGAAGTGGTGGGGCACGGACTGCTATCTTTATAGCTGTCGACTACTGCCTAAAACAACTTGAAGTCGAGGATTACGTCGATGTCTTTGGTGCTATTTTGCACATGCACACCTCACGGAAAAACATGATCCGGACCCCAGTAAGTTTTGCTATTACAAACAATTTTTTTTATCTTTCTTTGGTAAAATTGTTGATTTAACTAGTACACTATATATATATATATATATATATATATATATATTTTAGTCTATTCATATCTATCTATCTTATTATTTATCAACCCCTCTGCATGAGTTGTAACATAAAGTCAATTATTTTAAGCTGAGCTTAACAGGTCTTAATTCAGAGTTGTCCTTCTCCTAGACAGATTGCCATAACAAGGTTAAAGAGCCTAGTCTGCCCTACTATTTGCCCACAGCCACTGGGAAAATAATTGGACTCATACCTTTCCCAAAGGTATTAGCGCAATGTGAAATGCGAATAGCCTAGACAAGAATTTGAACACAGGTCACTGTGTCCGTTTCCTACAACAATAACCATGAACACCTTCATTATAATCATTATATATATATATATATATATATATATATATATATATATATATTTGTGATGGAGCATAAGTACATCTAAGTTAAAATAGTGTAGACACATTGTCAATGGCACTTGTTAACTTATTTTAATCCATAATATACATATATATATATATATATATACATATATATATATATATTACTAAGTAATATATATCTACATCATCCTAACATATATATATATATATATCTATAAATAAAATAAAAAATAAAACAAACGGTACTAGAGTATCTACAATTTTTTTCTTTTATAATTTTGATGTTGTCTTCAGGAAAATGTAATATTTTCACAAAAAAAATTCTTTAAAATGATAAACCATGAAAAATGCAACAAAACTTAATACTGAAAACTACGTTCTTTTTTTTTCTTCAATAAGAATTTTGGCTTAGTTAATGTTTTCTCTTTTAGTTGATGTTTTCTCTTTTTCTCTCTCCCTATGCACACACATATACATACACATGTACACACACACACACATATGCCCTCATACACACACACACACACATATATATATATATATAACTATTTATAAAAATAAGACAAATAAAAATGATATATTTCTGTAATCATTTTTTCTTTACTAGTTTCAACTCGGTGGTCATCATCAGAAGACTGATTTATATATATATATATATATATATATATATAAAATATAATATAATATAATATAAGAATATAAAAAAGTATAAGTTACTATATAATCATATATATATATATATATATATATATGATAAAATAAATATAAATATAAAAACAGTATGATATAATTTATCATAATCTATATGATATGAGTAGGCATTTGTAATATTATGGTTATCATCACAGGAAATGGATATGGTGACCTAAGTTCAAATCCTGGACTAGGCTGTTTGCATTTGATATAGTGTTAATACTCTTGAGAAAGATATAAACCTATTCTCTCCCCAGTTGTGGGTTAATAGTAGGACAGACTGTGCTCTTTAACTTTGGTATGGCAACTGGTCTAGAAAAAAAAAACTTTGAATTCAAACCTGTTAAAAAATTGACCTTGTGTTACATCCTGCTTATGCACAGGGTTGGTAAATACATATGTAATATATGATGTAATTTTTTCTAGATATAAGAGATATAATATATATATATACATAACTTATACATAATTATTATGATATATATATATATATATATATATATATATATATATATATATATATATATATATATATATATGATAGTATAAGCATACATTGAAAAACTAGATGGACTACCTGGCTTTGCTCGGATGGAGAAATAACATATAAAGAGTATAGTAAGAAACGTATACTATGATTTATTCATTTTGTCTGCTTATTCTTATACTTCCTGTTCTCTTTCACCTGATCTGTCAATCTTTTTAGTAATGTAACATTAATATATTACTTACTTGTTCTGGTTTTGATTTGATTTCAAAAGAATGAATGACAAGGGAGATAATTGTAGTGGCTTGTGTAAGATCTGAAAATTTTTTTTATAAAAATATACATAACTCAGCTCCCAGAAGCCATACTGACTTGGAATCAAATTCACTTTCATTTAGGAGTACATTATCATTGAAATGTTTATGCTAAAATGTCTGGTTTTCCCAATATTATGATAATTATTATTGATATGTCACAATATAATCCTATAGATATATATAATATAAATAAATATTATCATTATTATTATAAAGATGATATGAATATATATCCAATATGATATCATTTATAAACGATACCTAGTATAATGATATCTAAGAGTTGTTTAAAAAGTTCCAAGGCTCATCCAGTGGGAATCAGAGAGTCAGAAGTGTCCTGGAAATGTTAACCCTTTTCAGTTTGTGCTCTGGCATCAGTATTCTTAGGACCAATCCTACAGACAGCTTGCTCATCCCCAAGATGTCAGTTAAAAATGGCTCTGGATCTTCTTTCTGGGTGAGGCCTAGAACTTTCTGAACGACCCTTCTATTATTTATATGATATCATAATTTATTCTATAATATATGATGTATGATATAGATTTTTCTTTAACAGATGTTATATGTAATATACATTTAATATTTTACTTGTTATGGATTTGGGTTGAAGATCAAGGAAGCCTTATTTTTTGTTTTGTTTTGTTTTGTTACAGGTGCAATACAGGTTGATTTACGACACATTAGCCCTTTATATGCAGTGCAGTAATTCCATATACACTGCATCATCGCTTATCCAAAGGCTATCAGAGAAGGGACCAAATACAGCAAATGAATTTGCTGAAGAATTCCATGTAAGCATCTTTAACCATTTTCTTTTAGGATTTCACCAAAAAGAAAAAATAGATAAATAAAAGATCTGTTTGATTCATCTGGAAATAATAATTTTTGGTATATTTTTTATTTTTCATACAATGTCAAGTTTTCTTAGATATTTTTTTGTTTATTTCATCCTAGTCCTTTCCTATTCATCTATCTTTGTTTATATCCATGTATGCATGTGTCTATCTATCTTCATATCCATATCAATATATATATATATATATAGCAGCTATCAATAGACTATCGATCATATGGAAATCAGACCTAACCGATAAAATGAAACGCAGTTTCTTCCAGGCAGCTGTCATATCGATACTGCTGTATGGATGCACTACATGGACGCTAACAAAACGGCTGGAGAAGAAGCTAGACGGCAATTACACAAGAATGCTGCGAGCGATCTTGAAGAAGTCCTGGCAGCAACACCCCACAAAACACCAACTATACAGCCACCTGCCTCCTCTCACGAAAACTATCCAAGTTAGACGAACCAGACACGCAGGACACTGCTGGAGAAGCAGGGACGAGCTCACAAGTGATGTACTCTTATGGACCCCCACATATGGCTGGGCAAAAGCAGGACGACCAGCACAAACATACATTCAGCAGCTATGTGAGGATACGGAATGTAGCCCTGAAGACCTGCCAGAAGCGATGAACAATAGGGAAAAGTGGCGAGAGAGGGTCAGGGATATCCATGCTAGTGGCATGACATAATGATGATGATGATATATATATATATATATATATATGGATATAAAGATAGATAGACACATGCATACATGGATTTAAATATATACATATATATATATATATATATATATATATATATATATATATATATATGTATCCTGCAAAAAAAATGCAACAGCTTTCATCAAATAATGACTCTGGGTTAGACATATTTTTCAGATCAAAGCATCATATATATCTGTGTGTGTGTGTTTGTACGAGTGTATACATGTAACTGTGTGTATATATATATATATATATATATATATATATATATATATATATATATATATACTCATATGTTCATATCTATCTCTTTATCCTCACCTATTTATCCTATTTCATTATCTACACAATTATGTTTTCTATATGCTGAAATGCCTTGTCAGTTATTCTTTACCTGGAATCATTAAAAGTTTCAGGTCTTCACAACATCATAGTTTCTCTCCTAGGGACCCAGCCAATAGGGATCAATCCCCTGCTGACATTTCCGTTAAAGTCCTGCATGGCTATAAGAATTCACATAGTTATTTACTAAATTTAGTTTATATGTGGAAGTGTGCTTACATGAGTGGAAGCTTTTATACAATCCATGGCAGAGATTTTGTCCAACCAGGATTGGTCACTTCAGACTATTTAACTAATCAGAAGGAATGATTTTACTTTCATCATTTTGTTCAATGAGAATTATCAATTCTGTTTGGCCCAGTGATTATGTTTTTAAATTGATTGCTCTTCTCCCCACTCAAGTCTATTTATATCTATGTTGGGCACCTCGAGTGGTGTCATAGTCATCAAAGCTAGTCTAGCAAATCTACACTAGTAGAGTTTGAGTCATATTGGGTGCCCCATTTATATGACCTTGAGCCACATCTAAGAAAAAGCTTAGTAAATGTACTCCACTTAAAAATTGACCTTATGTCACATCCTGCCCCTGTGGAGGAGTTGATAAATACATATTTATATCACTGTTGTCTGGAAATGTTCATATCTATTTATTCATCTGTCTGTCTGGAGTGGGGGGGGAGTAAAATTTATGATTTTACTAGAAATTAAATCCAGGCAGTTTTTGTATTTATCTTTGATTAAAAATAAATGTTGAGAAGAATTCTTTGTAAGTTTCACTATTTTTTTTTCTTTTTTAACTCATTCTCACAAAATGTTGTGACTCTAAATTTTGAAAATTATTTTAATTTAAACAGTGACACTAAGAAAAAAGATTACTGGTATTAATTTTAATCATTCAAATTGAAAACATATCACCTTTCTTCCCCTTTGAAAAATTTTAATCTGAATTGGAATTTTAAAAGAAAAAACTTCATTTCTTTTTTTCCAGACATTAAACCAGGTGGTGCCTAAGTTGTCAATTGGAGATTGTGCTGGGGGTCATCGACAAGAAAACAGAAGCAAGAGTCGTGATATCATGTTACAACCACGTAAGTTCTTGTCACTTTTAGGAGTTCCTGTACTTTATTTTTTATTTTTGTTTCATGCCTCATTCGATTTAATTTAGTTTATTTGTTTAATGCTATATCAATGTGTTACTTGTTTAATGACATATCAACTCCTTATGGGTTATTTAATGCTAAAATTTGATTCATTTCTAAATGTTTGATTGTGAGCATAACTATTTATATTTGATTTGTTTTATTTATTTAATGGCACATCAACTCCTTATGCGTTATTTAATGCCAAAATTTGATTCATTTGTAAACATTTCATTGTAATCATAACCAACTATATTTTCAACATTTCATTGCAATCATTTCTTCTCACTTTTTTTAGTTATGATATCAAGTATTCCTACTTAATATAAATAATTTTAAAACAGATCTATTTGACTAGATTAGATTAGATTAGAGCCGAACAAGGGCTACCTCTCCAAGTCAGAGTAGACCTGTAAGTTATGGAAATGAAAGAGTACTTCACACTCCCAAGAGCTTCAAGGACAATTTCATACCTTGTCCCAGACTTTTTATCATATTAAAACCTCATAAATTCTTATCACTTTTGAAAACTAGTTTTTTGTGCATTTCAAGGCTCCTTCCAAATTTGTCACTTATAGAAGTTCCTTTACTTTTTTCTTGTTTTATGTCTTTTTTTCTTTTTTTATCAGAAATTCTTGACAATTTTACCTTTTTTTTCTTATATCACACCTCCTTTCTTTTTTTTCCAATATGGAAGATTGTATATCACCCACTCCTTGATATGTCATACAACCTAAAATTTGTCCAGTCATCTTGTCCATTTATGCAGATATCAAGACATACCACTGAATCCACTCCTTTTAGTCTAATGGATTGATCCAATATAGAGATCACCAGCCACTATGCTTCAGTTAAATTTTGAGGAGGTTTTTTTCGTTCCTAAAAGGTCAACCAATTGCACTAGGTCATAGTAACAGATACACACCAAATTTAATTTACTATGGCACAAGACCAACAATTATCGAGTGCTCAGTATGGATTGAATTCACTATAGTAATGGTTTTTGAAATTAGCTGGCTAATCATTACCCAAAATATTAGGCCCTTCTAAGTACTAAGTTTATTTTTATTCTGGCGCAAGGCCATTTTGAATTAGTTTGCAGTAGAGACTTAATGACCATCCTTCCATATTATGAATCTTTTATTAATAAGTTTCATATGGAACAAGGCCAAAAATGTGAGGGAGTGTTATATAATGTTCTCCTACAACCAACACCTCACCAATGGAAGTGTGGAGTTGTTTGATGGAAAGATGAGGTTAATGAAAATCAATGAAAAAGTTTATGTTTTGAAATTTGGTAGGGTCATTCAATAAATAAGGGAAATTTTTTTTGACTGAAGAGGGACCTATAAAATATATGAGGGTTATTCAATAAAGAAAGGGAATTTTTTTTTGAGTGAGGGATCTATTATATATATATATATATATATATATATATATATATGAGGGTCATTCAATAAAGAATGTGAATTTTTTTGAAAAATGCAAAATACATTTTTTCTTTTCAGAAATTTTTTTTCTAAATGTAAACTCTTTATTATTTGGAATTGGTTTATAACAAAAATTATTTTAATCCTGCAAAAATATTAGTTTTGAGGTTATTCAAAATGGTGAAAATCAAAGAAACTGCTCCAGGGTTTGATGATTGTTTGGTTGATGATTGTTTGGGTTTTTTATGGCATATCAACCTTTGTAGGTTATTTAACGCCAAATCCATTTTTATGTAAATAATCAGTTCTATTTCAAACAATTCAGTTTAGCATAAGCACGCAGTTTAAATGTAAGTACAGTTTAATTGTGAAAAACATTTCTATTTCAAGCTATTCAGTTTAGTCAAATAATTCAGTTTAGCATAAGTATGCTGTTAGTTCTATTTAACCCATAGATAGGGCCCTATCAGGTGCTACCATTCAGGACCAGAGTGGACCTGAGAGCAATGGCAATGAAGGGGTACTCTGCATTCCTCTAAGCCCCACCATTACTAGAACATCACCATCAGATTGTTTAGTGTCTTATCCAGGACACTCATTGGTAGGGAGGTGTTTTACCCCTCTGCAGAGGTGCAGTCAGTGTATTCTACAGCCCCAGCCGACTGGACAACCAGGATTTGAAAAGAAGTCTGTCATCAAATTTTGGTAGTTTAGAAATTCAAACCTTGTGAAATTTATCGGAGATTGCATAATGTGAATGAAGAAGTACGTTTTTATCAAAATATGTTTATAAATGGGCTTAATATGTGTTTGTTACTACCAGCCTGAATCAAAAAGACAGTTTATGGTGTGGAAACTGACTGACTCTCTAGTAAAGGAAAAATCCTTGGTGCAGCAGTCAGTAAAGAAGGTCATGCTGACATTCTTCTGAGACATGGAAGGACCCATGACTATTGATTTCCTTGAAACAGGTGCAACTGTAAATAATGCTTCCTTGGGCATCTTCTTAGGCAAAATTCACTTTATTTATTGAATGACCCTTGGTTCTATATATATATATATATATATATATATTCATATACACACATATACACATATCAAATATCAAAGAAGGGTAAAGCAGACCAAAATAAACACACTCCAGGAAAGAAGAACAACAACCCTTATATAAACCAGCTTGACCAACAAAAGGTCATTTATACTGGAAACAAGAGTGAGTTCAAGTCTCATTGAGTACCCCATTAAAAAGGCCTTGTGCCATATATGTTCTCTGATGAAAGCAACAAGCTGGAAACATACATATATATAACATGTATGTAAGAACAAAATAAATAAATTCAAAAAATACAAATCTCTTTGTGGACCTTCTTATTATAAAATATATATATATATAAATGCAAGGTATTTGAAATTCTGGCATAAGTTTTTACCAAGTAACCTCAAAGGTTTATATAATTTTGAGCCTTTTCACTTCTAATGCTAAATCTGTCTTGACGTACAACGATGAAGAGAGCATGTGAACAAATATCATTTGCTAAGAGTTGCTAAGAATAGCAGCTAGAAATTGCATTAAATGTTGTTTTCCAAAGCAGAAAGATCTTTTTTCAGTCAAATTCTTTCCAATATTACTCAATTTACAAACAAAAGTCTCGTCTGTCTTAAAAACAGGTTAGCAGACAACAAAGTTCAGTCTCACTTGCCCTTGAAAAGACAGAAAAAATACAATCTATTTGCTTGAACTATACAATCAATAGACACTGAAAACAAATAATTGTAGGAGGTTTATTTAATAACAACAGACAAGGATATAAATAGACACAGGATTTGTTTTTTTGTTTTTATTATTATTTTCTACTGTAGAGAAGAGAGTGTCTTTGTATATGCACATTTTAGAATTCTGTATAAAGTTTTTGAATAGGTAGAGCTTGTCATCAGTATATAATAGATAATGAGTAGAATAGATGAATGTCGTCTCTTGCAGATGAGCCATGGCATTTGATTGTTTAACTGAGAGAACAGGTTCACTGTAAACCTTGCTCAATGTCTAACAACTTGGGAAGCTTATTGTTCAACAAGATGGTTTCAAGCATGACTTTTATTTTGGCAAATTTCCTTTTAGATTTGTTAGCTATTTGGTAAAAGTGCAACGTAATCTTCTTTGATAAAAAAAAAAAAATAATGCTGTTAGATAGTTGAAAAAAGGAAAACGCAACTTTTATTGCATTCTCTTTTTATTTTATTTTTTTTTAATTCAAAAAAATTTTTTTTTGTAAACTACCTCTTTTTTCCTTTTTTTTTTTTTTTTTTTTTTTTTTTTGCAATAGTTATTTTTCAATTTTTGTTATGAGAACATATACCAGCTATTTCACAAAAATGACAACGGTCATTTTCTAAGCTTAACTGAGTTTGGAACAAAGCTAGAAATATGGGGCACTCTGTGAGATTCAAACTCACTCACAATGACCTTTTGGAATGGTTGGAAATAATGTAGGTATTTAGTCACATCTCCTCTCAGCAAGGACCAACTGGTTCATTGGCCTAGTGGGTAGTGTTCGCCAATGGTCAGGGAGACCGGGGTTCAATCCGAGGTCGAATCCTACCAAAGACTTGAAAAATGGTACTTGATACCTCCTTGCTTAACACTCAGCATTATAAAGTATGTATCAAGGGTAAAGTGAAGTAATCCAGGGAAAGGACTAGCGCCCCTCCCTACACCTCAGTGATGTAGCTACTGAAAAGGGAGCCTTCAGGTCACCCTCGACTACGATTGCCAACTTTACTATACTTTTTTTACTTATATCCATTTGCGTAGTGAGTAGAGCATTTGCCAATGGTCTGGGAGACTAGGGTTCAATCCCAGATCAAGTTATACCAAAGACTCGAAAAATGGTACATGATGCCTCCTTGCTTTACTCTCAGCATTATAAGGCATGGATCAAAAGTAAGTGGAGCAATCCAGGGAAAGGAGTAGTGCTATCCTCTTGGTGTAGTAGCTATTGAAAAGGGAGCCTTCAGGTTGCCCTCAACTACAGTTGCTAACTTACTTATATCTGTGATATACTAATACTGAACACAACAGAAAGAAAGACAAAATAATCTCATTTTTACATAAAAGAATATTTATGTAATGGTTATCATTGTAAGAAATGGAATAGGTTACCTGAGTTCAAATCTTGGACAAGGCCATTTATATTTCACTTCATACTAATGCTCTTGAGAAAGGCATATATCTATCTGTTCTCTCTCCTCCTAGCTATGGGTAAATTCTTGGGCAGATTTGGCTCTTTAGCCTTGGTTAAGCAACCAGTCAAAGAGAAAAAAACTCTGAATTGAATTTACTCTATTTAAAAGTAGACCTTGTGTCATATCCTGTCCATAGCGGAGGGGTTGGTTAAATATAGACAAGAACATTTGACCTTTTAATACTTAGTATATATACCAATTGAATTGAGAAGAAAAAATTCTTAAATATGTCCCAAAAGCTAGAATGATACACATTGTTCCACAAACAAGCAGTATGTGAAAGGGGTAAAAAAATGAACAAGGCTTACTTGATGAGGGTAAGTAAAATAGCTATGGGTCTTTGCCATTCCCTGGCAGAGCCTTAGACATCTCTTCTGTTCAAAGAACAGAAGAAAAAAAGGTATACAATGGATTTCTCAGACAGTCATGTGATACCTCACAACGTCCCCAACTGACTCTAAGGGAGATAATTATTGTCTATCTATTGTATCCCTATTGTGCCATACAAGGTATTCTCTAAAAAACAAACTTAAGTTTGACACCAGCTTGCTTGTTTGAGGTACTTGGTGAGGATCAAACTCACTACTCAACAGTAATCCATCTGCAAGATTATGTTACTACTATGTTGTGACAAAACATTTCTTGTTACAATAACAGTGGGTTACTCTTCAGTCCTTCAATTTTTTCTGCTAAATTTTTTTTTTTGTAATATTATTTAATTTTTTCAGATAAAAAGTCAATTATTATAATCATTACTATTATTATTATTATTATTATTTCATCCTGTCAGCATGGCTTAGAATATATTGACTATATCCCCAGACATGCATACAGATCCAAAAGCAGATCAATGGTTCCATGTGATATGAGATCTTTATATATAATGCAAGGCTCTTCATATGAATCGAGCTCTCGGTAGCCGTTAAGCGGATATGTGTAAACAAAAACAAATGTGATACATAAGCATTTAAATTTCCTTTGCTTGCGCTAGTTTCCTCGTGGCTGAGTGGTAGAATCTTGGATTGCCGTTTGAGTCAACTGGGTTTCGATCCCAGTTTTGGGAATCTAGCCTGTCTAGCCTCATTGAAGAGTTCTGATAGAATGAAACAGGTCTGTCTGTGGATGACAATATATATATATATATATGAAGGTGCTTGTGACATAACAGTTATCATTTAGGGAACAGACAAAGCTGTTTGTTTCACTTTTTTTACAAATGTCCTTTGGAAAGAAATTAATTCATCTCTTCTCTTCTATCAATCAGTAAATAGTAGGGTAGATTGGGTTCTTTAGTCTTGTTACAGCAACCAGTCAAATCACTGAAAAACTGAACTTGGGTTGCATCCTTCTCATGGAAGAAGGGTTGGTAAATTACATATATACTTATATATGTATATGTCAGATATATACACACCTGGACAAAAATATAAGACTACTCTCAAAAATGAAGAAAAAGATACAACATGAAAATCAGATATATGAAATATAAGGAATAAAGACAATTAAATTTAAGATATGAAGAAATTTCAATTCGTTTTTCATATGTATATTAGCATTTATGCTAAATTTTAAAATTTTGTTTTGATATAAATATAAGACCAATGAGCAGAACTATAGAATATAAAGGCACATTTTTATTTATTATTTTGTAGATCCACTGTTTGCTTAGATAACATCAAAAATTCAGCTAGGCATACTATCAACTAGTTTCTAAAGTTGAACTGAAGGTATTTTTTCCATCCGTCTAAGAGTGTATTTTTGAGTTCAGAAATATCTGAGTACTGTCAACCTCCTTCATAAACCTTTGCAACAATCGATCCCCTCAAATTTTCTTAGGATTGAGGTCTGGAGAGCACACTGGATGGTTAAGAAGTCTTATTTTTTGCTCAAGCAAGTACTTCTTTGTTATGGATGCATTGTGGATAGCAGCATTATCTTGCTGAAAAATCCATTCTTCTCCACATAGGCGATGCCCTTCTTGTGCGAGAGATAAATCATTTAGCATTTTCACATAATCTGGTACTTTTTGTCAACCACTGACAAATTGTGGTTTAAGTTTTCCTGAAGATGAAAAGGCCCCCAGATCAGAAGAGATCCTCCTCCACTATGCCTTGTTGAGTAATTCTCTTTTGGAAAATATTTTGTGTTCCAGTACTTCTGAAAGCCATCTGGACCATCTAAATTGAATTTCTTTTCACCCAAGTAAACAACTTTTCACCATTCTTTAGCACTCATGGTTTGATATTGAAGAAAATATCCCAGTCATTTCTCTTTGTGCTTCATAGTTAATCTTGGACAATGAATTCTTTTCTTATGTTTAATTTTTTCATTGTTTAAATGCTGTCTAATTGTTCTAGTACTGCAAGGAGCATCCACTAGAGATTTCAATATTTTTGATGTTGATGAAGTTTTCTTTTTTTACTTCGCGAGCAATTCTTCTCTTGAATTGTGGGGATAATTTTTCTGGCCTGCTAGGCCATTTTCTTGTTCCTTACTTATTTGGACTTTTCAAGTAATTGCAGATAACGGTTTTACTGCGTTGAAATTTCTGTCTGAGATTTTCTGACTCTTTTCAGAGCTGTAATCTCACCTTTCTCAAATTTAGATAATTTAGTTCCTTTAGCCATTTATATTTTTAGTATTTTAATTATCACAGTTTTAATAGCTTTTATATTACGTAGACCATATATAATAAATTTTTCAGTTAAATTAAGCCCTTTTTTTTCTTTAGCTTTTATTAGGGGCCTTATATTTATGTCAAAAATAAATTTTGAAATTTAGCATTAATGCTAATATACATATAAAACTGGATAGAAATTTCTACTTCTTTTAAATTTAAATGTCTCTTAACCTTATTTTTCATATATCTGATTTTTATAATTCGAAAATTATAAACAATATCTTTTTCTTCATTTTAGAGAGTGGTCTTCATTTTTGTCCAGAGGTGTATATGTGTGTGTGTGTGCATGTGTGTGTGTGTGTACATCATTCCATATTAACTCAACCAAAGGTCCCATAAGCTCCATTTCAGTAGCTAACACTCACACTCAATAAAAACAAATCCTGAAAATCTCAACTTAATAAAACCTACTACTCAGAAGTTATGGTAACTTGAAGTTTGCTTCAATTTACCGATCACAAAACCCAAGAATGGTTTTCTCAACTTTGCTACTTCTTAACTTTGCATTTTAAGTTGGTATCAAGCTGATATTTGATACCCTTGTACTTTGCTACATAATCAAGTAGAAAGGGGATTTTTTTTTTTTACTGAAGAGAGACTTATTGTATATATGAGGGTCATTCGATAAATAAGAGGAATTTTTTGACTGAAGAGGGACCTATTATATATATGAGGTTCATTCAATAAATAAAGGAATTTTTTTTTTTTACTTAAGAGCTTCTTTCACTGTTTAGGGGTCACTTAATTGATGAGAGATGTTAGCCCATTCACCATATAGATCAGGAGATTTCCTAATTCTTTTCGATCTTCAAGGATCTGTAAATTTTTTTCTGAGTTGTCATCTTCACTTTCACTGATATTCTGACATTCAATTTCTACAACAGAATGTTTTTCATCTCCGTCATTCTCTTCATTTTCTATTCATTCAACCATTGATCTTAACTCATTAAAGGTTACATTTTTACTGTAGAAAACTCTCAATTATTATGTGTTGTAAAGTCCCTTAATGCAAGACCCATATCTGAGGAAGATGCTTTTCTAAGCTTTCGGGTCCATTTTCTTTCTTTCATCCTTTGGTATATCAGCATAAACTCTGCATCCAAATATACATAAGTGTTTTACTTTGGGTTTGAAGCCTGTCCATACTTAATATGGTGTCATTTTGTACACCACATTTGTTGGGCTTCAATTTCGAATATATGTTGCTGTAGATAAAGCTTCAGTCCAAAATCTTTTAGGTAACTTAGAATCAGACAACATTGCTCATACTATTTCTACCAATGTCTGATTCATCCTTTCAACTACCTCATTTTGTTCTAGTGTCTTACTAACTGTATATTCATGATGAATACCTACTTTCTTCAAATAATTTTCTCCAAGGATCATTAAATAAGTTTCCAGACTTTTTCGTATGGGCACTTTTATTGATAGTACACATATGAAACTCTAGTCCCCTTTGAAGTAATCTCCTCTGGCTGCAGTGCACTTGTTGTATTGTTCCAACAACTTCTGGAAGGCCCCATGGGAGTCCTCTTGTGTGAACGTGTCAATGACCTTCATTACAGCCTCTTTCATCTCCTCAATAACAACAGCCTCTGAGCTTAGGGAATAAGCAAAAGTCACAGGGAGCAAGGTCTGGACTATAGGGACGGTGAGGAACTGTCTTGATGGCCATCTTGGTCAAATAGTCTGTGACAAGGATGGAGTTGTGAACTGGTGCATTGTCCTGGTGGAAATCCCACTGACCAGATTTGAAGAGTGCTGGCCTCTTCCAACGGAATCTCTTCCTGAACTCCCTTAAAACCTCAACATAGTAATCCTAACTCTAACCGTTTGGCCAATCAACTCTGGTGTATTGACTTCCTTACTCCTCCCATACCTCTCATCATCCCTCACAGACTCTCTGCCTTCCTTGAATCTCTTATGCCACTCAAAAACTGATGCTTGATTCATGCAAGATGGTTGAAAAGCAGTCTGAAGCATTCCATACGTTTCTCTGGCACTTTTTCCAAGTTTAAAACAGAATTTTATTGCATATCGTTCTTCTAAAGTGTCCTCATGTCCAGATTGGATTTTTGAAATTCACCAACTATGACAATCAGGCTTTAATAGGGTGTATTCCAATTGCTGCTGTAGCTGTCCATTTGAATCTGAAATCATAAGAATTGGTCAGTCATCTTATAAAATGTATAGCAATGACATAGTGAATTTTCAAGAGTCTACGACAATTTTAAATGCCTGTCCAAAAAAAAAGTCTGGAAACTAATTGAAGGCACCACATATTTCTTCTGAAGTATATTCTCCACCATTGTCTTTGCATAATACTTTAACTTTGTGTCCACTAGATTTTTCTACCATGGTTTTCCATTCAATAAATTTTTTAAACACTTCTTTGTGTTTTAGCATAGATGTCCAAACATATCTGGATTTATCATCAATGAATGTAACAAAGAATTCACATCCACTTCTCAGTTTTTCCAAATACATCACTTTGTACAACTCCAAGCAGTTTGTTGGATTTTCTCCCAGCATATTTTGGAAATGAATGGCGATGGTGTTTTCCATCTACATATGGTTCACAGAAATTCAAAATTTTTGTGACATCTAAATCCAAGCCATTTATCATATTTTCTCTAACAAAATTTTGCAAATTCTTTACTCCAAGATGACCATATCTTCTATGCCAAATCTCTTCTCTCATATCGTTATTTTACAGCTGCATTAGCAGACACTTGTTTTTCCTCAAAGTTCAAATAATATAAATTTCTAGATTTGGTAGCTGTTGCAATAATTTTTTCCTTTTAAGTATTTTACAGCCATGGTCAGTAAAAACAAATTTTTTGCCATGCTTTGTGCTTTTACAAATGCTTAATAAGTTGAAGGAAAGCTTAAACACATATAAAGTCTCGTATAGATAGCATCCTCGCTGGTTTTTGTTTCGTAATTTCAATTACATTTCAATAGTTCCCTTTCCAAGGGCTTCAACCAAATAGCCATCACCAAGAGTTATCTCTTGTGCTACATCAAAACTTTCAAAAACCATAGATTTTTCAACATCATTACACATGTTCCGTGTCACCCCCGAGTCAACAAAACGCTTTGTCACTTTCTACTTGTGAATTGAGCACTAGACGTCAATATGGCCATCATTCTCAGTGTTGCATGAATTTCCCTTTGAATTCATTATATTAATTGAGTTCCTTTTTATGTTGTAGTTCCTTTTAAACGGAGTCTCCTTTCTTTCTTCTGGTCCACTGAAATCACGACAGTAACGTTTTAAGTGTCCATATTTCCCACACTGAATTCACTTTGTGGTTCTCTTCATCGTTGACTTATATGATGTGTCGTCATAGCTTTCATTTCATTGCTATTAACCTCTTTTTGTTTGATTTTTGTCTCTTTATAAAGTAGATGTTCCGTTACAATTTCCCAATGAGGAACCTCCTCATTAGCTTCTAATGCTGTCACCAACATATTGAATGAATCAGGAAGGCTGACTAGGAGTTATATAACCCAGTCTTCTTCTTCTATAATATCATTGATAACATAATTCTTCAAAAATTTCTGTCATCATTTTAATGAATGAGATTTCTTCTCTCAACTTAAGAGAACACAAGTCTCCTTCTCAAAGTTAATTTGTTTGCCCAAGTCTTCGTCTGAAACTGGTCCATTAACTTTTTCCATACAATTGTAGGGTCAACAGGATCTCATATTATATATTGTAGTGACAGATCAACAGACAAGACATTTGTAGCTAAATCCCGATCCTTTGGGAACAAGTATTTGTTTATTCAAGATGCTGTGGATTAACCTCCGTAGGAACAGATTCTGTTTCATTCACGATACTCCACTAGACATCTTTGATTAATGCCATTTTATATTATATTTTCCAGGTAGCATAATTTTCCCCATTCAGTGGTACAATGTTTAATTTAGTTTCCATAATTCCAATTACTGAATGTCCAACTTTTTTTTGTCCGATAACCAAAAACAATTTTTGAAAACAGCAAAAACAAAATGTTTCCCTTCTAACAGGTGGTGGCTAGGGGACTGGGCCCATAACCAATGATGAATGAAATACTCAGTGGGACCAGCACATTATAATAGAATGAATGAATGAATGAAAAACGTCCTACCTTAAACTTTTGGTGATGACAGGAAAAACAACATTCATACAAGAAGCAATGACAAATGAGACATTGTTATGGTTTTAGAACACAGTAACTAACCTATTTATTCAGCATGGCTGTCTTACAGGAACTGAGAAAAAAAGGGGACTGGCAGATTGATAAAAGGGTTCATGTGCCCTCCAGCAGTTCTAAGTCAAAGGGAGATAATTAGTCAATTATCTACAAAGAGTGCAATTTTCAATAGAACCTCCCATCCTAACATTCTTATCTTTTCTTGGATTTGTTGAGTAAGGAAAATGTAGAAAAACCTCCAATCCGAACATTCTTATCTTTTCATGGATTTGTTGAGTATAGAGGATTTGGAAGAACCTGCCATCCTAACATTCTTATCTTTTCTTGGATTTGTTGAATATAGAGGATTTCGAAGAACCTCCCATCCTAACATTCTTATCTTTTCATGGATTTATTGAGTATGAAGGATGTGGAAGAACCTCCCATCCCAACATTCTTATCTTTTCATGGATTTGTTGAGTATAGAGGATTTGGAAGAACCTCTCATCCTAACATTCTTATCTTTTCATGGATTTGTTGAGTATGAAGGATTTGGAAGAACCTCCCATCCTAACATTCTTATCTTTTCTTGGATTTGTTGAGTATAGAGGATGTGGAAGAACCTCCCATCCTAACATTCTTATCTTTTCTTGGATTTGTTGAGTATAGAGGATTTGGAAGAACCTCTCATCCTGACATTCTTATCTTTTCATGGATTTGTTGAGTATGAAGGATTTGGAAGAACCTCCCATCCTAACATTCTTATCTTTTCTTGGATTTGTTGAGTATAGAGGATGTGGAAGAACCTCCCATCCTAACATTCTTATCTTTTCTTGGATTTGTTGAGTATAGAGGATTTGGAAGAACCTCTCATCCTGACATTCTTATCTTTTCATGGATTTGTTGAGTATGAAGGATGTGGAAGAACATCCAATCCTAACATTCTTATCTTTTCTTGGATTTGTTGAGTATAGAGGATTTGGAAGAACCTCCTATCCTAACATTCTTATCTTTTCATGGATTTGTTGAGTATAGAGGATTTGGAAGAACATCCCATCCTAACATTCTTATCTTTTCTTGGATTTGTTGAGTAAGGAAAATGTAGAAAAACCTCTCATCCGAACATTCTTATCTTTTCTTGGATTTGTTGAGTATAGAGGATGTGGAAGAACCTCTCATCCTAACATTCTTATCTTTTCATGGATTTGTTGAGTATGAAGGATTTGGAAGAACCTCCCATCCTAACATTCTTATCTTTTCTTGGATTTGTTGAGTATAGAGGATTTGGAAGAACCTCCCATCCTAACATTCTTATCTTTTCATGGATTTGTTGAGTATGAAGGATGTGGAAGAACCTCCCATCCTAACATTCTTATCTTTTCATGGATTTGTTGAGTATAGAGGATTTGGAAGAACCTCTCATCCTGACATTCTTATCTTTTCTTGGATTTGTTGAGTATGAAGGATTTGGAAGAACCTCCCATCCTAACATTCTTATCTTTTCTTGGATTTGTTGAGTATAGAGGATGTGGAAGAACCTCCCATCCTAACATTCTTATCTTTTCTTGGATTTGTTGAGTATAGAGGATTTGGAAGAACCTCTCATCCTGACATTCTTATCTTTTCATGGATTTGTTGAGTATGAAGGATTTGGAAGAACCTCCCATCCTAACATTCTTATCTTTTCTTGGATTTGTTGAGTATAGAGGATTTGGAAGAACATCCCATCCTAAAAATGTTATCTTTTCTTGGGTTCGTTGGGCAATAGTCATTGATTACAATTTTGATGATATAGTTTAAATAAATCTAACTTCGAACAATTCTCAAGAACCTGGAAAAAAGAACTGAAAGAACTAGAAATCAAAAAAAAAATTAAGACTCTTCAGACTTGCTGAGATCAGTTAGTTTTCTAAGAAGTGTCCTGGGGAGCTAAGAAGACTTGCTGATATTTCACCAACAACTACCAGTTATTACTGATGTACAAAACTCACAAAATGAATAAAATAATAAATGTTATTTCTTCTTTTTCAGCTGAAAGAGCCCGTCCATATTTGTTGAGTAATGACAAGAGTGACGATAGTGACTTTATCAACGGAGTTTATGTAGATGTAAGTATTAACCATATTTATTCTCTTCTACATCAGCAGTGTTTGCCAATGGTCTAGGAGAACAGGATTCAATCCCAGGTCGAGTCATACCAAAGCCTTTAAAAAATGATAATTGATACCTCCTTGCCTAACACTCAGTCTTATAAGGTACGTATCAAGAGTAAAGTGGAGCAATCCAGAAAAAGGAGTTGCGCCCTTCCCTACACCTCGGTGTAGTAGCTATTGAAAAGGGAGACTTAGGGTCGCCCTCAAATGCAGTTGCCAACTTTACATTTTTACTTACAACAGTCAGTTGATCAGTATTTTATATGGTTATACAAACTTTTATGTATCTCAAAGGAACTTTATTCAAATTTATAAGAATTCTTATTTAAAACAGTAATTTTAGTCAAACTTATTATTACTTATAAGCAAATTTATAAGTACTTATAGGCAAATTTATAAGTATCTTTATTTAAAGTGGAAGCACACTTAACATAGTTGTTATCATCATAGGAAGTTGAATCGCCAATCTAAGTTCAAATCCTGGATGAGGCTGTTTATGTTTCACTTTGTACAACTGCACTTGGGAAAGGCATGAACCTATCTGTTCTCCCTCTAACTTTGGGTAAATAGGAGGGACAGACTGGAGCCTTTTTACTTGTTTAGACCATTGAAATCAAACCAGCTTTACTGCACTTAAAAACTGACCTTGTGTCACATTCATAAGTATCTTTATTCACATTTTCATGTACTTTTTTTCAAGTTCATAAGTATTTCTTTTTAGATCTATAAGTACTCTTATTCAAATTTATTAGTACTTTTATTTGAATTTTTATGTACTTTTATTGAAATTTAAAAGTGCTTTTATTCATGATATAAGTAATCTTATTCAAATTCATGAGTACTAGGAAGAGTCACCATGGCGTAGTGGTTGATATGCTGTACTAAGACATTGTAGTAAGCGAGTTCACTTTCAGACTAATACACTTGGTAAAAGTATGAACTCCCTTATCCCCCCCTCCCCGCTCAGCTACAGGTTAAATAGTATAGCTACTGTTTTTTTAAAAGGATGACTTTGACATTAAATAAACCAGAAAGGTTGATGTGCTATTAAAGAAAGAGACCAAACTATAAGTACTTTTATTCAAATTTTATAAATGATTTTACTTAAATTTAAAAGTACCTTTGTTAAATATATCAACTGAAATAAATCCTGGGGTATATGGTGATGCGGTTGTGAGCCACAATCGGATACAGTATACTTTTATATTTTAGTACAACAACAGCATGTCACGTGACCTGTTTGTAGGTGGCATCAAATTTGGCGCAGTTTTTCTTAGTCTTTGTTCTTTTCTTTGTATATTTAGTTTCTGGCAATATACTATCTTCCAAATTACATCTTGTCTTATTTATAACTACCACTATGTGTCGCTGAGATACCCCTGTGATATTGACAACCTTTATTCAAAATATAACTTTACTTAAAGTCTGGTTTTGTTGAAATTTATAAATATGTTTATTCCAAAGATAACTTCTTTAAGAAAATAAAACCCTGATCAATCTCAAAATTAAAGACAATTCCTGAGTTGGTAATTAACACTAATGGCATTAAAATTGACCATATTGTTGAAAGTCTAACAAATGCAGAACTTACATATCCAGCCCATTGGCCTATTGGGTAGAGTGTTCACCAATGGCCTGGGAGACCGGAGTTCAATCCCAGGTTGAGTCATACCAAAGACTAAAATATGGTACTTGATGCCTCCTTGCTTAACACTCAGCATTATAACGTACATATCAAGGGTAAAGTTGAGCAATCCAAGGAAAGGAGTAGCGCCCTTCCCTACACTTCAGCGTAGTAGCTATTGTAAAGAGAGCCTTCGGGTCACCCTCAATTGCCAACTTTACTTACTTACATATCCCAATGCCATCCTCTTTTCAATTCTCAACTTCAGAATATTTTTTTGTACTTTTAAAACAGTAAAAATTATCATTAAATTAATTTCAATCCCAGAAGAACTTTGGAAGTTTATAAAAATCGGCATGAAAATTCTGATCCATACATGGGTGGTTATTTTCCAAGAAACAAAATTCTAGATTGGGCAATGTGTCCTAAAAATATTTTAATACAATAAATAGTGCCAGCTAGAAATACCCATAAAAATTCCCCTTTTTATAAATTCTTTTTTTCTTATTTTTGGTACAAAAATTTTCAAAGAAAAATTCTTTGAATCAAAATAACGCTCCCTTTAAATTACATACAAAAACCAGCTCATTGGCCTAGTGGGTAGAGTGTTCGCCAATGGTTCAGGAGACCTGGGTTCAATCCCACATCGCGTCATACCAAAAACTTTTAAAATGGTACTTGATACCTCCTAGCTTAACACTCAGTAATATAAGATATGTATCAAGGGTAAAGTGGAGCAATCCAGGGAAAGGAGTAGTGCCCTCCCCTACACCTCAGTGTAGTAGCTATTGAAAAAGGAGCCTTCAGGTCACCCTCGACTAAAGGGAGACAACTTTACTTACTTAAATTACATACACTATAGTTTTTTAATGAATTATTTCATACACTATCATTATTCGTTTATTATTACTCATTACTCACAAATAAATAAATAAATAAGAGTAATTAGTAATTAATGTTCAGTTTATTTTTCATCTTTTAATGAATAAGTACCAAAAAAGGATATTGCCCTGTCAGTGGGGTTTAGAAGATGCTGACTGTATCCTCACTACAGTGAAATAAGACCCCCATCCAAAACAAAAAAAGGGATGTCCTTGGCATAACACTAAACTGCATCTGGTGGCGAGGATCCAGTTTTGGAGATCTGGGGAGAGTGAAGTACTCTTTTATTGACATTACTTCCAGGCCCACTCTAAACTAGAGGAGTCATACCTATTAAGGTCCTCTCTATGAGTCAAATAGATCTGTTTGAAAATTATTAGTATTTGATAGGACTGTGCGCAAAAAAAACCCTTAAAAAGCAACTACACAAAAAATATAAATATAAACATACAATGAACATAATTCTCTAATCTCTAAGCATGAAATAACCAACCACAGGTTGTCATGCCTTTAAAATCAATCAATCAGTTAATCAACCAAAAAATTATTATTATAATTGTGATTAATTTATAAAATTATATAAAAACTTTAAGGATGATAGAGACTTTTGAAAATGTAATAAAATGATATTTTTGCTGTACTTTTTTGGATCTTCTTGTATGAACAATAACATCTGAATAAAATCTGCCCTTTCAAACAGACATAGTACAGGGCTATAACAATGTCATTGTTTCAAATAGGGACAGTATATTTTTGTCATATCTCTAGAAGGGTGTGGCCCCCCCAAGGCGTTGATGGTTACTTGTTACAACTCCATGGAAATTATTTCAACTTGTATGCCTTCCTTTGTTTTCAATTGTGTTTCAACAAATGAATTATTTTATCAATAAATGATTGGCTTAAATTAATGAAAACAGAATGAGGTGTAAGCCCTGTCAGTTGTGACAGTAGAATACGTCAACTGCATCTCTGCAAAGAGGTAAGACCTCTCCCTCCACCCCAACAAGTGTCCTGGATATGACACTAAACCATCTGATGATAAAGTTCCAGTCCTGGAACTTCGGGAAATGTAGACAACCCCTTCATTCCCAGTATTCTCAAATACATTCTGACCCAGAATGGTTGCACTTATTAGGGTCCCATTTAGGGGGTCAAATAGAATTATTTACTCTACTTGAAACCATTCAACTGTGTGCAAACAAATGATTAATAATACATTGAATTATTAGTATTTGTTAGTAATACTTGAAACCATTTAACTGTGTGCAAACAATAAATACCCTGACTTGAATCCATTTAACTTAGTGCCAACAAATGAATAATGTTGAATAGAATTAGTAATATTAAATAGCAGTACTTGAAAGCACTTAACTGTGTCTAAACAAATAATCTTTGGCTTGTTTAAAAATGTTACATGCAAACTATTAGTTTACAAATCATATGAGGTGGAGTGTCCTCGTGGTGTAATGGTTAAAGCGATGGATTGCGAGTTTGTGCTCCTGTCACGCTATTACATTCACTTTCAGACGAATACCCTTGGGAAAGGTATGAACCCTCTTATCCTCCCAGCTATAGATTAAATAGTACCACTACTGTTCTTCTAGAAGGATGGGTTTGATATTAAATAACCCAAGAAGGTTGATATGCCATTAAACAAAGAAACAATAACAAACAAATCGTATATATTTAGTATATATGTATAAACAAGACTTGGCATTAAATAACCTGCAAAAGTTGATATGCCATAAAACCAACCAACCAACCAATGATGTGTAAATAAAACTGCATTAATCAATAAAATTAAATAAGTGAATTTTATAAGCTTGAAATAATTTATTTATATATTTCTTATACCATCTACTCACTATAACAGTAAATTTGATATAAAGGTATTATTGGAAAATTATATCCAATCTAACACTTACTTTTTTGTAAACCTTCTTGGAGAAAAAAGAACATACAGCCAAGTCAAATTTCATAGCACATATTCAAGTACTTATAAACATATATACATATATAAACCCAGACAAAATCACAATTAAATTAACACTTTGCTTAAGTCTTCATGTTCCCTTTTTGAAGAATAATTGACTTCGAAGATTTATTCCTTTTTTTTTTAAACATTGGTTATTTGAAACGACGTCCTTTGAAAACGCTGTCTTTTCATGTTGAAAACTTTTTGTTGACTATCTTTTTTAAAAAAACGTCTGCTTATTTATTCATAAAATTAATATATACACAAAGACAGCTTTTTATTCTTAACCAATAAAAAATGTCATTTTAATTATTCATAGAAATCAAGACATGCGAGTAGTTATATTTATTTATTTATTTATTTGAATTTTATAATTAGTTTTATTTTACTTTGCAAAATTATATTGAAGGAATATTTATTTCTAACAGTATTCTTAAATTCCCATTTTTATTGAAGGTCGTATACTGATGAAAGGTTGATAAGTTAAAAAAAAATTTCTTAATGATTTAGAAAAGAATAAAATAATGAAAGATGGCTTTTAATTTTCCTTTTTATATTTGCTGAGTATAATTTAAGGGGAATGATTCATAAGTTTCTTTCTCTACTTACCTCCCTTGTTTATTAAACTTCTAAACACTTCCTCTGAGCATTTGAGGGAATTATTCAAAGAGATTGTAACCAATGTAGACATACGTTCTCATAAAGGTTCTTTGCCCTGTCAGTAGGGTTGTCTATCTTATCTACAGAGGGGTAACATTCTCCCAAAAAAAGAATGTCCTGATATGACACTAAACTGCATTTGATGGTAAAGCTCCAGTTCTGGAGATCTGGGAAGTATAGGGAACTTCATTGACATTACTCCCAGGTCCACTCTGACCCAGAGTAGTAGAATTCAAGAAACAACTACAAAAAAATGTAAATATGAACATACAATGAATGCAATTCTTTAACCTCTCAGCATAAAATAACTCTACATAGGTTGACATGCCATTAAAATCAATCAATCAATCAATCAATCAATCAAAAAGATTTACTATCCCTGTTCTCCTTTTACTCATAAAACTTTTTACTAAATATATTCAAATTGTCTTTACCATTTTTCAGGGTTATTGGAACCGAAATAATTACATTGTAACCCAATGGCCAATGAGGAACACAGTACGAGATATCTGGCGTTTGGTCTATGACTACAAGGTTCATACAATTGTTTTATTAAATGACGTAAAATTTTCTCGGGTAAGTAACTCTGACAATTTACAAACATTAAATTTATTCTGTTTTAAAAATTTTAGTGAGAGAATGAACCTTGTACTAATGTAGTCATCTTGGAGTACGATAACTTTGATAATTTGCATTTAAACAATATTAACTTCTTTGTAGTTTCAGAAAAAAACAATCAGCAAAGAGATTTCATGAATGCGAGGGAATTAAATGTTCAGGCACATCATTATCATTATTATTCTATTTCTTCCAAGTTTTTCATATTGATCGTCTTTCACTGGATTCTGAGTGGCTTCAAGTCTCTTCAGGCCTTTAAGACTCTTCTCAGTGTTCTAACCGATCTCAACAATTCTATAATCTAGATAGTCTCAATTAGTCCTCTGATTTATTATTACTATTATTATTTTCACTCTGCAAGCTTTCCATACCACTAATAACTGGTGATTTTTCACTGGAGTCTGAGTAACAGCAAGTCTCCTGGATTCTTACAAGTATTCTGGCTGATTTTAATATTGCAATATTGCAAATGATTCAGATGAAGAATCAAGACCATCCAAGATGGTTTTGGATGGTCTCAATTCTTTCTCTAATCTCCAGTTCTTTCATTCTCTTTTTCTGGCCTTTTGGCATCATTCCAAAAGCACCAGTTATGATTGGAACTCTATCATGTTCTCCAGCTTTTTCTACTCTCTAGCAAGATCCAGGTATTTTTCTATCTTCAGTTTCTTTTATTTTCTCTCTTTAGTCCACTGGAACAGTAAATCCTTTTAATGACTGGTTCTTTTCTTTTTATTTATTAATATAAGGCCTCATTTTCTGATCAGGATTAAGTGATCTGCTTGTATCTCAAATCCCAGAGAATTTTGAGTGTCTCATTTTCTTGAACAGATTCTGGTTTGTGCATATACTATCTGTTGCTCTGGGAAAATTTTTAATCTCTTGCACAATTTCCAGTGGATCACCTTTCCCACCCAGTCTTGTATTCCACTCGCAATTCACCTTACACTTGCTGATTTTCTGCTTATCATCAATTATTATTATCAATTTTAACAAATATTCATTTTTGTCTTCTGATTTTAGTTGTTTTAGGTGTTTTTATCACAAGTCATTCAGTTCATTATTTCTACCACTGCAAGGAACAATATTGGAAAGAATAAAACAGAAATAAGGAGACATGAGACAATCTCATATATCCCTTTTAGAAAACCTGGTTATACATGTTTGCTGCTTTACCAACTAAGATACAAGAGTAATTGGTATGACAAAAGTCAGAATCATACCTATAACTCATCCTCTACTTTGTCTTCATGTTTGCTATGTCCTGAGCATGACACTAAACTGCATCCAGTGGTGAGACTCCAATTCTGGAGATCTGAAGACTTTAGAGTCACTTGTTTGTTGCCATTACTCCCAAGTCTACTCTGGTCTGAAGTGGTAGTACTTATTAAAATCCCATCTAAGAGTTAAGCAGATCTGATTAAGATTATAAAGTAAGTATTTACGGGTTTAGAATGATTATGAAGTTACATTTTTGTACTGTATATAATTGGAAACCAGAATTGTGAGACTGAATTATCCAAATTAATAATTATAACTGACAGTGTGTCATCTAAAAAATAAAGATAAATAAAACATGCTATTAATACTATGAATGTAAACTTGCACTAACAGACTGAGAGACAAAGTAGAGAACAAGATGTAGGTGTGATTTGGACATCTGTGATCGTAATAGTTTTCATAGCTTAGTAGATAAATCAGGTGGTACAGATAATCAAGTTTCTCTAAGGCAAAAAGGAATATGAATTTGAGTCTCACCGAGTGCTTATACTTTGTTATTCTCTCTTACTGTCATAAAATTCAAAATCTGAATTATAACAGAAAGGAACTAAAATTAAGATGATGAAAGAAAACAATCATCAAAATTATTAATAATGATGATAATGGTTAATGATAATGGTTAACAATGCTTTTCATATTGTTATAGTAAAAGCTATAGCAACAGTGGGTGAGAATGAACCTTGTACTAATATAGTCATTTTGCGATATGATAACTTGTGATACCCAGGAAAGAGTTAGAAGTAACACAATGATGGAGACGAGACGTGTTTTGATATAAAATGAAAGATTTTCTTTTCATTTATACAGAGATTTGCTGGGATGTCATTCATTTGTCCATTTGAGATGTCCTTCATTTGTTCATTCAAGATGTCATTCTTTTGGGATGTCATTCATTTGTTCATTCAGGATGACATTCATTTGGAATGACCTTCCTTTGTTTATTCAAGGTGTCATTCATTTGGAATGTCCTTCCTTTGTTCATTCAAGGTGTCATTCATTTGGAATGTCCTTCCTTTGTTCATTCAAGATGTCATTCATTTGGAATGTCATTCATTTGGAATGTCCTTCCTTTGTTCATTAAAGATGTCATTCATTTGCAATGTCCTTCCTTTGTTCATTCAAGATGTCATTCATTTGGAATGTCCTTCATTTGTTCATTCAAGATGTCATTCATTTGGGATGTAGTTCAGTTGTTCATTCAATATGACATTCATTTGGAAAGTCCTTCATTTGTTCATTCAAGATATCATTCATTTGGAATGTCCTTCCTTTGTTCATTCAAGATGTCATTCATTTGGGATGTCCTTCATTTGTTCATTCAATATGACATTCATTTGGAAAGTCCTTCATTTGTTCATTCAAGATATCATTCATTTGGAATGTCCTTCCTTTGTTCATTCAAGATGTCATTCATTTGGGATGTCATTCATTTGTTCATTCAATATGACATTCATTTGGAAAGTCCTTCATTTGTTCATTCAAGATATCATTCATTTGGAATGTCCTTCATTTGTTCATTCAATATGACATTCATTTGGAAAGTCCTTCATTTGTTCATTCAAGATATCATTCATTTGGAATGTCCTTCATTTGTTCATTCAATATGACATTCATTTGGAAAGTCCTTCATTTGTTCATTCAAGATATCATTCATTTGGAAAGTCCTTCATTTGTTCATTCAAGATATCATTCATTTAGGATGTCATTCATTTGTTCATTCAATATGATATTCATTTGTTTGTTTAGGTATTTATTATATACCCGAATTATAGTTGAAAAGGACCACATAGGAAATCCACTTGTGAAGATATACTGCATTTATGAGTGGTATATAACGTCCATGTATAAGGTTTATCACATACTATAGTTGGTTGTGTAATGTAGTTGAGTGAACTTTGTCTACAACATCATACTGGCATTCCTATGAGTAATATCTTTGTTGCTACAGCTGCTGTGATCTTTTCTGGCACTAGGTCAAACTAGCCCTTCTTATAAACTGCATAGATGGCTCAGAATCAACTTGCTGAGAGTCACATCACTTGGTTTTTGATTGGTTGGAAAATATTTTTAATGACTCTTTATTTTTTTTTCTTGCATTCATCCTAGAAATGGGTGCGTGGAACCAGTTGAATTTCAGCCCATCTTTGCCATATGAGTCATGGCTGTCAGGGTTTACACTTTTATTTGGGTTGATGAGAGGAGTTCCAACATTGATCTAAAACATTTTGAAACAATAATTCCATCTCATTAAAGGTTTCTGAATTAATTCCCATTCTTTTGCATTTGACAGACCTACCCCTGTTTTTGGCCAAAGGAAGTTAACCAAGAAAAGAAGTATGGTCCCATCGGCGTTAAATACTGCAGAACTTGGAAATATCCAGATATGGTTGTACGGGTGTTCCGAGTCCGGAAAGTAAGTATCTCTGGGGAAAAATGTTTATTTTTTGATTATTTTATTTTATTTGTGAAGTTTTAATAGTTAGGATAATTTTTATGTCTACTTCCATTATATTCTTGAAAATTTTATCTTCTTTTAGAGGAGTAATCATTATTTCAATATTTTGAAATAGGACTTTATTGTTTGAGGTTGTTTCTTTTAAAAAATTTAGTGTTTATTGTTTGTTTTATAGATAGAAAGGAACGTTATTATTTTTTTAAGAGAGTTTTTGTTTTGTCTTTTTTCTTGAAGGGAATATTATTATCTGATTATTTTTAAGGAAGTATCTATATTGAAGAAAATGTTCTTCAATTTTATTCGGTAAAGTTTTGTTGTTTTTTTTTTATATTTGGAATTGTTATTCATTTTTATAGAGAAAATTGTATTGACGGAAGTATTTTTGTTTTCTTATTGAGAGAAGTGTTATTGATTTTTATGGAACAAACCATTACTGTGATTATTTGTGGATGACACATGCTCATTTATAATACACATCCTGAACTTTGGACTATAACATTCTGAAAAAAAATTTTCATACATAATATGCAGTGACTTTTTAGAATTTGTAACATCCAAATTTAACCTAAATTTTACATTCATTCAATTTTTTATCAGTTCATATTGACTAACAATAAGAATTTATATTGTTTACATTATGTCTTAAAATACAAAATTGATATAGAATTTAGTAGAGAAAAATTGAAAAACAAGGTAATCCAAAGAGAAGAATTAAATGTAAAAGAAAGTCAACGCTATAACATTTCAGTTCTCATAAACCATCATCAGGGCTTAAACAGAGTGCAAACACATGCACATATTCAAAAATGACTGCAACAAGCTTGAAGCAACAAAAAAAAGCTCACTTTAGAAGAAACAAAATTATAAACAAACACTCATTCCAGTGGATATTTCTCTGTTGTGGTATAAAACATATTAGTTTGGACTATAGATAAACATACTTTTGGTCCTTTCATCCCAAATAGGGTGAAGTATGTGACTAGAAAAACTTTATATAGTTCTTTAGATAATACACACTCCTAACTTCTAGGTTGAAAAATCTTCAAAAATAGTGCATCTTATAAACAAACAATCACTATATCCATTTTTATAGAGAAAAGTGTTATTGTAAAGGAAAGAGTTATTGATTTTTATTTTATTACTTTTTTATTTATTACTTGTGTTATTGGTGCAGAGATTTGAAATAATGATCTGGCATTGATAGAGAAATAAGTTGTGAATTTTTTTTTAAATACTCAGATCTACATCTTTATATTAATATTTGAGGCTTTGGATTCTGATTTCTTCACTAATTCCAGATTATTGTTTCAAATCTGTGCATCTATCAAATGTACTGAGAAAAGAAATTAGCACTTATTGGCATGGAGAATATTGTCACTCTCTGACAATGGATGCTAACCTTTCTTGAACCCAAAGTAGCAGGATAGGAAACAAAACATAAAGAAGGATTCAGGTGTTCATAGGGGAGACATTTAAAAATTAGGAAATGGCATGGCATAATTTTGAAAGACATAGTCAAACAGTGAGTGTGTCGGGGATGCAAAATGCATGAAAAGAGGTACAGACAACTCAAGTAGCAGAGGGGGTGTCCTCGTGGTGTAATGGTTAAAGCGATAGACTGCGGAATCGTAGTAAGGGAGTTCGTACTCCAGTCGCGCTATTACGTCCACTTTCAGGTAAATACCCTTGGGAAAGGTATGAACCCCCATATCCTCCCAAGCTATGGGTTAAATAGTGCCATTAATGTTCTTCTAGGAGAATGGCTTTGGCATTAAATAACCTACAAAGAGTTGATATGCCATTAAACAAAGAAACCAAACCAAACCATCAAGTAGCAGAGTGTTGTTTTCAAGTGTCAAATCACTCCAAGCTCTCTCTACCACACTCTCTCTTCTCTCTCATGATTGATGCTCATGTCATATATACATTATATATATTTGCTTTAACATATGAATTTATGTATATAAGCAGAAGAAAAAAAGACAGGGTAAAAAGACACCTCATTCTTAGAAATCTGTTTTTACTATACTTCACAAGACTGCTTGCATATATAAAACCAATAGTACAAATAATAACTGTATAAAACCAATAGTACAAATAATGACTGTATAAAACCAATAGTACAAATAATGACTGTATAAAACCTATAGTACAAATAATGACTGTATAAAACCAATAGTACAAATAATGACTGTATAAACCAATAGTACAAATAATGACTGTATAAAACCAATAGCACAAATAATGACTGTATAAAACCAATAGTACAAATAAAGAATAAAAACAATACTACTTCCCTCTACAAAAATTAATAACACTTCATTCTATAAAAAAAGAATTTTAATCATTTTTGTGCATCCTCATTGGACTGGACTTTAAAAAAAGAAGTTATCTTGATTAAGACTGGATCCAGAATTTTAAGTATAGATCAAACGGAAAAATATATGAAGAATATAGAAGTTTGCAAACTTTCTTAAGCTGAAGGTATTTTCAACTTAAATTCTATGATGATATTTAATATACATGTTTACCAAACCCCTCCGCCAGGAGCAGGATGTGACACTAGGTCAATTTTTCAGTGGATTACAGCTGGTTTAAATTAAGAGTTTTCTTTCCCTAGCCTTACCAAATTTAACTAACCCAGTTTGCCCTACTATTTGTTCATAGCTGAAGAGAGATTAAAAGGATTCATGCCTTTCCTAAGCATTATTAATGCTATATGAAATACAAACTGCCATGTCTAGGATTTGAATTTGAGTTGCCTGCTCCATTCCCTACAACAATAGCCATTATACCACTAGTGCTTCCTTTGTGTGTGTCTGTGTCTGTGTGTGTCTGTATATATATATATATATATATATATATATATATTATAACAGTGTTGGTTGTCACTAAATCCCTTTGTGGTTATGTGTCGAACCAAGTGCAATATAATATGAAGAGTGCTCAATATCTTGGATAGAGCTATTATATAATAATACTAATAAATAAATGTATATTAGATATATATATTTAATTCATGGAATTTAGACTGCGACCCTGGGTTTCATGGAGATTTTTGCACAACAACAATCATGAAACCCAGGGGTCGCAGTCTAAATTCCATACTTGATACCTCCTTGCTTAACACTCAACAGTATAAAAGTACGTATCAAGGGTAAAGTAGAGCAATCCAGGGAAAGGAGTAGCGCCTTCCCCTGCACCTCGGTGTAGTAGCAATTGAAAAGGGAGCCTTCTGGTCACCCTAGACTACAGTCGCCAACTTTACTTTACTTTAATATATATAGATATATATATATACATACAGAAGAAAAAAGAATGATGTAAAAAGACACTTCATTCTTATAAATCTCTCTTGGTGTATTCTCTCCCAGACCCCCCAACTATATGACATCAATAGTACAAATAATAAATTTAGGAAAAATAAAATGTTTCTCAATAAAGAGTAATAATATTTCTATTGAAACTAATAACACTTTTTTCCATAAAAAGTTTCAAGTAAAAAAAAAAAGAAACATTTTTTTGTATCCCTACTAAGACTGGACTTTAAAGAAAAAAGTTATGAATAACATTGGATCCAAGATTTTGAGCAGGGTGTGGTTCAAATGAAAAAACTCATAGAGAATACAACTGGTGAACAATATCTTCATGGCAAGTTTACAGACTTTTGAAATCTGTATGCATTTTTATTTGAATTCCATGATATATATATATACATATATATATATATATATATTTCTACTAAGGCACCAGATCATTAGTCAAGTGGGTAGAGTGTTCGCCAATGGTCCAGTAGACCTGGATTCAATCCCAGGTCGCATCATACCAAAGACTTTAAAAATGGTACTTGACACCTCCTTGCTTAACACTCAGCAATATAAGGTGCATATCAAGGATAAAGTGGAGCAATCCAGGGAAAGGAGTAGCGCCCTCCCCGACACCTTGGTGTAGTAGCTATTGAAAAGGGAGCCTTCAGGTCGCCTTCAACTACAGTCGCCAACTTTACTATATTTCTACTGGCCCATTGTCATAGTGGTTAAAGTGTTTGCCAATGGTTTGGAAGACTGGGGTCAATCCCAAGTTGAGTCATACCAAAGACTTAAAATTGGTACTTGATGCCCCCTTGCTTAACATCCAGTATTATCAGGTATGGATCAAGAGTAAGTGGAACAACTTCAGGGAAAGGAGTAGTACCCTTCCCTATATCTTGGTATAGTAGCTATTGAAAAGGGAGTCTTCAGGTCACCTTCATCTACGGTCAGCCAACTTTATATATATATATATATATATATATATATATATATATGTGTGTGTGTGTGTGTGTGTGTGTGTGTAGATATATATATATGTATATTATATATACACATATATACATAACACATCACTCAATAAGTCCCAGGCCTAACTAATAAAACAATGACTTTTAGGCAAAATTCAACTTTATTCATCAACATAGTCTCCTTCTAGCAATTTGATGCCTTTTTGTAGGACGATTTGTCTTTGGCCTCAAAATACAACTCATTGGGACCAAATCTCTTTCCCTGGAGCATTCTTTTGAGATCTGCAAAAAGCCAGGGAGCCAGATCTGGAGAATAGGGTGGGTGCGGAAGCAATTCGAAGTGTAATTCATGTAGTTTTGCCGTTGATGCGATCGACTTGTGACACAATGCATTGTCTTGGTGAAAGAGCACTTTTTTCTTCTTCAAATGTGGCCATTTTTTTGCTGATTTCTTCCTTCAAATGCATCAATAAAGGTATATAATATTTGTTATTGATTGTTCTTCCTTTCTCAAGGTAATCGATGAACAAAATACCTTGTGCATCCCAAAATACAGAGGCTAAAACCTTGCTTGCTGATATTTGTGCACTTTGGTCGCTATGGACAGCTTTCACCTGCTGTTGTCCACTCAGCTGGCTACCGATTTGACTCTTGAGAGAAGTGGTGGATTCATGTTTTATCCATTGTCACATATTTATACAAAAACTCCTTTTGGTTGCATTGAAACAGTTGCAAACAACTCTCTGAATCATCAACACATTGTTTTTGATCGACTGTGGGTAAACACAGCACCCACTTTCAACACAGCTTTCTAAGTGACAAATGTTTGTGCAAAATGGTGAATAGACTGCCTTCTGATATCTTCTTCAACTCCTCTCTATCTCATGCAACTTCAATTTATGATCGGCTAAAACGAATTTGTGGAGTTTTTTGCTGTTTTCCGGGACAACTGCCGAATTTGAGCGACCTGAGAATTCAGCACCATTTTTATCTGTACGACAGCATTTAAAGTCAGCATACCACTTCTTAACCATTGTTTCCAACAGAGCAGATTCTGTATAACACTTATCAAACCATTGCTTTGCTTGAACAGTATTTTTCCCATCAGAACACAATGCTTTATCAACACACAAAATTCACATTTTTCCATTGTTTTGAAAATTTGCAACAGTAGCTTCACTTAAATAACTGTAATTTGTAAACTAATTATCTGATTGGGCGCAAATTTTGACATGTGACATTTGAAGGTTACTACTTTATAAAAATCATATGAATATTTTATTAGTGGGGCCATCTATATGTCAGACCCCAGACTTATTGAGTGATGTGTTATATATATATATATATATATATATATATATATATAAGTTACTTGAAATCTTACAATTGCTTACAAAAAAAGACTGACTTTGGTATCAAATAACCCAGTAAAGGTTGTTGATATGCCATAAAACCAACCAACAAAGCATTTGTTCAGATTTATGGATTTTTCAGCTTTATATTTGCTTAAAATATATAATAAACAATAAAAAGTAAATAATAGTTCAATATTAGGTCAATTGCATAATATATGTAAATGACAATACAGATAATAATGGGTTTTTTTTAAATACTTCTGACAATCATTTTTAGTTAAGTCACGTATTTCTAGATAATTAAAACACTGTTATTATATAAAACCACATTTCAGTTGAAAATAAAAAAAATCTAAAGGAAAAGTTTTTGAAATATTTCTAAAAATTTGATAAATTCTTTTAAAATCTTAAGAATTAACACAGTTCAAGTAATTTTCCTTTTAAAGTATTTAATTCAGATTGATATTTATTATTAAGATATCTTTAAATTATATCAAGGTGGATGTACTTCAAATATTTCCACTGAATGTTTTACAACATGGCTTTTTCATAAATAGATTTAATCAATAGATAAATACCCAAAATTTTTACACTGAAAATTTTCCAATTGATTTCCAACAGTTTTTTTTTTTTATTATTCTTTTTTGTACAAATGCAAACACAGATTAAAAAAAAAAACAACCAACTCCATTTTTATGGCAGAACATAATTTTTATGAGATTTTTCTCCAATTCTTCTTTTTAGCTATATGAATTTTTTGAAAATTAATTAAACCATAAAAGATTGAATAGTTTGCATGATTGGCTGTTAGTTTTATACCAAGATGGTGGTTTTCTCAACAAAGCCAGATTCAAAACTAGCCAATTTTTTTTTAAATACCCACTTTTCTGGTAATTTAAGTTTTCTGGAAGCCAGATAAATGGTCTGGTATCTGTAGTTGGTTTATTTTTATTATTAAAAATTCTTTATGGAAATATTATTTAAAAAATCCATTGCATCTTTTTCTAAGCAGTGGGTGGAAGCAGACTTCCTTGATAAAATATTTAAAGTTAGATTTCATTTAATAATTAATTTAAATCCGTTTATATGTTTTTATATTGATAGAAAATATTTTTATATGGTAAAAAATACTTCCACATTTCGTTTTCTTTACTTTATATTCATTTTTCATTATGTTTTATATTCATTTTGCTTTTATACTAACAAAAAGTCCTTCAACATTTACTTTAATGAAGGTTTACTTTGCTCCTTTTTATTATTAGAATTTGCCCTGAAATAGCAAAATATTTTTTCCTACCTTTTTAGAAGCTTTAACCAACATGTTTATTTTTCTTGTCATCTATTGTTCATCGGGGATATTCTGTTCAACGATAAACACGAGTTATTCCCCTTGATTTTTGATCTCTTGACATAAATTAATCATTATTACTGATGTAGCCAAAAAACGTTATTCTTATATACAATTTTTCTTTTATGGTCTATAATTGCATTATCTTTGTATTTTCTGTTTATAAACAGGTGGTAAACAAGAGTTGTTCCCCTTGTCAATGAGATTCCAAGTTTATATATATATATATATATATATATATATATATATATATATATACATATATATATATATATATATATATATATATATATATATATATATATACACAAATATTTCTTTTATTTTACCTTCTAAATCTTAACAATGACTTTATAGTTATGATAAAATTAAATGAGATCTTTCTATTGTCTCTAACCAGCGCAATTGGTTATATGTAAGTAAAAGTTAAATACGGCTTACGCATCTTTTTTTTCTCTTTCTCTTGTCTCTGTGAAAGATACCAAGTCTGTTAGTTGGCACTATCCAACATTATTTATGTCTATATTTGGCACAACTACAAGATAAAAATGATTCTGTTCAGGGTTTTTTTTTTGTAGAGGAATTAGGAAACCCTCTGCAGTATTTCTTTTTTTTTTTTTCTCTTCTCACCTGATTCTTTTTTTAACTAAGTTTATTCACTGCATTTTCCATTTTTTTTTACTCAGTAAAAATGCATGTCAGGTTTTCCCCCACTTTTTTCTTACTTACATATATCATTAATGTTAGGCAGTTTCCCAAATTACATTATAACAAATGTAAATCCAATTATTTTTGTATATTGTTAGATGATACATACATACATTTATACATATGGAAACAGAGAGATGGTAGATATATAGATATAATACTGTTCCAGATAGAAAATCAAAATTCTATCCAGAACAGCATTATTCTGCTGTAACATGAAATGAGCAAGAAAAGCTCTCTGTGTAACAATTACAGCTCCACCAGTCCAAAAAAAATGTTTCAACAGCAAAAACATAGTGTTCACCTGTCCAATCCGTGATCATAACTGATTGTATCTAAAATAAAAATTGTAAGATATTAGTTAGATGGAGTTATCATTACCACTTGCCTCACTTCATTTGCACCACACAGGTAGCAATTTAAAATATGTCACACGCTGTATCATTAATATTTATTACTTCCAACCAACTTTTTTTTTTGAGGATTGTTTTTTTTCTTTTTCGCTTTACAAAATGCATGAAACTAATAGTAACAAATGAACCAAGGAAAGTGAAATAATAATTATTTGAGTTTTTATATTGCTCTGCTTGACAGTATATGAGCAATTTATTCTATCCAATATCAAATGATAACTGTTCTCATCTGCTATTAATACTCATAAAGAAACTATGTTTGTTTGTGTAAAGGTAAATTATCAGTAAGACCTCACCATCAAATACGATGAACATCTAGTCCTATGTAAATGATTTAACAATTATGAATTAGATTTACTTTTGTTTTCTTGAGAAGTTTGGTTTGGTTCTGTTGTTTAATGGCTTATAAACTTTCATGGGTTATTTAATACTAAAGCCATACTTGTACAAGAAAAGTAGTAGTACTATTTTATCCAAAGCTGCGGGGAATAAGAAGGTTCATGCCTTTCTCAAGTGTATTTGTTAAAAAGTGGACAAACTAGCATGACTGGTGTTTGAACTCACTTACTATGAGTTTGCAGTCTAGCATGTTATCCACTACATCACAGAGACTCCTCCCTCTAAAGAAGTTGATTTTTAACTAAACAAAGAAAACAAAAAAAAGGAAAGAAAAAGCTAAAAGTGTTTTGAAGCAGTTTTAACTAAATTTGTATCAAGGAAAAAATATATGTATGTATGTATGTATGTATGTACCAATAAGTAGTAAATTATATTCCTTATGATAGAAAATCATTGTATACTCAACCGAACCACAAGGTAGCCCTATAAGTAGTTAGATTATCACCTCTCCAAACCTTTTTCTCCTATACCATCAAGAAAATTCTAGAAGATCAGTGTCACTTGGAGAATGTGTTAGTTATTTAATTCACTGCATGAGGATTTTCTCTCACTTTTTTTCACCAAAGCACTAAAAAAAAAATTTGCATTTTTTTTTCCATTTCTTTTTTTTTTTTTCCAGATTTTCTTTGCTGTATTTTTTGCTATGTCACTTTTTATCAAATTCAATAAGCTTATTTCTATTTCTATCATAATCATCATCATAATCATTGCCATTTATTTTCTTTTGATTATTATCATTATTTTTTTAAATTTCTATTTCTCTTTGTTTGCCATTCCTTCTTTTATAATTATTACTAATACTGTTATTTCACGACTTGCAAGTTTTTTCACACCAGCATTGGCCAATCATCTTTCACTGGAGACCTGAGTGACAGCAAGCCTCATCACCTCAGGTCTCCAGCACTTGTCTCAGTACTCTGGCCATTTCCAACAATGCTGTAGTCTTACTGGTCTCAATTCTTCCTCTGATTTCCAAATGTTTCACTCCTCTTTCTAAGCCTTTAGGGAGCATTCCAAGTGCACCAACTCCAATTGGTATCACTGTCACCCTTATGTTCCACAACTTTCTTAGTTTTTCTCTGGCAAATCCCAAGTATTTGTCTCTATTTTTGCTTTCTTTTATTTTCACTCGGTGGCCTGCTGGAATGGTAAAATCCACTCAATAACTAATTATCTCTAAGTCTGGTCTTCTGTTCATGCTTAAGTGATCTGTTTGCATCTCAAAACTCCAGAGAATTTTACGAGACTCATTTTCTTGGATGGATTCTGGTTTTGGCATATACCATTTGGTAGTATGGTGAAAATTTAATCTCTTGCACAATTCCCAGTCAATCACCTTTCCCACCCAATCATGCCTAGTTATTATTATTATTAAGAGAGTTTTTTACACCAGTATTTGTTGATGGTCTTTCACTGGAGTGACAGCAAATCTCCTCAGGACTTTGCTCAGTATTCTGGCTATGCTCAACAATGCTGTAGTCTGAATGACCTTTACTTGTCCTCTAATTTCTAAATTTTCTAGTCCCTTTACCAACCTTTTGAGGATTGTTCCTAGTGTACCAATTACAAATGGTATCACTGTCACTTTCATGTTCCATAGTTTTTTTAGTCCTTTGGCAAGGTCTAGGTACTTATCTCTCTTTTCAGTTTCTTTTATTTTCAGTCTGGGGTCCACCAGTATGACAAAATCCACTCTTCATCAGGTTCTCTTTTTTTGTTGACTATTGCTAGGACTGGTCATCTGGCCAAGATTAGGTGATCTGTAGTTGTAGTACTAGTAGTAGTAGTTTCATCATCAGAATCATCATCATTATTGATGGTTGTCATTAACATTAGATTCTTTATTTTTTATCATCATTTTTTCTTGTTTTAAAAAAAAACAGAAAAAATGATTATATTTATTATTTTCTTGTTTTTAGTTTTTTGGGGTTTTTTTTTTTTTTTTGCTTTTTTCCAATCCTCATGCTCCTCTTAATTTTTTATTTATTTATAATACAATTTTTTATTTATTTCACCATTTTCATCATCATTATTATTATTATGATTATTGTTATTATTATTATTATTATCATTATTATTATTACTGGTGAATTTGCCATGCCTAATGTGGCTTTTCACTAGACCTTAGAGACAGCTTGGTCACTTTGCAACAAGCTCTCTATCCTCACTCCCTTGGCCATTTTGTAAAAGACATTTATACTCAATATACAGTACTTGAAACATCATCATATAATCTCATCGACAGAATCTCCTCATAAAATTTGGAAAGAAATTCCTGGTATTATCTTTAGCATCAAAAATTTTTTGAAATAAGTTTTTACCTGGTATCTAATATCTTCTACCCATTGGCTTCAAGCTTTTTTATTCATCCATTCACTGTTGATAACTGGGAAAATATAAGAAAAAAGTTACAAAATTCCCCCTAACAGAATAAGCCACAGTAGATTATTATTAGTTTTTTTCATTCCTTATTTGATTATTTTTTTATTTTGTTTTCCTCTCGTGATTTTTTCTTTGGGTTTTTCTTTCTCGTCATATTTTATCATTATCATCATCATCAACATTATTCCATATTTTCACAATTTTTTAGCTTTTGGATCTTTGCAGAAGATTCTTGGAGAATGATTTTTTTTTCTTTTTGGTATATGTTTTATATTTCTTATTCTTCTTTTTCTTTTTCTTCGCTTTCTTCTTTGTCTTTTTCTCCTTATTATTCTTCTCTTTACTCACATGATATATAGCGTTTGTATATTTGGTAAAATTCTGCATGTGCACCCGATCAACTTCACTGGGAAAAAAATTTTTTTCTTTTTTTTTTTTTTGATTTGAACTAATTAGACCCCCAAACTCACAGCAATTTTTTCTTTTAAACAATTATTTTATATTCTTTAAGGTGGGGGTTTCACTTTCACATTTTAATTCAATGTAGATGATCACCCATTTTCGGAACAGAAAGTGACAAACTGGTTGAATTAGTTTTTTTTTTTTTTTTTTTCTTTTAGTGGGGAGGGTCCTTTTTTTTTTAAATACTTATTCCAGAAATGGGAGATAATTCTACATTGACTTAGAAATGGGAGATAATTCTACTTTGAAGGTGAAAGTGAACCCCCACTCCTTTATATAATATAAAATAATTTTTTTTCTAAAAAATAAAAAGATGGGGCAAGTTTAAGGGTCTGATTAGTTCAAATTACAAAAAAAATTGACTAGAAATTTTTTTTTTCCCCCAGTGAAGTTGAACGAGTGTGCATGTAGAATAATACCCAATATTTCTTATTATGTATCTTTTTGCTCTCATGCCTTTTGCTTTAAATCTTAAAATGTTTTTTTAACCAAAAATGTTTCATACCAAAAAGTAACTTCTCTTTAAAAAAATGTTTTCCTATCCAAGATTTTAAATCAGTATGCATACATTCAAAAACTATGTATTTATTTACATATGCAAAAACTATTGCTATTGGTTGGAATAGGTATATGGGTAAAATTCCTATTACCAAAATACCCTAACTGTATTTGTTACCCCCTCTCCATTTTTCTGAAGTGAATACTGTATTCACTGAGTGGGCTAATCACCAGGTCCAGGGGGGCGCCTTCCTCCCAAGCAATACCTGTGTAACTGGCCTAAGTTTATCGTTTGATACTTGAGGCACCTCTGAAGGAGAATGCAAAGGGGATTGGTCATTTTTTGAGGGTCCATGGATGACCAGGTGAAAGGCTGCATAAATCCTTACTTGTATTCTTTGGTGACTCAAAAAATGTTGTCACTTATCCTGATGTTATATAGTTCTTTGGACCAATCTTAAAATTAAGTTTTAGAATGCATTTACCCAGTTGGAGGAAAGGTGATACCCCCCCTTTCATTTATAATCCATTGGACCTCCTTGAAGACTTTACTCTTTTATGTCTCAGTACTCAACTAACTTACTTTATTTGAATCTAACTAAATCTCTTAAAATACCACATGACTGCCTGAAGCCAGTCAACAAGCACATTCTCAACTATTTCCTTTGTTTGCTCCAGTAGGGATTTAACCCTGTCCTATACTTGTCAATCACTCCTCTGTAAATGTTCAAATGCATCAATATAATTAAATGACACAAACATTGGTGGTAGCTGTTGTACAACAGCAAGTCTGAGTCTCACCAAAGTTTTATCCTTTTTTATTGTCTCTAGTGCATATTGTTCCTTGCTATCATTGAAATGACAACCCAAGTAAAAAAAGCAGCTAAAAGGTTTAAAGATAAAAAGAAAATATTGGTAGAAACTAATAATAATAAAGAAGTAAAAAAAGCTATGGAACAAGAGGTTGATGGTGATACCAATTGTAATTGGCCCACTTGGAATGGTTCCCAAAAGCCTTGAAAAAGGAGCTGGAAGAGTTAGAAATTAGAGGATGAATCAATATCATCCAGAGTATAGCATTGTTGAGATTGGCCAAAATACTGAGAAGAGTCCTGGAAACCTGAGGAGACTTGCTGTCACTCAGACTCCAGTGAAAGACCATTAGCTAATACTGGTAGGAAAAACTCGTAAGGAGTTAAATGATAATAATATTTCTGGTGGAACATTATATAATCAAAATGGATATCAGCCTAGTCATCTATGGGTAAATAGTAGGGCAGACTAGGTTCTTCAGCCTTGGTGAGGCAACTAGTCTAGGAGAAGGAAAACTCTGAATTCAAACCTGTTAAACTCCGCTTAAAAATTGACCTTGTGTCATATCCTGCTCGAGCGGAGGGTTTGGTAAATATGATCAGCCTAGTCTTCTGGGGCAGTAGAATACACCGACTGCATCTCTGCTGATGGGTAAGACCCCACCCCTAATGAATGCCCAGGATATTACACTAAACAATCTGATGGTGAAGCTCCATTAATGTCAGTTACTCTGCATTCCTCTTCTTTGCCATCACTCCCTGGTCCACTCTGGCTTCGAGTCGTAGTAGCACTTGATAGGGTCCTATCTATGAATCAAATACAACTGTTTGACATTTCAACTGAGTGCAAACAAACGACTTATGCCAAATTGAATTATTTGAAATAGAACTGTTTGATCATTTAACTGTGTATTAACAAATGATTTGAATTGTTAGTGATACATAGTTGATTTATGCTAAATTATGCTAAACCAAAGATACCAGAATTTTATTGTTTCCTGTGGGACATTATACAATCACGATATTATTAGGTATTATTTATTAACAAACTCTACGGCATTGAAACTCTGTAAGTAAAAATATGAATATATAGAAAAGAGACTGTTATTTTTCTTTATGGATTGCATCTGTTGTCAGAAATTAGTTGAAAGATTAACAAAAGCAACAGATACAGTTCAGCTTTTAGAATTGCACATAGTTTAAATAAAAATCTCTGTGTTTTAAATAAAGGTCTAAATGTTTTGAATAAAGACCTACATCTCTTGAATAATTGTCTCTATGTTTTTAATAAATGCCTATATGTTTTAGTTGAAAGCCTTTAGATTTAAAAAAAAGGCTCTTAATTGAGTTCCAGAATTTACACATATACTTCATCCAACCTCTGTCTGTGCATCATGGTTTTAATTAGGGTTATATTTTTGGTCTGACATGGTTCCTATTATTTGGATAATTCTTATTTTTGTTCACAGCACAGTTGGCAGGATGCAAAAGCAATTATCTTTTTAAAATATTTTTGCTGTAATTTTTTTCTCTTTTTCATGACTTCTTTATTCTTTTTATCTTTATTCAATCATTTCTGTTTGTTTTACATTTACCTCCAAAACAAATTCAATCATAACTTACTTTATATATATATATATATATATATATATATATATATATATATATATATATATTAAGGAATTATATATAAAAAAAATAAGATCAATAAGTTTGATCATTTTATGATAAAAGATAAAAGTGCTCAATATAAGAACACAGTGGCTAAAAAGATTTTTTTTTAAATATTGAATTAACAAGTAACATTGATTGGAATTAGTCTGTGTGTGTGTGTGTGTGTGTGTGTGTGTGTGTGTGTGTGTGTGTGTGTGTGCATATATATATATATATATACCATAGTGAACATAAAGATCAGAACGATGTTAAGAAAAAGTATAAATGTGCAATAACTTTTTCTTTTAAAGCTTCATAGAACATTTTATCAAGTAAAAATAAGGATATAAAGGTAAATTATATAATTCCAAAATATAAAGCTCAATAAATTTATTTTGATAAAGTTATAAGAGTTATTAAATAACATTCTAAAAAAATAGATGATCAAAAACATCAGAACGATTAACAAAATCAGACTATTATAAAGGATGCATCATATCTAAATGAAAATGACATTCATAATTCATTAGTAATTGATGTGAAGAACTTTACTTTCAATAACAACTTTTGTTACTTGAGCAAATTAATGTCTTGAATTCACCAACGGATATTTTCTCCCATTCTCCTTTCAAATTAGTCCATAGTTCTTTGATGTTTTGTAATAAAAAGGTGGGGGGTTATGCCTCCTCAGCAACAGAAAGAAAAGAGTCTGGTAAGCAATTGCACTATGGAAGGAAATGGATTCCGTGATTTGTTTTCCCTAATTCCTCAGATGATTGAGTAGACTCAGTTGACTAAAAATAACAACACACGCGCCTAGCAGCCCTTCCTCGGTATACCTCTGGTCAATTTGTTTGCTCTCTCTGTAAAAAAGCCATCCACAAAGAACAACAACAACCACTCCTGCTGCTGGCATGCTCTTTTATGCAAATTCCGGCATATAGAAATTACATGCGCGGTATGTTTCTTCTCGCGAGACTCGAGATCGACCCACTATAACTTCTGCCTTCGGAAGTGAACATGTTTTTTACTGCTTGACACACAAGGCATAGTCTTACGCGCTTTGATCCAGGAGGTAAGTTTCTTCTCTCGCTACACATTTCTTGGATTCTTTTCTTGGGTCTCTGAGTTTGTAACTTCTAAATATTTGCAATAGGATTCATGTCTGGGCTTTGAGCAGGCCACTATATGAAAGTACATCCTCCTCAGAAAGAAATGTCTTAACTGACTTTGCTGTGTGACACAGAGTGTTATCTTGCATAAATATAGCTGGTTGATTAATTTCAGTTCTCAAATTAGGTACATGTTTCTTCTATATCTCTTTGCATACAGTTGCATTAATTTTACTGTGTAGCCTAACAAAATGTTCTGTACCAGCAACAGAAATCATGCCAAACACCATCACAATTACTCCTCCAAATTTAACACTGTTTTTCGTGCACTGAGACGAATATGGTTCCTTAGGACTATGTTGAACAAACCTTCTCCCATCACAACCAAACAGGTTAAACTTTGACTCATCGCTGAAATGAACACAATTCCACTGTCCATATAACGTGTTCAGAGGCAAATTTCAATCAGCTCATTTTGTTCTTCCTAGAAATGTAAGGCTTTGTAGAAGCTACTCGACTATTCAAATTTATTTCATTAAGTCTTTGGGAAATAGTGTTTTTTAATGCCAAGGTTAGCATTAGCAGTTGCTGTCACAAATCGATCCTTTTTTGATTCTTACCAATCCATCTGCCTTCCTTTACAGTAGTTTTCCTAGGCCTGCCAAGTGGTTTCTTGGCTTCACATGACTCAGTTTCATCAAGTTTTCTTAAAATATTATGAATAACACTTTTAGATTTCCCCACAGTCTTTGAAATATCCCCAATTGAGAGTTTATCTTCATTACGTAACTTGACAATCAGTTTTCTAAGCTCCACTGATGTCACAAATTTTTTCGCCATGTTTACAATGCAATAGCAGGAGAAAAGCCGGTGTAATTTAGGAAAATACCCTATTTTATATTCTTACACTAAAAAATTTTTAATAATACAAAATAATTATTAAATTTTATGGATTTATTTAATCGTTCTGATGTTTTTGATCATCTATTTTTTTTAATGTTATATAATTATTCTTATAACTTTATTAAAATAAGTTTATTGAGCTTTATTTATATTTTGGAATTTACTTTTATGTTCTCATTTTTCTTGATAAAATGTTCTATGAAGCTTTAAAATAAGAAAATGAAAAATGAAGTTATTTCACATGTAGACTTTTTAACATCATTCTGATCTTTATGCTCGCTATGGTGTATATATATATATATATATATATGTGTGTGTGTGTGTGTGTGTGTGGACAACCCCTCTACATGAGCAGGATGTGACATAAGGTCAATTTTTAAGTAGAGTTTAACAGGTTTTAATTCAGAGTTTTCCTTCTCCTAGACTGGGTGCCCTACTATTTACCCATTGCCAGAGGATGAATAGTTAGAGTTACCTTCCCCAATGGTATTAGCACAATGGGAAATGCAAACAGCTTCATCCAAGATTTGAACTCACATTGCTGTGTTCATTTTCTCCTGTGATAACCATTACAACACAAGCTCCTCCATGTATATATATATATATATATATGGCTGGTTTTCAGAATGTTTAAGTGTCTATAAAGAACTGAATGGTAGAAAAACATGTGAGTCATTTATTTATCATATTTTTTGTACTGGAAACCTTGATGCTTTTTTTTAATCTATATCATTTTGGTTTGCCAGGAAAACTTTTACTCAAGCTTTTATTTACCCAACCCCTCCACCATGGCCAAGATATAACACTAGGTCAATTTTCAAGCAGAGAAAAGCTGGTTTGAACTCAAAGTTTTCCTTCTCCTAGACTGGTTTCCTAATCAAAGCTAAAGAATCCAATCTGCCCATCTACTTATTTATACCTATGATTAGAACAGATGAATTCATGTCTTTCCCAAGGACATTAGCTGAAAGTGAAATGGAAACAGCCCCATCCAGGATTTGAACTCTTAATAATGAGCATTAGACTAAGAACACTTCTAACTTTTATTCATGTACGTCTATCATTATCAAATTCAAACTGCTACAAAACATACACACACATTCTCTCTCTCTCTCTCTCTCTCTCTCTCTCTCTCTCTCTCTCTCTCTCTCTCTCTCTCACTCACACACACACACACATATACACACATTCTCTCTCTTTCTCTCTCTCTCTCACTCACACACACACACACATACACACACATTCTCTCTCTCTCTCTCTCTCTCACTCACACACACACACACATACACACACATTCTCTCTCTTTCTCTCACTCACACACACATATACACACCATATATATGTGAATAATATCTGTGTATTTTCTCCACTTTCTGATAGGAGAATGTTCTTATAAAATTATTCAGTGTTCTTATATAATTATTTATATAAACCAAAATACGATAAATTAAAGAAGCAATTATTTTTATAATCATTTCATTTCTTGTGAGTTCTTAACACCGGCCTAAGCAAATGGTCTTTCACTGGAGTCTGAATGACAACTCTCTTGGACTCTTCTCAGTATTCTAACCAATCTTAACAATCTGGATGGTCTTGATTCATCTTCCAATTTCCAACTCTTCCAGTCCTCTTTCCTATTGTTAGTTATGCCTCCTTAGACAACTCCTTTTTTTATTATCTGGTCACATCAATCTTAAATAGATATTTGCACTGGACATATACACTACTTTTACAATATTTACGTACAGTTCAAATTCTGTTGAATAATTCATCCAATAGCTCCCAAAATTGCATTCTTAAATTCTTTTTATTATTATTATTTCTGAAATCATCCATTAAAATCTTTTATTGTTTCATGCTATTGTTGTTTGTGATCTAATAAGGCAATTTATCTTGAAAATATATTACTTTACGAGCAAAAAAATCCAATTGGTTAGTAGACTTAGTATTTGAAATCTGTCTCGACAGTAAATCTCCAGTTCATACATTGAAACATTTAAAATTTCAAGAAGATTATTAGCTAAAACTGTTTGTGTGTGTTTCCAGGCCAAATTAAATAAAACAAAAAATAACTTTTTATCCTCATTCATATATATATATATATATATATATATATATATATGAGGATCATTAAATAAGTTTCCAGCCTTTTTTTGTGTGGGCACTTTTATTGATAGTACACTCATGAAACTCTAGTCCCCTTCAAAGTAATCTCTTCCGGCTGCAATGCACTTATTGTACCGTTCCAACATTTTCTGGAAGGCCCCATGGAAGTCCTCTTTTGTGAGTATGTCAATGACCTTCGTCATAGTCTCTTTCATCTCCTCAATTGTCTCATAACGACAGCCTCTGAGCTTAGGGAATAACCAAAAGTCACAGGGAGGCTGAGGAACTATCTTGATGCCCATTTGGTCAAATAGTCTGTGACAAGGATGGAGTTGTGGACTAGTGCATTGTCTTGGTGGAAATACCACTGACCCGATTTGAAGAGTGCTGGCCTCTTCCGATGAAATTTCTTCCTGAACTCCCTTAAAACCTCAACATAGTAACCCTAACCCTAACCCTTTGGCCAATCAACTCTGGTGTATTGACTTCCTTACTCCTCCCACACCTCTCATCATCCCTCCCAGACTCCCTGCCTTCTTTGAATCTCTTATGCCACTCAAAAACTGATGCTTGATTCATGCAAGATGGCTGAAAAGCAGTCTGAAGCATTCCATAGGTTTCTGTGGCATTTTTTTCCAAGTTTAAAACAGAATTTTATTGCATATCGTTCTTCTAAAGTGTCCTCATGTCCAGATTGCATTTATGAAATTCACCAGCTGTGACAATCAGGCTTTAGTAGGGTGTATTCCAATTGCTCCTTTAGCTGTTGATTTGAAGCTGAAATCATAAAAATTGGTCAGTCATCTCATAAGATGTATAGCAATAACATACTGAATTTTCAAGAGTCTACGACAATTTTAAATGCCTGTACAAAAAAGTCTGAAAACTTATTGAATGCACCACGTATATATATATATATATACATTTTCATCATACAACGTGTGAAAGCACATGCAATACCCTGCCCTCATCAGCCGCTAACCAAGGGTGATAACAAAGTTTCAGTAGCTCAAAGCGGTACTGCCACTCCTGGTGCTACCAAGCAGTTTTTGCCACGGGACAGGGTATTTAAAAGAAAAGGAAAAAAAATTTTAAATAAATAAATAAAACAAAAAATAACTTCTTAGCCTCATTTATATATATATATATATAATGTATTTTATGGTGTGTTCATAAAATTCTGCAGATAATAATTCATGTTACAAAAACAATAGAATCATTGAGCAAAAATCATGAAATTTCAATTTTTGAAATTTTATTCTTGTCTTACTTCAACATATCCATATCTTTATTGGTACATTTTAAAACTTTTGAACAAATTGTATAATTACAATATGACATAGTTTTTTATAATATATAATGTCAATATTCAAATGAAGGGCTACTAAAACATTTGGGAGAACTTAAGAAGTAAAATGGGTGCTTTAAACAAAGAAAAATGTGCTAAAAAATTTGATTATTTATTCACCATATTTGAAAAATATGAGAAATATTCTTTAATATTTTCATATAAACATTTGCTTGGATTCTAAGTGTAAAATTTTAGGTAAAAACTTTTTGAAAAACCTAGTGTGTGTGTGTGTGTGTGTGTGTGTGTGTGTGTGTGTGTGTGTGTGTGTGTGTGTGTGTGTGCATGTGTGTGTGAAAAAAAAATCATTCATGGAAACTTAAGTTTATGAAGTGATGTGAAAATGTGTCTGCTATCAAATGAGACATGCTGTGTAACTTGAAAGATAATTATCATATTTACCAACCTCTCCGCTCGAGCAGGATATGACACAAGGCCAATTTTTAAGTGGGGAGTAGGGGAGGGGGGAGGAGGACATGAGATAAAGAAGGTGGTCACACTCGAAACTGAGAGGACAGCCATCACATATATATATATGTCATATATATATATATATATATATGAATATGCATACATATAAATATATCATCATATATATATATATATATATATATATGAAAGTAAATATGGATTAAAATCCGACAGTATGAAGGTAGCAGAAAAACATAATCTAAATAGGTGAATTTATTATGACGTAAAGTCGACATTAATGTTTCAGTTTCAGTAACCATCATCAGGACTTGGACATCAAAATAGTTCACATAGCGATGGATGCTTGCTGAGATGATAGGAGCAAATGAGAAATATACGACAAAAATATATATATATATATATATATGAATATATCATCATCATCAAGTTGTGCTGATAGCCAGAGTTCCCTAACTCTCTCTCTTACCATCCATCCCTATCATCCATCACTTCTGGTAGGTCCTCTAAACAACATCCAGTGTCCACACAAAGTTGATGTAAGTCATTTTTAGTCAGCCGACACTAGTGTGTCCATATGTAGGAGTCCATAGGAGAACGTCGCTTATGAGTTCATCCTTGCTTCACTAGAAATACCCAGCATGTCTTGTTTGTGAGATGGGAGGTAAGTGGCCATACAGCTGCTGTTTTGTGGAGTGTTGCTTCTGAGATTTGTTCAGAACAGCACCTAGCATTTTTATGTAGTTCCAATCTAGCTTTTTCTCCATGCATTTCATTCGCATCCATATACTAGTACTGACACAGCCACATAAGAAATAAAATAACAATCAAATAGAAACAACAAATTAGATTCAAATTTGAATTCTCAGGCACTATTATCCTTTTATGTAGATTTCTCTCCAGGAAGGCAAGAAACTGAATTTCCCTGTACCTAATTTCTTTTTCAATGACTTTAACCATGTTTATTTTTTTGGCATATTAAAATATTGAAACAGAATAGTCTTTTACTAAACTTAGCTTAGTTTAGCACAAGGATAGAAGTATGGGGCACTCAATGAGAATCGAACTCACTAACAGTGGTATGTCAGTGTAGTTTGCTAAACATTATACTGCCATTATGAGATACGCATGTCAGAATGGTGATGTGCAAAACATTATTATGGTTATATAATATGCACAATCTTCTCAACCCAAAGAGGATTGACAGCATTTTTGGAAAGAAATTGTTTTATACAAATTTCAATTTTTTTATTTATTTTTTTTTTTTTTTTATATGATAAGAATTTTTTAAGATTCTTTTTGGGGTGAAGATTAAATGTATATTTTGCAATGTTGATGATTTGATTTTATTTAGCATCTGAATTTAGCATCTTCAGTCAGAAATTTTCCACTTATTTTTGGCTAAGTGAAATCTTTTCTTATGAAAATGTTATATTTAACACTGTTCATTTTTTTGTTTTTCTTGCTTTCTTTTTTGTTTTTTGTTGTTGTTGTTAAATTAATTATCTCCCTTTAGAACTGCGTCACTCTTCCACCAAGAGATACAAAAGATGAAAGTCGACCAGTCCGCATATTTCAACTGCTCAACTGGCCCAAATCTAACAAGGTGCCTCCTAATACAATGTCATTTGCCTATCTCCTCGGTCTGGTAGAAGAATGGCAAGCCCAGATCAACTCAAGCAGCCCAGTTGTGGTCATTTCAAAGTAAGTTTAACCTCTTCATTATATAGTACCCACTTTTATACATCCAGGCCCTAACTTATATGAAATTTGAGGCTCTTCTCTAAAAAATCTTTATATTTATGTTAATGATAAAAACAATAATATATACATATATATAAGTAAGATGGCTGACTGTAGTCATGAGCAACCCGAAGGCTCGCTTTTCATTACCTACAACATTGAGAGGTCGGAGAGGGTACTACTCTTTTTCCTAGATTGCTCCACTCACCCTTGATCTGTACCTTATAATGCTCAGTGTTAAGCAAGAAGGCATCAAGTAACATTTTTTGAGTCTCTGATATGACTTGACCTGAGATTAAACCCAGGTTTTCTGGACCATGGCAAACACTGTACCCATTATGCCAATGGGCCGAAATATAGAAATATAAAAAAAGAACAAGATATTCAGGATGAAGGTTGAAATGCCATTAAACAAAGAAACTTAACCCAACCAAATCAGATATTCAGAGGATATTTTGATTTATATATGAATCATATGTCAGGGTTTAACATTTGTTTTTCTTTTAAACTATCCTCAGGGCAATGTTATTATGTAATGTTGTTTCATCTGAAAATTCACTTTCAAAGGAAAAAAATGAGACAATTCTTACCATTCTGTTATCGTTAATAACATTTTATTTCAAAATGTATATGATATCATTAATGTTTATATACATGTAAAGGATTTCTGAAATAGTGTTCAGCCCAAAATATGGATAATATACCAATGTTTAACATTTTGGTTTTTTAAACCATATCTTATCATAGCATTCCATTTCAAAATTTATTGACTGTAATTAGTGTTTACATACATTTTGAAATGGAAATCTATTATCAAAGAATTCTAAGATTTTTTAAAATTTTTTATTTTATTTCTTTTCACTTGAAAATAATTTTTAAGATGAGACATTACATAATAACATTGCCTTAAAGATGGTTTTAAAAAACAAAACATTAAACATTGGCATATTAATCATATTCTGGGCTGAGCACGATTTCAGAAATCATTTAAATCACAAGACAAGAAACTCAAAGTAATGTGAAGATCAATGTGGAGGGCAGCAATATTATCATTACTATGAGACAAAAAGATATCAACAGGGGTCAAGCAGCAGACCAAAGTAAAAGATATCATAAAAACTATTAAACTGAAATGAAAGTGGACAGCACACATAGCTAAAAGTGAAGATAACATTTAGTGCACAATGTAAATTGAATGGTCCCTGAGAAATAACATTTAGTTGGAAAAAACTTGGCAGATGAAGAGATGTGATAGTGAAGTTTGCTGATCAGGCATGTCAGAGTCTAACACAATCAAAGTTGTCATAGAAGAAATAAAGAAAGGCTTTCATCCTGTTGTGGACTCCAACAAAGGGAAAGGAAGGATTATCATTAGTATTATTACTATCATTTATTCATTGAGAGTTTTTCATATCAATTTTAGCTGATGGTCTTTCACTGGAGTTTGAGTGACAACAAGTCTCCTCAAGTCTCCTGGACTCTTCTCAGTATTCTGGCCATTCTCAATAATGCTGTAGTTTGGATGGTCTCCACTCATCCTCCAATTTCCAAGTCCTCCAGTCCCTTTAATAATCCTTTAATTACTGTAGCAAAAGCACCAATCACAATTGGTATAATTGTCACCTTCATGTTCCATAGTTTTTTTCAATTCCCTAGCAAGGTCAAGGTATTAATCCTTCTTTTCACATTCTTTCAGTTTTATTCTGTGGTCAACCAGGACAGCAAAGTCAACAATTTTGTATTACTATTATTATTATTATTACTATCATTATCATTTCTATCATTATCATTACTATTATTATTATTACGATCATTATCATTATTATTACTATTATTATTATTTCTATCATTATCATTATCATTACTATTATTATTATTATGATCATTATCATTACTATTATTATTATTATGATCATTATCATTATTATTACTATTATTATTATTACGATCATTATCATTATGATCATTATCATTATTATTACTATTATTATTTGGGTGGTAAGTCAAAAGTTTGATAACATAAAGCATAATTTAGCAGCTCTAAATGCTTTTTCCAAAATTGTGAAGTTGACGAACCAGACTGGATTATGAGATGCTAAACTTAGATGCTACTTGTTGGAGTTTGAGTTATCTAACTTGGCAGCTCTTAATATATAGTTGTCTCCTTTGTTTTGTAGTTATTCTTAATTACCAACCCCTCCGCTCGGGCAGGATATGACACAAGGTCAATTTTTAAGCGGAGTTTAACAGGTTTGAATTCAGAGTTTTCCTTCTTCTAGACTAGTTGCTTCACCAAGGCTGCAGAACCTAGTCTGCCCGACTTTTTACCCATAGCTGGAGGGAGAATAATTGGATTCATACCTTCCCCAAGGGTATTAGTGCTATGTGAAATGCAATCAGTCTCGTCCAGGATTTGAACTCGTATCGCCGTGTCCATTTCCTATGACGATAACCATTACACCATTGTAGTTATTAGTTCAGAAATAAATATGGTGTACAGCTGAATATGTGTTGAGTCAGTGCTGCAGTACTAACAAATTAACATTACCATCTGAATTTGCCTCTGTGGATTGGAGCATGGCCTCACAAATCCATGGTTTTAGGCCTACCTGACCTTGCCTGATTGTCAAGGTTTTTGCAACCAAAACAAAATGTCTTCAACCATGTGGTGCCCGTACTGTGATCAACTGCACCTGCACCTTTTATGATGCAATAAATGTTTTTGGTTGCCTCTGCAGCATTATGGTCCAGTCGAACTGATAACGCATAAATTCCCAAATTAGACTACATTGTGTGTTTATTTTTGCGGCTTTTAAATCACACACACAGTGAAGCACTCCAATTACCAAAATACTACCAGCTGTAGCAGGTACCACTTACACCTTGAACTACTTTAGTTATGTAATATATACACTGCTAAATAGCCCATACCAAAATATGGCAAAACTTTTTATTCACCCTAATATTGTTATTACTACTACTACTACTATAACCACAATAAAAACAACATAACAGTAAATAATCAAAGTCTTGTTTTGGTGACTATAGATTTCATCTCTGACATCTAAACTTCTAAATAAAAAGAAAAATTATATATAAATAAACTATGAATAGAATTATGAGTTTGTAATTAAGTAAGTTAACTTGCCATAATTGAGGGCAACCCAATGGCTCCTTTTTCAATAGCTACTACAGCAAGAGTAAGAGAGGGTGCTTATACTTTCCCTGGATTGCTCCACTTACCCTTGATCTGTATCTTATAATGCTGAGTGTTAAGCAAGTAGACATCAAGTACCATTTTTTGAGCCTTTGGATTGAACCTCAGTCTCCCAGACCATTGGCAAACACTTGGTATAAAATATTAATAGAATAAAAATGTTTTCATAAGTATATATTTACCTATATGGCAACAGATTCATATTTGCATGAGAAAGAAATTTTGATTTTTTTCTCTTTTTTCAAGAATAAATATGAAGAAAAATTCAATTTCATTAATCTCTCCCATTCTTAGTGCAATGGTTTACCTTGTTGGGTTTGTTAGGACATTTTTTGGAGTAATAAACATCTCGGCTCCAAGTAATATGTGGCAGATTATACTAGGTTATGTGGAACCAGGAGTGAAGATTCATTTCTGGCTTGACCTATTCAGAGGGATATATCTCATAAGTGTCTCAAGGGTTTTATCACAAAGTGAACAAAAACAATTTTCAACAAAACAGGAAAAAGAAAAGAAGGCAAACATTGCTTGAGCCACCATGAAACTTCAAGACACTTGTTAAAACTTATAGTTGTTCGTACCACTTGAGTATTGAGGATTTTACATGTGAACAAAGGTAATGACTCATATATATTCCATGTGATTTTTTTTTATAGGGATGGTTACAGTAGATGTGGCATGTACTGTGCCATCAGTATATGTTGTGACCGACTCAAAGATGATCGTGAGGTGGACATAATGAATGCTGTACGTGTTGTTAAGAAGAACAGGCCACAGTTAGTACCAACATTGGTGAGTAAGAACTGCTCTATCAGTTAAAACACAAATGTATCTGAAAACAAACGTTTCACAATTTTGATTATTTGATTATTTCCTTTGCACACCATCCATTTATAAAACAAATAACTTTTTATTTATTTATTTCTCTCTTGTCCAATGAACAAGTAAATCATTGAGGTATTATGTTTATTCTTTATTGTATTACTTTATGCAGTAGAATTTATTTGGCAGCACCCATCTTCTCTCCAATATGTAACAAGCATAATTAACGGGGGATCCATTTGTATCTGTAATTTTAATTAACCCTCGGTCTAATCATCTGGTCAGGATTGGGTGATCCATTTGAATCCGAAAGTCCCTGAAAATTTTATGTATCTCACTTTCTAGGATCTTCTGGTTTGTACATATACCATTTGTCAGTATGGTTAAACTTTAATCTCTTGCACAGTTACCAGTGGGTCACCTTTTCTATCCAGTCATGCCTACTCTTGTATTCCTTTCATGCTAGTTTGTTGTATTTGCTTAATTATCATTATTATTATTTGCAGGCTGAATACAACTACTGTTATACCTTCATTGGATCTCTATTGGAACACTTGCAAGAAATTGGCCCTAAGATAGTTGTCACAAACCCAGAAGGTAGCAAAGAAACTGACAATAATGACCAGGA
>OY757936.1:70126955-70149455 GCA_963585895.1 Sepioteuthis lessoniana
TACAGCTGTTCCACAAACAATGTCTTTGTTAGATGATAACCCAAGGGTCAAGCATAGTTTCAAAGATTAAACATCATTATCGCTTGCCCAAAGCAACCCAGCAGTATTTTACTTTACCACCAGACTTTATTGATTTTCTATCTCTTTGTAGAAATGACCGAAGAAAATACTTTATTATATATTTCTTGGATTAAAAACTCTTCAGTCAATGTTCATGAGCCAAGAAATTAAACATTATTTCAATAGTACCAACTGGAAAGGCAATATATATATATATATATATATATATATATATATATATATATATATATATATATATTGTCTTTCCAGCTTGTACAATTGAAATAACGTTGAATTAGTCAATATACATATATATGTTTATATATATACAAAGTAGTTTAATTCTTATTTATACATTCAATTTAGGATATGTAATATATATATATAAGTCAATGTACATATATATGTTTATATATATAAACTAGTTTAATTCATATTCGAAAATTTAATTTTGGACATGTAATATATACATACATATATATATATATACATATATATATATATATATATATATAATAAAAGAAATACAAATAGAAAAAAAAGCCATAAAAAAATGCTTGGCATTATTATAACGGGGGTGGTCTAAAACCTAAAATATTAAAATTATTAACTCTTGAAGTCTGTTACTTCAAGCTTCACGATCATCATATGAAAAAATTTACTACTAATCGACCATATTTTTGTGTGAAGAATTTGTATCATGGTAAGATGTTTGTTTATATGAACTTCACATGAAAAAAAAGTAAAATCAGACAAGTCTAAATATAGGAAAATAAATTATTGAAATATTCATGTAGGAGATATTTATTTAGTGATAAGTCTACACTTAGATATTCACTTTTTTTTGTTCAGCATAATATATATATATACAATATATATGCTCCCTCAGCCCATGGGTCAAGCACTCAAGTGGGGAATTTGCTGGCTACCACCTACTCTAAAACACATAGCTCTTCTCATGAATTCGGCACTTTGGTAGCCGATGACATATATTTAAAAAAGATATGCGCAAAAAATTCCGTTGGTTACACAGAGAATGTCAATGGCTCTGGGGTAAGATATATGAGTGACATAAGGTCAGCCGGGTTTTGATCTCACTTTGAAGCATCTCACCGGTTTAGCCACACTAAAGAGTTATGATACAACAAAACAGTCTGTCTGTGGATGAATATATATATATATATATATATATATATATATATATATAGGCAGATGTAAAGCAGAGAGAGAGTATATGTGTTTGTGTAGTGGCATATATATATGAGTGTGTGTGCATATATATATATATACATATATAGGTATAATTAGGTTGGAAATTTTAAATTTTTTTAAGTAAATGATAAGTCTTATTTTTTGGGTAGAATCAGTAGGGAGAACATTTTTTGGGATAAGGTTTTTTAATATATGTTCATCTATCATAATCATTATGAAATTGGTTCATAATTATAAGATAGATGAACATATATTAAAAAACCTTATCCAAAAAATGTTCTCTCTCAACAGATCTTACCAAAAAATATAATATATAGGCATATGTATAAGACTGTATATGTGTGTGTGTATATATATATATATATATATATATATATACACACAACATTGTTGAGTTTATTTTTCATTGCATTTTGTTTTGTGGTTTATCAATTTCTAAAACAACTTTTTGAGAAAGTTATTACATTCTCCTGATAATGGCATTAAATTATAATGAGTAGAGAATATTTCAAAAGTTAGTAATTGTAGAGAAATATTCTTCCCATTTGTCTATATATATATATATATATATATATATATGTGCCTGTAGCACACTTAGCTCAATGATTGTAATGATGAGTAATTGTAATAAACCCTAACCACTCATACAATATATATATATATATATATATATATATATATATATATATATATATATATATATATATATAAGTTGAACAAAAGAATAGACACACAAATATTGATCAAAATCTTATCTGTATGTGTAGATCAATAAGTCTGCAGCCTGTCTTGTTCTTAGTTGAATTTTGATTTGAAATTTTCACTAATTATTGATATTCATCACTGAATTAAGTGCATTGATAAGGGAGGAGATTATGTTGCAAAATTATTATTTGAAATGTAAAATAAAATATTTTCTCATCATTAATCTTAAGCCTTAGTGATGTAACATGTACATAATCTCAAATGTCACAACACGTCGTTTTCTTTAAGTAACTCCATTGAATATGCTGCTGGAATCATGACCTCTTCCTTTCAAACAATTCTGACATTGTATACATTTATGTATTTGTAAAATCTAAATGATGAAGAAGCAGAAATTTTGAGGATTATCGAGTAGTGAGTAGATCAATTTATAAGATTTCTTGAATCTGTTTGCCTAAACATAGTCAAAAAAGCAGACTTTTAAACTTTTATATTCTCTCTAAATTTGAGACATAAGATAGAGAACTTGGTTGACTTTAATTGCATGTCAACCCGTCTTTTATGCAAAGAAGTTAAGGAATTGCATTCATTATGCATTACATATTTTGCGTTGTTGTTTCTTAAGAGGTTACTCTTTGCACTTTGTCCTATTGAATATAGATCATTTTTAAATGTCTATTTGACCCCCATAGATGGGACCCTAACATGTACTCTCAGAGTGAACTGCCCATAGATAAATACACCACAAACAATGTTTTTATAAAAAAAATCATTTTCTTCTAAACCAGAAATACCGACACTTTCTTATTCCAATCAAAACTGATATTACTAGGTCTTTTAAAATTTTGAATCAAAAAATATAAAGATTCAGTCTTGATACTTTTGATCACACATTAAATCTGGAGAAGGTTAAACAGATAGTACACTTAGTTCCCAGCCTAAAAGCCAGAGAGTCACACTCTGATCCTTGCTTGTAATGTTGGACAGCAAAACATTGATCCTAGATAGAACATATAAGATACTACACTCTGATCTTCTGCAGAAATGTTGGACAGCAAGACTTGAATTTCAAAGCAGAGTGTACAGATGCTACACTCTGATCTCAAGCATGAATATTGGACAGCAACATTCTCATTTGAAGCAGAGTGTACAGATGCTACACCCTGATCCTAAGCAGAAGTCCTAACACATGTATAAATAATCCCATCATTTTTATGATATAATGCTCCAATAGAATCGCTCCAGAATAACTACACCATTGAACAATTTTTTTATAAAAAATTAATTTTCTTCTTAATCAAAAATTCCAACACTTATTTATTTCCAGTGAAATTATACTGTGATTGAATGAAATAAAAACTAATTATACTCAGTGTTTTAAATTTAAAAAAAATATAAAGATTGAGTCTCTATACTTTTTGATCACACTTCATATAAATCAAGATATTGAAAAGAGCTTTTATTTTTAATTTTTTTTTTTTTTTTTCCAGATTGGTGTCACATCAGTCTCATTACTTTTTGATCATACTTCATATGAATTTAGATATTGAAAAATATACCAAAGCCATATTATCATTTTCCTATCATAAAACAATACCCAAGTAAAGTCAAAACTATTATATAGTAATTATAGCTTTAGACTGGAAACCCTGCTTGACCCCAGAGTCCTCATATGATGAAGGCTTTATTAGTGACACAGCTTTTATTTTTTATTTTTTTATTTTTTCAAAATTTGTGTCACATCCAGGACAGCCCTTTCCTTACTCCTTTGTAAGGGATAGGATTGACTTTAAACATCATAAAAGATATGAAAACAAGACATCTTCCGGCAGATATATGTGAGTATGAGTAAAGATTGCTCAACTTAATAAGCATTAATCTTTTTGGAGATCTCAGAGATCAAGAACTAAGCCCAACTCCTGCCCTTTAAATGAAATAGGGTCAAGGGGTGTAGTTTTGTCTGATGCTGAGACATTTACTTATTCTACTTAGTAATATGCTGTTTCGAATGAAATGGATTTCTGTTCAATCTGGGTGGTGGGGCTGCCCCACCCTGTAAATCACATATGCCCCTCCCCTGCTCCCTGCCTTCTCTGAATATAGTGTGATCTAGTTTTTAAGTGATAATTCTTACAACATAAAAAATTTTACTTGCTCCCCTATTTGTGCAAAACCCTCCCATTTGTAATCCTCCAGACTTAATTGATGCCCCCCACACACACACACACACAACTTACAAAATCCTGACAACATGCCTGAATGCACCTGATTGGTTGGTTTAACAGCATGTCAACCCTTGTTGGATTATTTAATGCCAAAGTCATTCTTTTTTATCAAGCAATTATAAGACTTTATTTAACTATTCCTGTTTAATAATAATTTGTTTGCACACAGTTATATAGTTTCAAATATTCTTATCTAATACTAATAACTTGCATGAAGTTATATGGCTTCAAGTATTCCTATTTAATACCAATAATTTGCTAACAATTATATGCTTTCAAGCAACCACTTTCATTTAATAATGATAAAAATTTGTTTGCACACAGTTATATGGTTTCAAGTATTTCTATCTAATACTAATAATTTTCAAACAGGCCTATTTGACCCATTTATTAGGCCCAAATAGGTACAACAACTCCAGTAAACCTGGGAGTAATGACAGCAAAGAGATACTTAACATTTCCCAGTGCTCCAGAAATGGAGCCTCACCCTCAGGTGCAGTTTAGTATCCTACCCAGGACACCCCTTTGAGGGATACAATTGATATATTCTAAACTCTACAGAATACATCTGAACTCTGTCAGCTCTTGAAAGCTGCTAATGAAATTGTTTATAGTGCATTTTGATTGGTCTAAAAATATGCTATGGTGCTTTTCTATTGGTTGATTTCATTTGAATTTAAAGGTATGCTTAAATTTAGTACCAAGTTTCTAGGGTTCACTTCTGGGGTATATAAGCATTTTTTTAATACTTGAGATTTTGGTTTAGTAGCAATGACTTCCAGTTGCTACATTTTTAACAACCTATGTTCAAAAGTATCACTATATACCATCATAAGAAAAGGAATTTGCATTTTGAGGTATAGCTCTATGGTTAAACAAAAGACAATTTAGCAAAGGTTCAGAACTTGATTGGGATCACTCACTGCTAGAAGCATTTCTTGGAGAAAAAGTTCTGATTTAAGTCCAAGACAAATGTTTCTTGTTTCTAGTGCTTCCAGTCAAATTTGTACCAAAACAAAATGCTTGACTCTCTCAGGGACGATGTAAAGACCATGTCTTATTAAGGTAAGATGTTGTTGTGGATTTCAGTTAAACTTCGGAAGAGATAAAATGCTTGCCCTACCCAAGGATTAAATGTCTTAAACAGTTGAACCTATAAGCCTGACATTTCAGCCTGAGTGTTAATTTATTGTCTACCAATATTCCAGGCTGAGCACTATTTGACTATATATCATAAACTCAGAGAGATTGTCTGATATACTTATATTAAGAGGCTTAATACAGCAATGATTCATGGTGTTTCTTTCAATGGAATAATGGGATAGAGTTAAACAAAAATTTCTACACTGAATTGAAGTTTCAATATGGTTTTTTGTGAGCTCACGTACAGGATATCTAAGAGCTAAAGGGTTGAGTATGATATAGGGCAGAGACCATGGCCCAGTAAGTAAAGATGTTGGCATTTAATCTTATGACAGAAAAAAATCTTTTTAACAAAAGGTATTGAGACCTTTAAAAAAAAGTCTTTCATTCTCACTTGTATACATTTGTTTGCTTGTAAAATTCACAATACCCATGTAGTATAAAAATCATTTTTAGTACTTGATGTTTTTTCTTTTTTTTTTTTTTTTTGGGGACTATTTAAAAAAAAACTTTTGATCTTCACAGAAGTTAAATATAACGCCGGCATTCCACTTTGCAAAATTTTTATGCTTGGACCAATGTCATGGTCAAAAAGTTAGCATAAGAAAAATGCTTAAACTGATTGACCACTGGTCTTTGAATTTTTTAAGTTTATTTTTAAAAAATTTTTTCCTTTTGTGTTTAAAGTGAAAATTAAACTTTTGTTTGGACTTTATTTTTTAATTGTGTCGCCCTGTGCCTGGTATATATATATATATATAACCAAAATAAATACATTGTTTGTTTGTAAAAAATATTTAAACTTGGACCACAATCTAATCTGCCAGTGTATAAAAAGAGAATTTTAAAAAATATTTTTTAATTTTTTTTTTTATCCCAGTTTCAAGTGGGAGCAAATCTGATATATTGACTCTGTTTGTAAATGTACTTTAGAAAATTGTAACAACCAAACATTATTGTTTTAAAATCTAAGAGGAATGATTTAAAACTCTGGTTCTGTTAAGACATTTTGAAATCAAACTGTCCCTCTCCACCTGACTTCCTTACCCCTCAAAAAATGAATGAAACATTTAAAGGCAGATGAAGAAGATTTCTATTTAACATAAGAATGTAAATATATATATGTGTATGTGCGTGCATCTAGATACAAAGATAAATTAGTATTTTTAAAAGAATACTCATACACATATATGTATAGATATTTGTTTATGAGAAAATGCATGTGTATAAATATATAAGTTTGTGTGTGTCTGTGTGTATATATATATATATATATATATATATTTGTTTATGAGAATGCACTCATATAAATATATATAAATATATGTATGTATGTATGTATGCATGTATGTATGTATGTATAAATTATTTGAATACTTTCTGGTATAAAATATCTCCATCAAAGTAAGATCGGTCAAAATACCACATCTCTAGGCAACTAACTATATTGTACATTTGTGAGTTAATAATCTTGTGTGTGTGTGTGTGTGTGTGTGTGTGTGTGTGTGTGTGTGTGTGTGTGTGTGTGTGTGTGTGTGATTTTTGTCAAGACTAACTATAACATTAGTAAAATATACAACTGAAGTCATTCATTTCTTATTAAAAATCTAATGTTTAAGTCTAATATATTTACATTTATAATATTGAATGATTGGTTTTAAAGGCATGTTAACCTGTTTGGGGTTATGCTGAGAAGTTGCATGCAGTGTACATTTTTTGTATAGTTGCTTGAGATTGTTTTGCACACAGTCATATGATATCAAGTATTCCAATCTAATACAAATAATTTTCAAACAGATCTCTTTGATCTATATATGGGAGCCTAATGAATCAGAGTGGACCTTGGATTATAATCTTGAAGGAATTTTGTTTTTTTTGTTTTTTAATTTGCTTTTTAATTGCAACTTTGATTTATTGAATAAAACATTTTTATGAACAAATTAACTCCTGATTCAATTGCATTTAGTTTCATCTGAATGGAATTGAATCATAACAAATTCTGCAAAAAAAAAATATTCTTGTAAAAATTATATTCGAAAACTTGATTTTTTTTTTCTCAATCAATTCCAGTTAAGAGATCATAAAATTCTTGCCTTATCCAGGGACTATCTGTTTCAATCTTTTGAACCCTTAAGCCCAATTGTTACATAGCATATTATTGATTATAGGGCGGAGTGACCATCTGGCAGTTGGAAGAAGTAGACAAACAGTGGGGTGATTATGTGGTGGGAGAGCAGGAGGTGGGGTAGATGACTGAACAACAACCTTCTTAAAAATGAACCCTCGATGTTTACTGCCATTGAAAAAATCTAATATTAGCGTTAATAGTCACATAATATGAAGGTATGATATTTTACTTTTGCTAGATGTGGTGTGATGAAAACAAACTGGGGTAGGAGCATAGCTAGTTTTGAGACGTTCTTTTCTTTTACATTTCTTTTCATCTCTCTTCACTTTCTTAATTGTCTGCTTAACTCCTTAGTCTGTTATTGAGTCCAGGTCTGAAACTTTGGGGGGGGCCAAATCCGCCAGCTCTTATATATGTTTTCTATGGCCATCACACCACTCGCCTTGCAAAATCTAATTCTGTCACAACATTTGCTTGACTTGCTTATCAATACAGCCTAAGCTGAGGATTATTTATGTTTTGAAATTACTTCTATAGATAAACATCTTTGTTTATTTAGTGTCACCTATCAACAGGTGACCCTGGCACTCTTTTCCATTTTTTTTCATTTAACCACTGCTGGACTCACAACATTATAACACAATATTTCAGATGAAGTGCTGTTTTACTATACACCATAAGCCCAATATTTCAAGCTCAGGGAGATCATGTCAGATACAAGTAATAAAAAGCTTAATATAGCAACCATTCACAGCCTTTCTTTTAATGGAATGATGGGATAGTTTTAAATAAAGATGTCTGCATCTTGGTATTGAGGAAAAAACATCACACAAATAATAAAAAGCTTAGTATAGCTATCATTCACAGCCTTTCTTTTAATGGAATGATGGGATAGTTTTAAACAAATTTGTCTGCACTCTAGAGCAAAGTTTAAAAGTGTTTCACATATGATTGTTTGGTGAATTTTGTCAGCTTAGGTATAAGTTATCTAAGGGCCAAGGATTCAGAGGGTTAAATATTGCTTCAGTAAATTCAGATATTGGCATTTTAAAATAGAAATAGAATTTTAACAACAGGTACTGAGATCTCAAAAGAACATGTCTCACATCCTCACTTGTATTCATTTGTATGCTTGTAAAATTCACAATACCCATGTTGTATAAATATCCTCTTCATAATGAGGAATTTATTTTTCGGACTGTTTCCTAAAAAAAAAAATTACATTTCTATTTTGCTAAATATCTTTTGATCAATATCATTGGTTAGAATGTTAGCATAAATAAAATACTTAATCTGGCTTAACTATTTTTTTTTTACTTTTATTTTAGGTTGACCAAGTTTTAAACTTGGTCTCACTCTATCCTGTTCTTTAAACCATAGCTGAGGTGAGAAAAGATAAGTTCATGCCTTTCTCTAGGGAATTAATATGAAGGAAAGATAAGCTGCCTCAGATGGTATTTGAATTTAGTTTTTTATACTACTAAACATTAGGTCACTTGAATTTCTATCTAACACACACACACACACACACACACACACACACACATAAACACATCCCAACCATGCTTAACATATATCTTCCAAATGGAGAGCTCGGTGCCAGGTGTCTCTGATAGTTGAGATCATTTAAAGGTCAGTTGAAGACACTTGGATACCAGAGAATGATTATCATTAAACAAATTGATATACTACATCATCAGCACATTTTTATCACTTCTCTTATAGCACATCAACTCTTAAAAACTATTTCATAAACTTTCCTCCTGGTGATGATTTTAGTTCAAAATTAGTTTTAGGAAAACGAAAAAAATAAACAGGACAAAAGAAACATTCCTATTTGTCTTGTGAATTTCGTTCATCTTTGACATATAAATAAAAAGTTTGCCTACCATGTAAAAGAGAAAACAAATTCTGTCATCAACATATCAAATACACTCATTCCTTTAACAGCTCTACAACCAATAACACTTGTAAAATCTCCCACAAATCAAGCTGTGACAGCAAAAACATTATTTACCTTTTAGAATGCATACTTTGCTCCAAACAATATATAGGGAAATCAGTATGGCCTTTCAATTTTAGAATAAGCAAGTATAAGTACTGAATAAGAACAATGTTTCTTTTTAACTGATCATGTTGTTAACAAACACATTGAATTCACTACAATTGAGAAAACTGAAGAGAACATATCTAATTACATCAAAACTCATGAAGATAGATGGATATTATGTCAAGAAACTTTAAATTGTCCAAAAAATATAACATTCATATATATATATATATAACCGGCTCATTGGCCTAGTGGGTAGAGTGTTCGCCAATGGTCTGGGAGACCTGGGTTCAATCCCAAGTCGCGTCATACCAAAGACTTTAAAAATGGTACTTGATACCTCCTTGACACTCAGCAATATAAGGTATGTTTCAAGGGTAAAGTGGAGCAATCCAGGGAAAGGAGTAACACCCTCCCCTACACCTCAGTGTAGTAGCTATTGAAAAGGGAGCCTTCTGGTAACCCTCGACTAAGGTCGCCAACTTTACTTATATATGATAAATAGATTGATATGAATAGACTAAGATAGATAAAGACGTATGGATAGACTTTGATTGGTACATAAATAGATAAAGTGTTAAGCTAATTAATCACTTTTTACACACCCAATTCAATCTTACAAATCATATATTCAGAATCTCTGAATCTCTGATCAAAATAATGTACATTGATCCATTTTGACTAGATTTTCATTGTTACAGTTCTGATGTTTCGGCCATTGTACACTTGAGCCTCCTTCAAATGCCTATCTCTGACAGTCAAGATGAGAATACTAATCCAAGTAGAATAGAATAATAATAATTTCTCATCTCAGAAATACAGAAAGAGAAATATGATTTTTGTTTGTTTGTTATCCTGGCCCAACAAAAGAAATCTGAAAAGTTTTATATTGCCTTTTCTCTAAACGATCTTATATATATATATATATATATATATATATATATATATATATATATATATATATATATATATATTCTTTTTTGTTTTTGGTAAGGCTCCAAGTAAGATGAATCAAATGGGGTCAGTTTGTATTTCAGAATCGAAGCCCAGAGTCAAAACTGGATAATTTTGCTTGAATCCATGAATTTGTATTATAATTATATAATTTATTTTTGTTTTGATTTTAAATGAGAAAAAATATGGACTATATTGTCTTTTAGGTTCTTTCACCAAAATTCCAAAAATCACTACCAAAAAGATGTCGTTCAAAATGAGAAAAACTGATGCAAATTTTAAATACGAAAGCCAATATCATTAAATTTATTACTTCTGTCACATGATACGTGCGATACTTCACTAAATAAAACAACTACTAGAAGACAGAACTAATATTATATAAATCTATTATTACTTCTGTTGCATAATAGTCGGTACATTTCTATACAAATTTCGTTCATTAAATATAACAATCATTATGGAACACAGGTAGTATTTAAACATTTAATATTTACCAGTACAACGACTTAAAATTATTATCACAATTATTATCATTATTGCAGTAATTATTATTACTGTTATCATTACTAATATTATTATTGTTATTGTTACAATTATTATTGGAAATCATTATTTTTACTATTATTACAGTTCTTGTTATTTTACTATCATTGTTATAATCTTTATTCTTAAAAGTTTTGTTCATATTAAAATTAATCACAATTGTTCTGTATCTTTTACAGAATAAATGCCTTAGGATAATGTCTGTTTGAAGTGCAGAAAATACGCAGTCATAAAGTTGAATATATGATAGTATCAGAATACGTACATTACCTCATCATGGGTAATTATTAATGAGCTACTTTAGCCGGCCATTATTTTTACATGGTGCACTCAATCTCCAGAGAGCACTCATTTCGAGCCTTGTGTCCAACTTAAACTTAATAAATAATCTGCTAACTAGATATGTTGAAATCTTGGGGGGGGGGTTCAGATTTATTGTTCTATGCAATGACAATATAATAATAATAATAATGATAATGATAATAATAATGATAATAATTTTTTTAAAAAGCAATAATGATATAGACATCAGACATGCCAAGAGATATTTAACAATGATCCAATAATGAAAAATAAACTGAAAATATTTACAAAAAAATCAGTTTAAATATTCATCTGAGTAATGATGTGTATTTTATATTTATTATATAATTTATCTAATATTATAAAAGAAATTGATTTAATGAGAATAATAAGGAGGAGAAGAAGGCAAAAAAGAAGAATTGAGATCATCCAGACCACAGCACTACTAAAATCAACTAGAATACTGAGAAAAGTCCTGGAGACCTGAAAAAACTTGCAGTCACTCAGTCTACAGAAAAATAAACTCCAGTTAGAGCTGGTTTGAAAAAGGAGTAGGAATAATGATAATAATAATAATAGTAATGATAATACTTACCGTCACTCAAACTCCAGTGAAAAACCATCAGCTAACACTGATGTGAAAAACTCTAAAGGAGTGAATAATAATAATAATAATCCAATTTTTGCACATTACCTTAACAAAAATGGAACGCTGTAGTGAGGTATTTTTGAATAAATTCTTAAAAGTACTTTAATTTTGGTTTGGTTTCTTTATTTAATAGCATATCAACCTTTATGGAATATTAAATGCCAAAACCATCCTTGTAGAAGAACAGCAGTGATACTATTTAACCCATAGTTGGGTAAAGTGCTTTCACTTAGAGAATATATCAAATATATTACATATTTATATTATACATACAATTATTATACATGTATATCATATATTACAATATATAGGATTAAATATACAAATCAATGATAGTAATAATACTATGGTGGAACGTTGGTGATCGAACAACTCTCAAGTCAAACAATTCATAGTTTGACCAAAATATTTGTGTAAAAAATGCCACAGTGATCGAATAAACATTCAAAATTTGAACACACGAGCCAATGAAAATGAAACATGCATGAATGACTGCCGAGGCAAACCAAACACAGCCAAACAGCTGGCCAAGTCTACCCGAGCAGCATCAGTTGACATAGTTTCAGTTTTCAAACAAATTGGTAGTCGAAGATAATTTCGGAACAAATTATATTCGACAACTAAAGTTCCACTGTAATGCAATTTTTGCTTGTTATCTTAACACTGCAAAGAACACACATCATCGTAAGATATTTTATGCAATCACATTAAAAGTAATCTAATTCAATATTATATATATATATATATATATATATATATATATATTAATTTCTGTGATAGTATATATATATATATATCTGTTATCATAGAAATTAATACTTGTCCTACTAATAATAATAAATTATAATATTACAATGAACCAATTTTTATATGCTTGTAAACAGATGTAAGGCCAGAAAAAAGGCACAGTATAGAGTGATTTTTATTTGAGCAATATACTTAAAGGCTCTAAGCAATTTTCAGTCTAATACAAAACTTACTGATAAAAATGAGGTCTTTGTTTATCGTCAGCCCACTCATTGTTATTTCTCAAGTAAAGATATCTTTTATTAATACTTTCTCATATTTATTTGCAATTAATTATAAACTTTATAAATAGAATGTGACAGAACACTAAAATTAAAGGCCCCCAAAGGTATCCTTTAAGTAAGTAATAATAACAATAAAACAAAAAAAATACAATTGTCTTTCCTACATATTAATAAATTTACAAATACTGGGCAATTTTAAGGTGATTTTTTTTTTCTTTTTTTTTCCAAATCAACTTAGATATTGCAGCTTCTTTAAAAAATTATCTTTTTTTTTTGTTTAAATTCTTTTTTTTTTAAATGAATTTTATGCTATAAAACATGGCAACCACGTGTACAGATTTTTTCTATTGCATTTTTATCTTGAACTCTGTATCATGAATGATAAAACAAAACTTTCATGACACAATTATATAAGAATGTTGCATAATAAAACACGCAGTCTCTAATTCATCAATGGACAAAAACTTTCTTGATACCATATCTGTAAAGCACAAGATGTATTTTTGCAAAATATTCCAAGTACTAAAATGTGATATACTTGTGATACATAGAATAGGGCCAATATATAATATTTAAAAAATGTAAAATATACTTGATACATAAAATATGAAACATGATTCATAACAGTATCATAATTTCATGAGATACATAAGTATTATACATTAGTATTATGTATTTGTATAATACAGAATAACATATGAAATATAGAACATTTGTAATACATGTGTTTTATATGACAAAAAACATTTGATTGAAAAATATAAAGGCTGGTGCATGAATTTATAAAACATGATGCACAATTGCATGCATTAAAAAACAATGATGTTTCACTCATAAATTGTGTCATGATGCTTCAGTTCCAAGATTATTTTAAATTGCTTTTGTTTTTTGTTTTTTCTTATGTATATAATATATTTGGCTTGAATTTAAAAGAAATTACAACCAAATTTATTCAAAACATCATTTACCCCAAAAGTCCACAGGAGATTTGTATATAGTTTTTTCTTTTCTTTTTTTTTTTATTCATTTTAAATCTTTTAAAAACAACAATATAATCAGCTAACTCCTTTTTCTTCTCTATATATACAGTATATTTTTTACCCCATATCTGGGTAAAAGGATTTGCTGATCTGATATATTATTTATTTCATGGCATTTTATAAGCATATATATATATATATATATATATATATATATATATATATATATGAGTAAGATTTCTAATGAAATTCAATGATATGAGAAAGAGGAAAACGATTTTAAAAATAAGATTGATATGTTTAGCTAATGGTCTAACATCATGAAAAAAAATGAATTTCTTACCAAAAAAAAAAACGAATTCTATAATGGAAGGGAGACAAGCACATAATGATTTTTTTTAAACTACATTGATATAGAAAGCAAATATAATGCGTTTCTTCTTTCCATATTAAGAATTCATATTTTGTTTATAAATCCATATTCATTCTAATGATGACGGACAATAAGTGAAACAAATCAAACTGATTTTCCAAATTTTGTTCTTTTTATATATATATATATATATATATATAGATATATATATATATATATGATAGTATTTTAGGAGGTTTAAGGACTTTCAGTTTTGAATGAACAAAGAAAAGCTACTGAGATATGTGACTTTTTTCTTGCTTGTATATAAGTAATTATATTATTACTATTTTACTGTAGTGATTCTTTTCAAATCAAAATGAAAATCAGGTAGCCTCCTTACAAAATATTTATATATATGTATATATATATATATATATATATATATATATATATATAAGGATAAGACAGTAATTACCTTCACTTTTGGTATAATAGAATAACAAAAATCCAGATAATTATTGTCTAACCATCATATATGTGTGAATACATGTATATGTGAATGTACATATGCAAGTAAGCAAATGTATATATATATATATATATATATATATATATATATATATATATATATATTTGTATAATAACATACTACCCATCAAAAATGACAGGTTTATTTGTATATAGATTGGCACTTCTGCCTAGTGTCACAATATAGCATTTGTGTTTTGTGTAAAAAGTATCACAAATCCATAAATATATGATACATATTGCATTTTATATATATATATATATATATATATATATATATATATATGTGTGTGTGTGTGTGTGTGTATAATTATTAGAATTTAACACTAAAAGCATTTTTAGTCTATAAAATCTTTGCAGTGCTCCTTGCACAAAAATGCAGAACAGTATCACAAAATATTTCAAATATAAAATAAGATAAAACAGGATAAAAACTCACAACTTTTGGCCATGTGTCAACCATGTAATTGTCACATAACCCAAAAAAGGGTATAAAAAGGGCATATATTTGTTCTGTTTAAAAAAAAAATTCACCTGAGGATCAACAATGTGAAACTCTCTGGGTTGTGAGTTTTTATCCTACTTTATTATCTTATTTTATACTTCAATATATATTCTGGTATATATATATATATATATATATATATATGTGTGTGTGTGTGTATGTGTGTGTGTCTTAATTTGCGTATTAGTATTTTATTGTTTTTGTTTTGAAATATACAGTACTTTATATTTTAAAGTAAAGTAGAGATCAAACTTATTTATTTATATATTTATTTCAAATATGAACTCTGACTATTAAAAGAGACGCAATGTTAAAACAGTTTGTCTGATTCTCACTTGTCTTTATTTAAAATGAATATAATACATAGTTGAATACATGACCCATTCGTACAAGAATACTTGAAATTCATTCAAAGAATGTATATCTACACATATGTATATACTGTATATTAGTTCATATCAATTGTTCCGTGAAGGAAAGATTTGATATGATGTAAAATATCTTTTGGAGACAATTCTTCATTCTTTACAATATTTCAGTAATTTGACCTGATATTCTTGCATGGAAAAACCTTTTTTTATTTTGATTTTAAATCTTCTAAATTTATTTGCATTCTATAATTCTTTTCAGATGAAGAAATGATGAAATAACAACGTTATGATTTTCTTTGTTCTTAATTTCTTTTTTATTTCTGCCATTTCTTTGTCGTATTTTCAATTTTTGATCAAACTTTAGTGATTGTAATGTTCAAGATATTAAATTCAGATTCATCAAATCATCTCTCATGTAAATCTTAACTGAGAATGTAAAAAATAGAAATTTTTTAAGACATTTTATATTGATCTATATATTTAAATGTGCTCCTATCAATCAATCTATCCTATATATATATATATATATATATATATATATATATAACTTAAAATAAATAGTTTATACTATGTTCCTTTTAAACCTAAAAACTAGAAAGTCAATTTAATCATTCAGTAGAAAATGAAGCAAGACTGAACATTGTAGACCAAATACAAACACACATGAACACAGTATCTCATGTGTCTAGCCACACTGATGAGTTGTGATACAACAGAACAGTCTGTCTGTGGATGACATATATATATATATATATATATATATATACACACAGAAATACATACACTTAAGTCCCCATCATCCTACCATGTAAAAAAGATATAAGGCTTTTCATTTTATAGCTAATCTGTCTATCAATATATATATTCATATCTATTAATAATTAATAATATATATATATATATATATATATATATATATATAAGGTTTCACTTACCCTAGCATATAGATAAATTTAACTTGGTATTTTTTATATATGTATGTATTTACCAACCCCACCATATGAGCAGAATCTGACACAAGGTCAATTTTTTTAAGCAGAGTTTAAGTTAAGAGTTTTCCTTCTCCTAGACTGGGTTGGCATTTTTTATATATCTCTGTATACAATTTGAATGAGTTTTGTCTCTCTTCTGTAGATAGCCAAACAGTTTTTATATATGACATGAATACCTATTGAATTAAGATTAAGGTTTAATTTTTTGATTGTTTATCATGAGTAAAGAATGTTCTCACGGAAAAGAGGTTTTTTTAATATTTATGTTAATAATTGGAAATATTTTGTTTGTCAATCTTCTATCAATGGCCAAACAGTTTGATGCAGAGCTACCAATTTTAGTCTGAAAAGATTTTTCTTCAACATTAGGGAAAAATAGAGTTTCATTCGGAATGAGTCTCTATATATAAACAATAACCAACCAGAGACCATGTTGCTCTGAGATATAATTGATTATACATAATTTAAATTTACAAACTTCAAAATCAAAAAGTTAATGTATCATTTGTCTTTTTAAAATGATTATTCATAGTTAATTAAAATAGTTGTATAGGTAGTTCTTCGATCTAGATATATAAGATAATTATTGAGCATTATTGCTTGGTTATGACAAGCAGTCTAGACAAAAAACAAACATATTTGAATCAATAAATCACTTTAAAAACATTTAACTACCAATTTCCATGAATTTTTTTAACAAAACAATGTTCATAAGATAATATAAAAATGTCACCACTAAATCTCTTTTCTGTAATATAAATTTGTCTTTCCTACTTACAATTGCCATTTGTAACTGTTCAAGGGAGTTTTTTAATTAAGAAAAAAGATTGTAAAGTAGACATTGCTTATAAAAATGAAATAAGTTGAAAACGTTTTTTATAAATGTCTATTCATCTCTCCATGTCTTCAATCCAAACATTGACCTCTTTCCAAGAGCAGACAGAAAAAGATGTGAAAAGAAATATCTATTTTAAATTTCAACATACAAACCAAAATAAAACATTCTTGCTTAGTTTGAAATAACAATTTTTACATAAAATTGTTTAAATTTCCTAAATATTACTCTAATTTTTTTAAAAATTTCTCTATAAAATTCTGTTTTTCAAAAAATTCTCCAGTCACTCAGATTTTTAAAATTTCTCTTTAAAATTCCATTTTTTTCTATTGTTTTTTATCTCGATAATTCAAATTGATAAATCTCTTAAGTGTCACTCAAATTTTTTAAAAATATTTCTCTGTAAAATTTTAACATTTTCAAAGAACAATATCAATTTCATAAGATAATATAAAAATGTAATTAGTAATTTATCAATTTAAACATTGTTTTAAAAAAAAAAAAACAATTTTCTTAAATTGATAAATTTCCTAAATGTCACTCAAATTATTAAAAAAAATTCTCTATAAAATTCAATTAACTTTAGAAAAAATATCTAAATTGATAAATCTCATAAGTTTCACTCAAATTCTAAAAAATATTTATCTTAAAAATTTTTAATTTTTCAAAGAAAAATATTAATTTCAAAAGATGATATAAAAAGTGTAATTTGTAAATTTTCTTTTTTTTTCTTTTTTGTGGCTTTATTTTTTTATCTCTATTTCACCCAGTCTCTTTTCCAGGTTCTTGGGGGAATGTCCTCAGATTCCAACTAGGATTATTATTTCAAAATTAAACATAAAAGTATTTATAAAAACAATAATTTTTAGTCATTATTTGTCTTACTGAAAAGATGGTAATGCAATGAGATGAGTTGCATCAGCCTATATTTGTCTCTGCCTCCCACCAGATCGGAATTGACACAAGGTCTTTTTTAGAGTTGGGGTTTTAGGGCAATGGGAGGTCAGACATGAGCAGAAACTTGTACCCTGCTGGACTATGCTGGTCATGAGATCTCTTAGTGTAATGTGAGCCAGATGACCTTGAGGCACATCAGCCATTCTACTTTGTGAAGTTTAAGGTTTATTCCTCATATGAAACGCCTTCCTTCTTATCTTCCGAACTAGAATGAAAATGTTGGAACTTTCAACTGCAACTATGCGATATCATTATTTCACTCAATGCCATGATGATTTTGTCAGAGAATGGTTTCTTCTGATACTTTCTGTTTTTCTGAGAATTTACCAGAACAACGTTTCTTTTATTGATCTTGAGGATTATGAATGTTTTTGAAATTGTTTGGAACGTGAGAACAGGTAGAAAAACTAGGAAAAAATTAGATGGACAACTATTTCCAAACAAATTTGGTAAGTTGAATAATGCCTGAATTTCAGTTATTACTGAAAAAAATGGCATTCCTCTTTGGTAAAAAAAATTTTCTCTTTCTAAGAGAGAACTTTGCACCTGTACATAACCACATGAATATACACGCACAAACACACACACACACACACACACACACACACACACACACACACACACATTTAATTAAAATTCAAATAATGAATAATTGCATTAAACGTTGAAACAACTATCATGGACTATTTTATAAAAAATATTCCTTATTATTATTATTATTATAAGTTTTGTACACCAGCTGATGGTTGCTGGACTCTGAGTGATGAAAAGTCTCCTCAGGTCTCCAAGAGTCTATTAAGTATTCTGATTAATCGCAACAATGCTGTAGTCTTCGTCTAATTTCCAATTCTTCCAGTCCCCTTTCAAACCCTTTGGGGACTGTTCCAAGTTAGCCAGTTACAATTGGTATCACAGTCAACCCATGTTCCACAGCTTTCTCAGTCCTCTGGCAAGATCTAAGTATTGTCTCTCTTTTCACTGTCTTTGATTTTCACTCTGTAGTCCACTGGAATGACAAGTTCTTTGTTAATTATCAATCGTTTTCGCCTTTCGGGTGTCACCCCATCGACTACAGTCACCAATTTTACTTTTTACTTTGGTATTATTATCATTATTATCTTTCTCCTTATAAGATGGGGTCTTTCACTAGAGTCTCCTCAGGTCTCCAGGACTCTTCTCAGTATTCTGGCCAGTCTCAACAATGCTATAGTTTGGATATTCTCTACTTGTTCTCTGATTTCTAAGTCTTCTAGTCCCTTTACGAAACCTTTGGGAATTGTTCCAAGAACACCAATTACAATTGGTATCACCATCACCTTCATGTTCCATTTTTTTTTTTTAGTTCTCTGGCAAGGTCAAAATACTTTTCTCTCTTTCCATTTTCTTTTATTTTTAGTCTGGGGTCTGCCAGTACAGCAAAGTCCACTGTTCAGTAGGTTCTCTTTTTGTTGATTATCACTACGTCTGGTCGTCTGGCTGAGATTAGGTAATCTCTTTTTTTATTATTATTATTATTATTATTATTATTATTATTGATGATGATGATAATTTTCCAAGTTATCACTCTTCTCAATAATTGTGCCGATTTTATCCCTTGTGAGTAAGAAATTCAGACAAATTAAGACTATTACATCTATTACTACCCGCTCATTGGTCTAGTGAGTAGAGTGTTCGCCAATGGTCTGGGAGACCTGGGTTCAATCCCAGGTCGTGTCATACCAAAGACTTTAAAAATGGTACTTGATACCTCCTCGCTTAACACTTAGAAATAAAGGTACATATCAAAGGTAAAGTGGAGCAATCCAGGGAAAGGAGTAGCGCCCTCCCCTACACCTTCGTGTAGTAGCTATTGAAAAGGGAGCCTTCTGGTTGCCCTCAACTAAGGTCACCAACTTTACTTTTATATCTATTACTACACCAAGGTGTCAACAGGCAACAAAAATAAGATGAAAAATAAATATGTCAAATATTAATAATATTAAAATAATTAAATAATTAAATAATATTAAAATTGAAGAAATTCAGGTAATTTTAGACTATTATATCAAGGTGGAAAAAAGAAAGAAAAACAAGGTTCAGTTAGTTGGTTTTTATTGTATGTCAACCCTTGTTGGGTTATTTAATGCCAAAGTCATTTTTTTCAAGCAGCTATATGGTTTTAAGTTATTAATAATAATTATGGGTCAAATTGAACTAAATTGCGTACTTATGCTAAACTGAATTATTTAAAATAGAACTGATTATTTGTATAAAAATGGATTTGGCGTTAAATAACTGACAAAAGTTAATATACCCCTTAAACCCGACCAACCAACCAAAAATAAGAGGAAAGAAAGACTGATTAAACACTATCATTAATGGCAATGCTTCTTTTAAACTAAAACTATTACATATATTACTACTACAAGGTGTAAACAAAAACAAAAATAAGATGAAAGATAAACTAGTCAAACGTCAATAATGATAAAAATGCTTCATCTAAAAAATTCAGATAAATCAAGGTTTAGGTTTCTTAGTTTAATGGCATATCAACCTTTGTGGGTTATTTAACACCAAAGCCATCCTTCTAGAAGAACAGCAGTGTTGCTATTTAACCCATAGCTGGGAGGATAAGGGGGTTCATACCTTTCCCAAGGGTATTTATCTGAAAGTGAACGTAATAGCACGAACTCACTCACTACAATTCTGCAGCCCAGCATTTTAACCCTAACTCAACGAGGACACCCCCAGACAAATCAAGATTATTACATTTACTCCTACAAGGCATAAACAGCCAACAAAAATGAAATGAAAGCAAAATTATTCTATCATTAATTGTTATAAAAAAGCTTAATCTCAGAAATTCTGACTATTACAGCTACTACAAGGTGTAAACAAGAAACAAAAATAAGATGAAAGATAAACTAGTCAAATGTTAATAACATTGTCAAGGTTTCATTTTTTTTTTTTTAAATTCAGATAACTTAAGACTATTATATCTACCACTACTTGATAGAATGTTTATTTGAAGTTTAAGAAATGAAGATTTGGAGTTAAAATGGCTGTAAAAATTTTTATTCTTTAATCAAAAAATAAACAGTGAATAATTCTTACTTACAAACTCAAGTCATAAAACGGAAACTTTTATCCATTTTTCAAAATGGTTATCGATGTAGAAAATAATTATTTCATGAGAATCTTATTAGTCCAGTTTAAAAGTGTGATAAAAGTAACCCAGAGCCGAACATTTTAGACCTTATTTTTCTGATGCAGGTGTCATTGGGGAAGGAGAAAAGTTTTGGTAAATGGCCTATTTACCCAAACTGTTGTTATCATTCTAATCATGCTTTTAACCTGGACTAATCAATATACAATTTAGTTTTAATCAATATGCAAGCTTTGAATTCTTTAAATGAACATTGAAAAAGCAGCCATGATTTAAATCCACTGGACATTTTGGTTTTGTTTTTGTTTTTTTCTTGACTATTTTTACCTTTTTTTGCTCTTTATTTTTTTCTTCTAACTTTTGGCTTTTTCTATTTTTCTCACTGAATTTTTTTTTAAACTTTCTTTTTTCTTTTTTTAAAAATTTTACAGGTCAATGCTGCTTTTAATAGGGACCTGGAGGTGCCTTTTCTCAAGTAAAAATGTTAAATTTTTGATGGGTATTTTTTCTTTTTAAATTTCAAATAAATACTCCAACAATATTTTTATCCAAATATCACACTTTTTTCTAAATTTAACAATGAATCGAACTTGATAATAGATTCATCATCTTTTTTGTCAAACAAATATTGAATCTTTTATCATCACATTTGCTGATAAAAAAAAAATTTGATCGAAGCACTTAAATTACAATACCTCATTGGATCTCGTCATCCCAAGGTGACAAATATCAAATATAACTTTTTGAAACAATCCAATTTTTTTTTTCCAAACCGGATATGACATCTACGAGTTTCCTGTTTAAATGTAATAATATTTTGAATGTA
>OY757936.1:70154455-70169455 GCA_963585895.1 Sepioteuthis lessoniana
TGCCCATGTGTCGGAGTCAACAGGAAAACGTTGCTTACAAGATTGTCCTTGTTTTCCTCACAGTACCCAGCATGTCTTGTTTCTCTTACTTGGATGGTTTGTGAGATGGGAAGTAAGTGGCCATATAGCTGTTGTTTTGTGAGGTATTCTTAAGACCTTTAAAGAACAGATCACAAAATGTTATAAGCGATAGAGATATAGAAATGGGGATTCCGTAATCTGAATTTGGGTCATCTGGGTATATATATATATATATATATATATATATATATATATGTGTGTGTGTGTGTGTGTGTGTGTGTATGTGTGAAGATCACACTACAAATACCAGCCCATCAGATTCTAAGGGTTGATTTTTACAGAGGTTTCATATCCCTTGACCCATAAAAGATTTTCTTTCTTGATAAATTTTGACTATTTTTCGTAATAAACATGATATGGAATTTTATTTATTGTCACACTTGTTAACACTCACACACACACACACACACATGTAGATACATAAGTCTGCAAATATATATAAATTAAGATAGCGTAAACACAGAGTCAATGGCACTTAGTGACTGTCCTTTTGTAGCCTCTGCCAGTTCGTATAAATAAAAGATATGAAAATTTAATATGTCTGCTGATTTTCCCTTGTACATATTCATTTACCTTTAGTTGAATTTACAAAACTTTAGACATACATACATACATATATATATATATATATATATATATAAAGAACATCCTTCATATATATAGATATATAAGACATCCTTCATATCGTTTAGATATATATATATATATATATATACATACATATGAAGGATGTCTTATATATATATATATATATATATAAAAGACATCCTTCATATATATATATATATATATATATATTGAAAAGACATCTCTCATATATACATATATAAAGGACATCCTTTATATATATATATATATATATATATATATATATATATATATATATATCATCCTATAATATAAAGGACATCCTTTATATATATATATATATATATATATAAAGAAAGCCCTTTATGAATATATATATATATATATATATATATATATATAAAAGACATCCTTCATATCTTTTAGATATATATATATACATATGAAGGATGTTTTTTATATATATATATATATATATATATATATATATATATATATATATATAAAATATCCTTCATATATATATATATATATATATATATATATATATATACATAAGACCACTCTCATATATATATATAAAAGACATCCTTTATATATATGTATATATATATATATATATCATTCTATAATATAAAGGACATCCTTTATAAATATATATATAAAGGACATCCTTTATGAATATATATGCATATATATATATATATATATAGGATGTATAAAAAGTAAAGTACAAACCCTTACTAATCCAACATAATTATTACTGTACAAATAAAAAAAATCATCCAAATGTTAATAGAACTATTATGCTAAAGTTACACAGTCACCATCGAATTTAATCCATTTGACATCCCTCATAAAGAGAGAGAGAGAGAAAGATAATATTATTTTGTGTGTGTATATGTATATGTATGAATATAGTTTTAGAGGTACCTGGTTAATAACCTCCCAGGCACCTCAGTACCTATCACCCAGCACAAAACCTTGATAAATATTTGTAAATAATTTGAAAAAAAAAACAGCTCATTTATTGCTGTTAACTGGTTATCCCAAACATTTTGGGGGTATGTTTTTGTTTTCTTTTTCTATGAACTTTTCTTAGTTTGTCTGTCTGTCTGTCTGTCAGTGTATCCATGTGTCTGACTCAGTTTGTCCATCTGTGTGTCTGACCCTTCTTTTATCTCTCAGTTGTCTTTAGTATACATAAAAATTTTTGGAAATAGAAATTGCACATTCAATTTTTGTTTTTCTGCTGTCATATTCTAGGCCTGTAGCCAGAAAAGAAGCCAAAAACTGGTGGAGATGACACGTCATGGTATTTGGGGTTTGGGCTAAGGGCTTCCATTTCTCTTCATCTCTTTTATATATATATATATATATATATATATATATATATATAATATCATTTGGGATTAATAAGAAATTAATAAAACTTATTTACCAACGTTTATGTGTTGTTTTTTGTTCCCACACTCACATATATATACATGATGTACTCTTTTAAGAGATACTGGAACTTTTAAAGTCAATAATATATATATATATATATATATATATATATAATCTTATTTTACATATATTCATATGGAATTTATATATATGCATATATATAGGAATATATATTTACATATATGTACATATATACAGCCATACATATATGTATATATATATGGTAGAAATCAGTGGAGAAGTGGATAAACCAAAACTTATTTTCCACTTATTTTTATCAACTTGTCAGATTTACCAAAATCTATGATTTCTCCCTGTGTCTAAATGTATGTGAGGGTCTGATGGGTAAATTGTTGCCATTTTAAATTATTAATTTATACATGCACATGTATTTTGTTTCAGGCTTTGTCTACGATGCATCAAACAGTTGGGCACTGTCTGTGAGGAAAGCAGCACCATGATGCAATTCTCTCCTCCAGAAATTTGGAAACTGCATGCTATACTGCTTTGCATTCATGTAGGAAGCTCCAATAAAAAGATTTCAAAATGTTTTGGTGTCACACTCTGAGAATATATTCATATTTATATTGATGAAAACCAAACAGCCACTTGACATCATGATGTTTGGGGTGATCACTTACAAAGTGCCTGGGGGAGGTAGTGCTGCTCTGAATTGAGAGGGTGGCTACTGGAAGACCCTACGTCTAACAACAGGACTCTACACCATGCCACACAAGCAGGAGAACCCAGTATTGGCAGTCAGAAAATTTCTCTGACCACATCCCCTCTCACAACTGGCTCCCTAAGTCACCAGATTACAATCCCCTCGATTATTATGTGTGGGATGTGGTTGAGCAAAAAACCAACAAAACTCCATGAAACCCTAAAGATGAACTGAAGGCAAGGATAACAGCAGTATTTACCAATTTACACATAGAAACTATCAGAAAAGCTTACAGAAAATTCCAAAGTTGTCTGGTGGCTATGGTTGAAGACAATGGCAATTTCTTTGAATAAATTTAATATTTCCAAATATTTTCATGAAAGTTGGTAAATATATCTGATAAAATGAAATGTCAATGTTATTTTCATTTTTTTGTAATTTAAACCACAATCTATCCATAACACACTGTATGTATATACAGACATATGTTTGTATGTATATATATATATATATATATATATATATATATATATACACTACATATATATGCACTACAATTATAAATCAGATGAAAAAATATTAAAAATATTGATTCATAGAAATATACTCCCCACTGATCCTAATAAAAAAGATAAAACTTATTATGTATTATAATGAATTTAAAACCTCCAACTTAGTCATTAAAAATAATTCTTCTCCCTCGATTGGGGTTTTGTAAAAAACAAACATTACATATCAATTTAAATGTCCTTTAGGAGATTGTATCTCTAATAATAATATATATGTTGGTTTAACCTCAACTACCCAATCGAGGAGACTTACAATGCACCTTTCTGATACAAGTTCAATAGTACAGCATTTAAAAAACATTCATGCCCAACAACATAATTACGAAAAATTCTCACTGACAACACAACAATATTAGAACACCAAAACAACAAACAAAAACTACAGATTCTAGAAACACTACATATTAGAAACATGCAACCAACACTTAACAGAATTAATTTTCAAACCAGTGCTAATGTACTTAAATGTCTTTAGCTACTGACACTATTTATAGAAACACATTTAAAAGCAAACGCTATACACTCCAACGGTAAAGACGCTCTTACATAGTAGTAATATGCTAAAACAAAAGTTACATCACTTTTGTAATAGATCCTCCCCTGATCATGGCCCAAAGTCGGGCAGAAAGTACTATGGATACATACAACTATGGACAATACATAAATCAATTCCCGCCAAATACAATAAAAGCAATACGGCAATATGAACGGATCAACAAGAAAATATGTAGACAGAAAATGTCTATTATGTTCAATAAAATTTGTGTATATATATATATGTATATATATATATATAGAGAGAGAGACATATACATGTATGTAAAACTATATATATATATATTGGGTTGGATCATAAATCATTTCTGTTTTAGTAAAATATAATTTATTCATGAATAATTTAACTATATTTACCAACCCCCTCCGCTCGGGCAGGATATGACACACAGTCAATTTTTAAGCGGAGTTTAACAGGTTTGAATTCAGAGTTTTCCTTCTCCTAGACTAGTTGCCTCACCAAGGCTGAAGAACCTAGTCTGCCCGACTATTTACCCATAGCTGGAGGGAGAATAATTGGATTCATACCTTTCCCAAGGGTATTAGTGCTATGTGAAATGCAATCAGTCTCGTCCAGGATTTGAACTCATGTCGCCGTGTTCATTTCCTACGACAATAACCATTACACCACGGGCACCTCCTACTCATGAATAATTTAACAATCAATTTCAATCAATTGTATATTCGGCATTATTTTGAATCACCTTTCGCCATTTATCTGGTGGCTTGTTGATTTCTCTCAAGTAAAATTCAGCTGGTTTTGAGTTCCAGAACTTTACCACAAACATTTTCAGCTAATCTTCTTGAGAAAACTTTTTTTTGTCATTCAGTGCATTTTGTAGAGAAAGAAAAAGATGCAACTCACTTACTGCAAAGGTCTGGTGAATATGGCGGATCAAATAGAAAAGACCAGCCGAAATCCAACAATTTTTTTCTAATATGATTCTTGCTGAAAGTGGCCTTTTGTTATCATTGAGAACCCTAACATTCCCCTATTCCAGGACTTTTTCTTAGGAGATTTTCATGCCCACTTTGCTATTGTTGAGAATATAAGTCTGCATTGAGTGTCTGATTGTTGTTTAAAAACTTCAAATGAATAATACTGCTGTGATTCCACCAAACTTAAAGCATAATTTTTCTTCCATGAAACTCCAGCTTTGGGATAGGCAGCAGAGATTCATCCTTGTCAATCCACTGCCTTTGAGATAAGCAGCAGAGATTCATCCATTTCAATCCACTGTTGAACATCGTCATAAAATACCCATTTTCATCACCTGTAATGAAATTCTTGAAAAACAGTTCATTTCTCTGTCTTAGAAGAAGACAAGTCACTATAAATATGCAATCTTCCTTATTCTTCACACTAAGAGTATGAGGAACCCGAACACCCAGCTAAAATCTTTTCCTAACTTTTTCAATTGGTAGCAGATTGTGGATTGGGTTGTGCTGAGTTCAACTGCTACTTCTCGAGTATTTTTATGTTGTTTGTCTCCCACAATGAAACACAGTTTCTTGGAAATCAGACCTAACCGATAAAATGAAATGCAGTTTCTTCCAGGCAGCGGTCACATCGATACTGCTATATGGGTGCACTACATGGACTCTAACAAAATGGCTCGAGAAGAAGCTAGACGGCAATTACACAAGAATGCTGTGTGCAATCTTGAACAAGTCCTGGCGGCAACACCCCACAAGACACCAACTGTACGGCCACCTGCCTCCTATCATGAAAACTATTCAAGTTAGACGAACCAGACATGCAGTACACTGCTGGAGAAGCTGAGATGAACTCATAAGAGATGTACTCTTATGGATCCCCACACATGGCCGCGCAAAAGCAGGACGACCAGCACGAACATACATTCAGCAGCTATGTGAGGATACAGATGTTGTCCTGAAGTCCTGCCTGGGGGGATGAACGAGAGGGAGGAGTGGAGAGAAAGGGTCAGGGATATCCGTGCTACCAGCGCGACATGATGATGATGATGAGTTCTCTGAAAGCATCTCAATTGAAGTCTGATGAGTATCTTTGTCTGGGTGCGTCTCTCTTTGGCCGTCAATATTGATACATTGGCCATAAACACAACAAATTTTTTAAACTGTTTCTGTAGTGTTTCTATCTATTCTTAAACTCCCACAATATTACATGCTGAATATGCACTTTCAGTTCCTTCATTTTAAGGGCATGAGATCATAGATGAAATTAGGATGTACAATGTTTCACTATTGAAATAAGAATGACCAATAAAGGTACCTTTTAATTTGGTAATTTTCAGATGTGTCTAAAACATTTAAAGTTTGAAATGCAGAGTTACAACCTGCTTTTAAAAAATTGGAATTATCTATGACTTATTAACTTGTCGTCTTCTTTGTCTATGGAAGGCTGCAAGAAAATTTAAGGAAGGAAAAAAAAAGACAGGGATACCTTTTATAGTCATAACTTTATTTTGGGGTCCTCAACTATTCTGTGGCGTGGAATGTTTTTCTGGACCAGTAGAAGTTGTGATATTTCCCAGACAAGATGTTGAAATATACTATCGTCATTTGTTTGGAATCATAAGTTTGAAGTTCGTCACTTATCCAGTAGGTGTTTTCAGTGAGGTATGTTGGCATAGGCGGCTTGCTAGTTGGAGACACAACCTGCCACTAAGTTCAGAACTTTGTGTGTATGTGTGCTAACCTGCCAGCATCTGAGAGAAAGAGATACTTTCAATCTCAGTGGTAACAGCTGAAGTGAGGCAGAATTTCTCTTCAGTGCCCAGAAGCCCCTTTCTTTAGGCATGCACTGTTTTTGCTTCCTCTCAGAAGGCTTCTGGGAACTGCTACATTTTTGCATTTATTTCATTTTTCATTTTATTTTAAATACCTACAGGTTTATAAGTTTGAGTAAAGGTAAAGTTTTTGAATAAAGTTTGAGTAAGCAGACATATTTTGAAAAAAGAATTATCAGTTTTAGTAAATGTACATATTTTGAATAAAGAGCTATAAGTCTTTATTTTGAAATGTTAGAAACTATCAACTTTAATTAATTGCAGTGTTGGTTCAGGAATGCTTTGACAGTGTACCCAGAAATGTCTTCAGATCTTAGACCTGATGTGGGTGAAGGGTTTCCTAACTCAGATAATTACCAGTCCATGATCAGAGTCTGCAACAGACAATCAGGTTGAACTACATTCTGATTCTATAATAATTGGGGGACAATACATTGATCCGAGTCAGAACATGCAAGAAAAAAAACATAGCAATCTATCATTGTGAATATGGAGAGTTTTAAAAAATGCTTAAAATTATGATTCGCTTAACAATTTCAACTTGTAAGTTCCTTTTGCCAACACAAACCTTTGTTGGTCATTGCATGATAATCACAACAACTTCCAAGATATTAAGGTAATTCTTTTTTTATCTCTCCTTTGAAATCACAATATCTTAATCATAAATCCATATTTGCCGATGATAATTTTTTCCTTTGAAAATGTGTCAGTCAAAAGATGCCAAAGGATTTAGTTTTTAAGTTGTTCTTTTTTATCTGCTACTTATTCATACATGACTCCTCCATTATTTAAATCCATATATTATCAGTGTAACACTGCGTGAACATCTCATCCAATCCCAAAAATGAATTTACGTACATTAGAAGAATTTGAAAAAAGGCAATGAAAAGAATGCAATAGAAACTAATCACAACTTTAAAGATTCCAAAATGTTTGTTGATATACATAACAAAAAACACTGAAAGATTGTTGAAGCTAGCGTTATTTCTAATTATAATACTATGAAACAAAGACCCAGTTTTTTCAACTTATATCCTTATTTAGTTAAATTGGTACTAAAAAGTTGCAAGATCCCTAATTTGAAATAGTTAATTTTCATTGATTATTTTTTATTTACATTCACTTTTATTGTTTTTTCCATAACAATTTTCATCCTAATTCTTCCAAAATTATCAAGAAAAGAAAATCTAAACAAAAGGAAAAAAAAGAATAGAAAGAAATGAAGAGAGGTAGAGTTCATATATATATATATATATATATATATATATATATTCTTGTAGCAGAAGAGTCACTTTGAGTCAGCAAAACAACTTAGAACAATAACATCTTTTTTACTAACCCTGATAAGGGTGCCGGTGTCATTATTTTGAATAGAGCCGATTACATAAGCAAAATGAATGTTATTTTGGATGATACTGATAAATTCCTGAAACTTGGTGATTTATCTTTTGATGACACCCAGAAATTAGAAAACAAAACTACAGAAACGTTTTCTTGAGTTATTTAGGAGAAAATTTATATCGAAGAAGGTTTATGAATTTATTAGCCCAGTAGGATCGCAGAGGCCCAGAATGTATGGGTTACCTAAAATACACAAACCTGATGTTCCTCTGCATCCTATTCTTTCTATGTGCCATTCAGTCCAACATTCTGTGGCTAAATGGCTTGTCGAGTGTCTTAACCCTGTTCTAGAATTCTTCTCTGGATTTTGCGTAAAAGATTCTTTTACATTTGCTTCTATTATCCGTCGACTCTCTTTTTGTAATGATTCCCAATTCTTAGTTTCTTTTGATATTGTTTCATTATTTACCAACATCCCCTTAGATGAAACAATATCAATATACACCGACTTTCTATATCGTGGACCATCAGCTTTTGTTCTTCTGTTGCAGAGCCGATAAGCACGTCAACTCCGCAAATGATTTATAACATTAAGCGTGCGAGTAATGACAGCCAAAAGACAATGAAGGAAACAAAAGAGAGGTAACAGATATAACAAAGATGACAATTTATTGTCGTATTTACAAGGGTGTATGTAAAGTTCGTGGTAGTTGTGTCTTCAGCTAGATGGTTGGTGTCAGTAGCTGGTATGGTCAAGGTTGAAGAGAAGCAGCTAGACAATCGTTGCAGGTAGCTGATGTTGGTCAAGTCGTAGATAGGTGCAGCTGGACGTTTGGTTCAGGTAGTTGATGCTGGTCGATGTCGAGGTTGGTATGTACCAAAATGGTCATGCCTTTGCTGTGCTAAGGCACTTGAACGGACGAGTGAATCAACAACTATAGCTAACCTGTGCTTTAGCACTGCACAGTCGTGCAAACGGACAAGAGAACCAATGGCTAAAGCTAACCCGTGCTTTAGCGCTGCACCGCCATGCAAACAGCCAAGGAAACCAACGGCTAAAGCTAACCCATGCTTTAGCGCTGCGCAGCTAAGCAGACGAATGGAACCGACCAAATGGTTAAGACCGGGTGGTCTTAGAGTCCTCTTCGTGTGTGCCACCTGGCCGTCTGCTTCGACAAGTCTGTAAGGACCATCAGAGATACTCCAACCCACAGAAGGAGGCCTCTAAGGGTCCTTAAAAGGACCTTTTGGCATATCTTGGTGATTGAAAGGCGAATGAGACCACGAGTGGGATTCAGCCTCGGAAGTAAGGCAAATGCGACCGCAAGAAGTGGGACTCAGCCTGGGAAGTAAGGTTAACGCGAACGTGACCACGAAATGTAGGATTGAGCCTTGAATGAGCTTTGCTAGGGAAAAAAAGTGCGCTGTATTAATCCTACGCCCCACCAGCGTATGAATGTGGCACAAGGCCGTTTTTAAGGTGGGTCCTGTCGCAGGGCTGAAGTCAGGCAGTTCCAAAAATGCCTCGGACCTCGTCGGCATTCCCCTTTTCAGGGCGCCTCAGGCGCCGGGCGATAAACCCCCCCCCGAAGAGGGTAAGCGTGCTGCCGACTGTGGAAAAAAGGCTTGTTGATATCCAGCAGTAGCAGCGACAGTCTAACAGGTCTGCCTAAGCGTAAAGTTCATCTTTTAAAAATAGAAGTGGAAGTACAGTTCTTCTTTAGCTCGGGATAGGCTTCGGAAGATAATCCACTTTATTTTGATAGAGTTACTTTTGACAGACGTGTTCTGTAAATGTTGTTAGATGTAATTTATTCCCTTTTCTTAGCTGTAACGGTTGGTCCGGGTTGTATAGGCCTTCATCATTTTCAGTCGTAGCCGGATGTCATGTTTGTAGGGGTGTGAGTAATCCGATCTGTTTATGTTTGTGAACAGGTCCCGACACTTCTTTTTCCAGAAGTCAGTGTCATTTAGCTTCAATGACGTTATGTATCGTCAGATTGATGGCATTAGTATGGGTTCCCCTCTTAAACCAATACTAGCTAATATTTTTGTTGGGTTTCATGAAAGACTATTGTTTGAAAAGTTTCCTAAGCCCTTTATTTACTTACGCTATGTTGACGATACTTTTGTTAGTTATGGCTCACGTAACGAAGCTTTAATGTTCTTCCATTAGTTGAATGATTTACATCCATCTTTATAATTCACTATGGAAGAGGAAAATAGTAATAAATTACCATTCTTAGACGTGCTGGTTGAAAGAGGTGAGTCGGCTTTCCTCACCTTTGTTTATAGAAAGCCCACGTTTACAGGGCTTTATTTGAGCCGGGATGCGTTTGCTCCCAGGTCTAGGAAACTAAATTTAATTAAATGTCTTTCTTTTAGAGCTTTAATCGTATGTTCCGATAGCAAGATTGAAGAAGAACTGAAGGTAATTAAAGAGCTATTCCTCATGAAGGGTTATCCCGAGGAAGCCATTGATGATAATATTAATTTAACTTCGACTAAATTTTAAAATAAGAATAAGATCTTTGGTCCATCGAAATGTCCAGTTTATTTTAGACTTCCTTGGATTGGTCCTGCTAGCCAGTCATTTGCCGATAAAGTTGCCTCCTCGGTGTACCGTTGTTATCATGCTGTTAAAGTTAGATCTGTTTTCGCCACTAAGACGGCCTTCAACTCCATACATAAGGATATGCTGCCTATCGTAAATCAAAGTCTTTTAATATATAAGTTTAATTGTCGGTGTAGTTCGACATATATAGGTCGTACAAGCCAGTGTTTGGAAGTTCGAATAAGACAGCATGTACCCAGAGGCATTTTAAATCGTGGTCGATCAACATCCGGGCACTGTCAGGCTATGGACTCGGCTATTGGGGAACATCTTTTAACTACAAATAGTTGCAGGACCAACTACCGGGATGATTGGTTTTCTGTTCTACATAGAGCCAGGAATATGATCCATTTGAACATTTAAGAGGCGATCTATATTTCTTTAGATCGCCCCTCTCTATGTAGACAGAGAACCAATCATAATTTATACATATTGGGAGACTAACTAAATACTGGCGTGACATAGTTTCTTAACTATTTTTTGTCACATATTTTCTTCCCATATTAAATTCCTGTTTTTAATTGTTTCTCTGGAGGTATTGCATGAATAGAACCGGACGAAAGGGCCCTCGCTTTCTTTTATTTTAAAAAAAATAATTTGTCTCCATTATACAGATGATTCCCCTATTTCTCTGTCATTATACATTTTCGTGTACCATAAGTTTGATTAAACATACATGTATATAAAGGAAATATATATATATATACATATATATAAAGGAAATATATAATATATATATATAATACACTTTAAAATAAATTTGGAACAAAAAAAAAGCATCAACAAAAATAGAATGTTAAAAGGTTTCCCATTTTTTTTTTGTTTCATTTAAAAAAGATAAAAAAATAAGATATAATTCAGAAGGTACGTCCCATGATAACAGCCCTGGTGATGTTTTAAAGTGAAAACCGAAATGTTTAACATTGGCAAATAATTGCACTATGAATAAAATCATCTTTGGAATACCTTGTTTTTTCATATTTATACATTTTCACACACACACACACACACACACACATATATATATATACTACAGACGAAAAAATGGTTATACCTTGCATTTCTTTAAAAAAAAAAACACCTTAAAATGGTTTTTTTCCAGTAAAAGATGAAATTATACTACGTCCAAGTTATTTGCTTTTTCAGTCTTTCTCTAGGTTTTCTTCTTGAATACACTCTCCTCTTACAAAGAAAATTTCTAATTTTGACTTGTCTGTCCACAATAAGTTTTGCTAAATGATGAAAATTTTATGTGAGAAATATATTATTATAAACACTTTGGTAGACTTTTTGAAATTACCAAAATTTTCAACTAAATTAATGGCCTCGTCGACTGTGGTTGTAGAATACACCAACTGTATCTCTGCAAAGGGGTAAGACCCCCCCCATCGAGTGTCCTGGATATGACACTAAACACTCATTGATGATTATGTTACAGTAATGCTGGAGCTTTGGGGAATGCAGAGTACCCCTTCATTGCCATTGCTCCCAGGTCCACTGTAGCCCGGAGTGGTAGCACTTGATGGGTCCTATCTATGGCTCAAATAGAACTAAACTGCATACAGGTTAAACTAAATTGTTTGAAATAGAACTGTTTGTATGTATAACCAGGCCATTGGCCTAATGAGAAGAGTATATGGTCTGGGAGACCGGGGTTTAATCCCAGGTCGAGTCATATCAAAGACTCAAAAAGTGGTACTTGATGCCGTCTTGCTTAACACTCAACATTATAAAGTAAACATCAAGGGTAAAGTGGAGCAATCCAGGGAAGGAGTAGCACCTTCTCCTACAACTTGGTGTAGTAGCAATTGAAAAGGGAGCCTTAGGGTCACCCTTGACTATGGTCGCCAACTTTACTTTATATGTATAAAAATGGATTTGGCATTAAATAACCTACAATGGTTGATGTGCCATCAAACCAAATCAAACATAAACTAAATTAAATGTTGACATAGGCTCTAAATGTTAACTTAGCATTGACAGATGTTGTAGTATTAGTTGCTATTTACAAGGAAAACCTTATTTTATTCAAAACATAGCTGTCTTTTTGAAGAATGTGCCATTACAACAGTATTTTCATAATTGTCTTTTAATTGAAATCATTTTGAGATGAGGCTTCTTAATCTAAGAATTAATTTTTATTTATTGCAGACTTTTTGTCCTCATCTTGGTAGTTTTTGTGTTGTTTCTTCTTTCACTACGTTTGGGCCAAATTTTCACCTCTGGCCTTCTTCAGGTGATTTACCACGACCTCAGATAGGAATGCTGAGTCTTGTAACCGTATCCCCAGTAATTACTGCCTTCCATAGTTGTTGTCTATCACACCACGTTTTTGACCAAGCCAGAGGTGAAATTTGGCCGAAACGTAGTGAAAGAAGAAACAACACAAAAACTACCAAGATGAGGACAAAAAGTCAGCAATAAATAAAAATTAATTCTCAGTATTTTCATAGTTTGCTTTTTTTTTATTTTGAAATAATTTGCACAAAATGGCAAAATTAAAACAGTTATGTATTGAATTGAGGGCAGAAATTGAAATTTTATTCAAAAAAGGCTACACTCAAACAGAAAATGCTAAGAAGTTGAAAATTTCTAGACATGGGTGAAATATTTGTTACAAAGGCCGTAAGAAACTCACAGAAATGTTGACAGAAAAAGATCTGAAACACCAAAAGTGACAACTGCAGCTGAAGCTAAATACTTGCCTATCAAGAGCAAAAGACATAGAAGGGAAACTGCTTCAGAGTTGAACGCTGAACTTAATTCATCTCAACAGCAACCAATCATGCTCTCAACTGCGAAAAAATTGACAGATCAGTGAGGTGCATAGCCATTCAGAGAATATGATCAAACAGAAAAAACTGTTATAGGCAAAAAGCATAAGAACTGGACATTGAAAGAATGGCAAAATATATGGTGAACAGAAGAGAATTTAAACGTTTGGGCAATAAAAGGAGAGTGTATATAGGAATTAACCCTTGTAGCAGTCACAGATCTATTTCCACTCGTGAATCAATGCCCCCGCCTAGCGATTCAGCCACACACTGACCAATCAGGGGCAGAGCGCATTGATTCCTTCTGCCTCTCCAGAACTATTTATTCTAGTCCTTTTTGGAAGTCACGACAAGTCAGAGAGAGCACCCAGCTAGCAGCGAAGACAGACCTCTCTCGCATCCTCGGCTACGGATATTCCACATGGAAGACCTTCACTGAAGAACACGCTGCTACTAGCTATACACACAGAAGAACCAGCCTTACAGCCAGTGACACGAACTACCTGCTACAGTGACACACCTCTAATAAACTCAAAGACCAACGAACTATCCGGCGACACCAAAAAGAACCTTTTCTCACTCTGACTCGTTTACTTCTGCTATAATAATAAACCTTTCGTTGTTGTGTTTTCAAAGAAGTTTCATTATTTATTTGTATTGTCAATTAATTTATTGTGTTATGGAAACTAGAAAGACTGAGAAATGTTTTGTTCCAACAGTTAAAAATGATGGTGGGTCTATTCTGGAGTGAAGGCTGGTGATTTAATTTAGGTCAAGGGAATCATGAAAAAAGAAAAATATCATTCGATTTAGTAAAGACATGCCATCTGGTTTATTCATAATTGGAAAAAAAATTACCTATCAACAAAACAACGATCAACAATATTCTTCTAAATTATGTGAAAATTACCTCAAGTCAAGAAAAGAATAAAATTCAGAAAATTATGACTTTGTGGGAACATTGAACCAGAGCCATGCACTCGCCAAATGAAAATCGAATCCCACGTTGTTTATTTTGCTGGCTCTCAGCAAGTTGAGTCGAGATGCATGAATCCCAGATGATCCCACCATGAAAAGAGTAAGATAGAAATGAAAAGTTGAATAAAGATTTTTTGAGGAAAAAGTTTGTGTGACACGATTCGATGGTTTGTGGCGTGTTCACTTTTGTTTTTTGGTTTTTTGCTTGGTAGCCCTCTTAAATAAAAACTAAGAACTGCTAGATTTTCGGCTCTCTGTATCTCTCGCCTTTTCTTCTTTGTCTCTCTTTGCATCTATGTATTGGACTAATTTCCCTCTCCTGACTCGCTCATCCCGCTAGCGCGTCCCTTCTAATTGACCCTTGCAGCAGCCTCAATCTCATTATATATCCAGTCGGGGGGAAGATTCCTATTTCCAGATTTTCAGTCACCCAGCTTTTGAACATAAAAAAACCTTAGCCAACGAGTATCCAAGAGACGCTTAAAGGAGTGATCATAAATTTTTTCAAGTCGCTGAACCATTTTTATACGTTTTTTATTAGCAGGAAAGAATTAGCGATCCCACGCAAATATGTCTCGGCCCTTATACACACACACACATACGTATATGCGTACTC
>OY757936.1:70174455-70234455 GCA_963585895.1 Sepioteuthis lessoniana
GATGATGATGATGATGACAGTGATGTTGTCATCATAATAATAATGATAATAATAATAATAGAAACTTATTTTCACATTGGCATTTTCGCTTCTCATTAAACTTATTTTCTTCACGGCATTTCGTTTCATGTTATTTGTCAACTTAGATGTTTGAAAAGTCCCTAAAGTTAAATTTGGTTGGTTGGTTGGATTTTATGGCATATCAAGCCTTGTAAGTTATTTAATGCCAAATCCTATATATACATCAGTGGTTCCCAACCACTTTTGGGCCATGCCCCACTTTGGTATTTCTAAAATTCTGATGCCTCTTCCCCTGAAATATTTAATTCTTACATATTCAAAATTTTATTGCAATTCACATGAAGGAAGCTTAAAAGGCCATTAACTTGGTCTCTAAACAATCCCCACCGGTGGGGCATGTGCCAGATGTGGGGAATTACTTTTATACATATAGATATTAAGTTGGTAACATTTTAAACAAGTCATAATTCACTTGTTTGCATACAGTTATAGGGTTTCAGTATTGCTAAGTAACAAAAATAATTCGATTTAACATCAGTCATTTGTTGGCACACAGTTGAATAGTTAATTCTATTTGACCCATAGATGGTGTTCTAACAGGTGCTACCATTCCAAGTCAGAGTGGACCTGGGAGTAATAGCAATGAAAGGGTACTCCACATTCCCCACAGCTCCAGGACTGAAACCCCACCATCAAATAGTTTAGTGTCATATCCAAGAAATTTATTGGAGTGGGTCTTACCCTTCTGCAGAAATGTAGTCAGCATATTCTACAACCCAAGCTGACTGGGCTGAAAATTAAATCATCAAATTTTGAATTATCCCAATTGTTGATATTTCTAATTAATGGTTGTTAAAAGTATTCAATGATTTGATAATTAGTATTTGATGAAAAAAAAAAATTCAAGTGTTCTTTTCAAATACAAATAATTCATTTACAATTATATGATTTCAAGCATTCCTATCTAATAGTAACAATTTATATACAATTATATGGTTTCAAGTATTCCTATCGAATAGTAATAATTTATACACAATTATATGATTTCAAGTATTCCTATCTAATTGTAACAATTTATATACAATTATATGATTTCAAGTATTCCTATCTGGGATATTGGCCCAGCGGTTAGAGTGTTCGCCAATGGCCCGGGAGACCTGGGTTCAATCCCAGGTCGAGTCATACCAAAGACTTTAAAAATGGTACTTGATACCACCTTGCTTAACACTCAGCATTATAAGGTATGGTTCAAGGGTAAAGTGGAGCAATCCTGGGAATGGAGTAGCGCCCTCCCCTACACCTTGGTGTAGTAGCTATCGAAAAGGGAGCCTTCGGGTCACCCTCGACTATGGTCGCTAACTTTACTTTTATTCCTATCTAATAGTAATAATTTATACACAATTATATGATTTCAAGTATTCCTATGAAATACAAATAATTTTCAAACATTTGATACATAGATGGAATCCTAACAGGTACAACTATTCCAGGTTAGAGTGGACCTGGGAGTAATGGCAATGAATCAGTGGCTTCATACTCCCCAGACTTTTAGCTCCAAAAGCAGTTTTGTATCTTGGAGATCCCTTTTAATAATAAATTTTTGATTAAAAATAGAAGTGTGATTGATTCTATTAATTCTTCTGACCACCTGAATTATAATGGACCCCACCACTGACATTCATTATCAAGATGTACTGACAGCATGATTTGGCTCCACTCTCTCTCTCAGCATCTGTCTTTATTACTATTGGTAAGTCTTCTAGAAGGCACTCAGTGTCTGCCAACAGTGGTGTGTCTATGTGTTGGGATCCATAGGAGTGTCTAGCATATCTAGCTCATCTTACTTAGATGAGTGTGATGGGAGGTAAGTGGCCATAGAGCTGTTGTTTTGTGAGGTGCTGCTTCAAGAATTTGTTCAAAAAAGCATGCAGCATCATCCTTGATTAATTCCTATTGTGCTTTCTCTCCATTTTCAAATCTAATATAGTTTCCTTTAAAGAAATTCAAGTACATATATTTACTTGAAATCTCAATTGTGACACATTTTTAACTTTTCTGTTTTCAAATTCAATATTTGTTTTCCTCCTTTATCAATTTTCAACCACAAATACTTAACACATATCTCAATCAGCACATTCTTACCTTTTCTAATAATATTTCCAAAATTATTTTTCTCATTTTCATCTATTTTAAATATAAATGTTTGCTTGATATTTTTAGCCTTTCTTTCCAGGTTTCCAAACAAAAATATTGGTTTTCTTATTTTTAGCTACTTTCAAGTACAAATAAATTCAGTTAATGTTGTAATAAAGTGCCAGTCTCACAAGCCATTCTTAGTTATTTCTTAATTTGCTGGATGTTTGGAGTAAATGGCTAAGTCAAAATAAATCTTAGTTTTCTCTAAGAGATTAATCTTAATCCATAATGTGCAGCTAATAATGGAACTATAAGCAGGGAATTTGATAAAGACTAAAATATAGAATAATAAGAATGGGTCATGTTCTACAAGATGAAGAATGAGATAGTGTCTCTAGTTTTAAGAGCGCCCCGGGGCCTGTTCTGGACTTCGGTCCGGAGCGTGGCCCTGGAAAAGGAACAATGGCAGACTTGGGGCCTTTAATTAGGCACCTAGTTTCGACTAGGCTACCTTCGGGTGGGCGAGCTGCATTTTTGTCTCCTTTGTCCCCCTTGGACGGCACTAGACCATGCGTCTAGTTTAAGCCGCAAACTGGCATACGTGCCCGGACCCACATTTGGGTTCGTGAAACTGCTTGCCTCATCAGGCTCACATTGCACTAAGTGAGCCGATGAGCAGCACAGACCAGCAGGGTTTGAGTCTCGGCTCGTTCCCGACCTCCCCTTCCCCTTTATCCCTACTTTAATTGGCCTTCGGGCTTTTGACCTTGTGTCAAGTCGTGTCTGGTGGGAGGCAGCGACAAATACTAGGAGCTATCAATATCTAAAAAATCCTTTGAACAATTAAATATTTTGTTTTTATAATTAACACATTCAAAATTTAAATTTAAAAAATTTTCTGCCAGTAATGAAAATATTGGAAAGTGTAGGGATACAACAAATAATTATCTCCCTTAGAAAATTTTCATGTCCATAAGGAGCCCTATTGAGAGTCACATAACAGCTCCATAAACTTATTTCTAATCTCTTTTTACCTCTTTGAATAGTTGATATATTGACTCTGACCCTTGCCAGGGAATAGTAAAGACACATGGCTATCTTACCTACCATTATCAAGTTAACCTTTTTCTATTTTGTACTCATTCCACATACTGATTGTTCATCAAACAATGTGTATATTTCTTGCTGTTAAGACACATTTGAGTATTCTTTACTCATAATACCATTTATAGGTATATTGTGAATATAAAATCTTCTTGGTATGTACAAATGAGTTATCTTGTCTTTCCTTTTGTTGTGTTCAGTGTTAGTATATCATGGATACGTAATGTAATAGTAGCAAACCTGGCATCAAGCTGTGTTATCAACAACAAGGAGTCAATTACAGGAACTATTGCTATAGTTGCAAAAAACAGTAACATGTGAGAGTTGGGGACTTTTGAAAAGGGTTAGTAACCAGCAGAAGACAAGTGATGACATAAATTTTGTGGGGCTACCCCCATCCCTGGGGTTAGCCTACAATTTAGCAAACAATAGAGCCTTCCTTCATTGACTTGAAAATACCACTTCATGTTGTTCTGATTTGAGACCGGTCCAGAGGAAGATTGAAGTACAGCAATAAAGTGAGTAGCATTTTTTCTGTGACCACACGTCTGATTTTCTCCTTTGTCCTAATGTGAATCTATTGTCATCTTTTCATGTTGTCTTAGTGTCCACCAACTTTTTTTAAGAACACACGACACAGCAGAAAACAAATATTGGGCACAGTAGAGCAAAGACACAGCTAAAACATTCCCCCAATACCAGGAATTTGGCAAAGACAAAAATAAATATGAAATAATAGAAATGGATTATTTTTCTGCCAGCAAAAGAATGAGATAGTTTCTTTAGTTTTGAGAAGGGTTATTAACATTCAAAAAATTCTTCCAACAATTAAATTCCTTGTTTTTGTAATTCACACATTTAAAATTAAAAAAAAAATAATATATATAATTTTTAAAAAAATTGTTTGATACCAATTTTGTTTAGTTTCTTTGTTTAATAGTATATCAACCATCAAGGGTTATTTAATGCCAAAGCCATCTTTCTGGAAGAACATTAGTAATATTATTTAATCCATAGCTGGAGGAATACCTTTTCCAAAGGGTATTAATCAGAAATTGAACTTAATAGTAAGGTGATTGGAGTTTGAACTCACTCATTTGAAAGCCACAGTTTGGCACTATAGCCATAATTACATCATGAGGACTTCCTCATGCCAATTTGCTTTACACTGTGAAGAAATTAACCAGAACAAGAATCTCTTTCCTTACAGATGTGCATATTATACCTAAAGAAGGCCAGGTAACATACTGCTTGAAATGTCATGTAAATAGTAAAATAAAAATTGTTTGAATGAAAGAATAACTGATTTGGTTGGTTTTATGGTATATCAAACACTGTTGGGTTATTTAATTCCAAAATCAAATTTTCTGTAAACAATTATATGGTTTCAAATAACTAGTGATAATTATTTGTAAACAATTATATGGTTTAAGGTATTCCTATCTAATAGAAATAATTTTCAAACATTTGATTCATAGGTGGGATCTTAATAGGTGCTACCATTCCAGGTTAAAGTGAAACTGGGAGTAATGACAATATATGGGTGACTCAACACTTCCCAGAGCTCCACTACCAGATACAGTTTAGTATCATACCCATGACACCCCTTTTTTGGTGGGGGGGAGATCTTACTCTTTCACCAGTGATACAGTTGACATCTTCTAAGCCCCCTCCTCCCAAATGACAGGACCAAGAAAGAAAAAAAGAAAGAATGAGATTGGATAGTTTTAAACCAAATTAAAATATATTTTTTTTTAGATGCAAACATTCATCTTTCCATAAATAAACTCAAGTCTCAAAAGAAAATCGTTTTAATCTTTTTTCACAACATATTAAAAAAAAGACACAAAAGGATGGAAAAAAAAAACATAATTAGAAATTACCAAAATGCCATTTTTTCTCTTATTGAATATTTCAATTTTAAAATTCTTATTTTCTGCCACTCGCCAAAAAAAAAAAAAAAAAAAAAAAAAAAGTTATTAAAACTGATGCTTAAGTGAATAATAATAATAATAATACTTTCTGTTTTTTCTAAGGTCTGCCTTTAATGTCATGATAAAAATGACGTTTGACGTATCGGGCAGAAGAAAATGAAAAAGTCACTGTGTAGCTGTTTAATGAATGAATGAATGAAAAATTTTTGAATGAATGAATAAATGAATGAAATAATCTGAAAGTGATTTATAAACCAGGCATGATGTATGCAATATTGTCAAGGGTCTTGGAGAGGGTGGCACGTGGACAGCCATTGATTTCTGGCAGAGCAGCAGTCAAACACATTAGAGGGCTAAATGCACAGAGCATGGAGTCCAAAAGCACAGACAAGCTACCCTGAACAGCTATCATACCCTGAAACACGAGAAAAGAAAAAAATATTAATGGTTTCACAAAGTTTAAACGAGATTAAAAAAAATTTAATAATATAAATAATTATGTTAGAATAAGATATGAGAAATTTATCTGACTTCCTACCAAGCCAGAATGCAGCACCAGGCCATTTTAAAGTGGAAAGCCATGCACAAATCAAGACTCATTAGCGGCTGGTCCAAAAATGCTTGGCCCTGTTGGCATTCCTCTCCTGAGGCACCTCAGGCACCGAGCAAGCAACTCGGCCCTGCAAAGCAGGTATAGCTTGGGGGAGGGAGAATGATGGCTCCCTGAGTGCGAGCTTTTAGCTTTTTACTTACCCAACATAATGCCATGTAATGGAATAAGATATGGACACGTGTTTGAATGTTACATCCTATCATCACCACAGATAAATAATGGACCCTTCCATTTTGATTGTGAGGGAAAGAAAAAGGAAAGAAAGAAGGCAAAAAAGAACAGAAATGAAGTGATAATGCAACATATTGTCTACTTCAATTGAATGAAAGGAAGATAGAAAAAGAAATTAGATCGAGAGAAAAAAATAAATGGAAGATAAAGCAAGAAAAAGAGATGGAGCAATAAAGAAATGGGATAGATAGATAAATAGAAAAATAAATGGAAGACTCAGACAGATAGACAGATAAATAGATAGAAATGGGTAAAATAAATGAAGAAAATTTTTGTTAGTACTATAGCAAACAATATTAATAGGATAAGACATAAGTAGATGTGTTTGAATGCTACATCTTGTCATCACAAGATGTCATACAGAAAAAGAAAGCTAATATACTAAGAAAAGAGAGAGAGAGAGAGAGAGATGAAATGATGCTATACATCAAATGCTTATCATCTTCTTCAATGGAAAGACAGAAAGAGGAAAAAAGAGCAAAAGAAATGAGGAAAAAAAAAAAAAAAAAAAAAAAAAAAAGTGAAGAAACTTATTTTGGAAGATTATTTTTAAACCAATAAAAATTGATATATTTCATGATAAAATTATTTAATTTTGGGTTTTTGGTTTTATGGCATATCAACTCTTGTAGGTTATTTAATGCCAAATCCAGTTTATATATCTATAAACACATTTTGTAGATAACATCTTTAAATATGCACCCAGTTAAATGGTTTCAAGTATTGCTATGCAATCCTAATAATTCAATTCAGGCACACAGATATTCAACATTAATGATTCCATTCAACATTACTCATTTGCTTGCACACAGTTAAATTATTCCAAGTATTGCTATTTATCAGTAACAATTCAATTAAACATCAGTCGTTTGTTTACACATAGTTAAATGATCAAACAGTTCTATTTCTAACAATTCAATTTAACATAAGTTATTTTTTGCACTCAGTTTAAATGTCAAACAGTTCTATTTGACACATAGATAGGTGCTACCGCTCTGGGTCAGAGTGGATCTGGGAGTGATGGCAACATTCCCCAAAGCTCAAGAATTAGAGCTTCACCATCAGATTGTTTTGTATATATTTCAAGGACACTCATGGAGGTAGGGGTTGTCTTACCCAACTGCAGAGATGCAGTCGGAATATTCTACAGCTCCAGCCAACTGGGCTTAATCAATATTAATAAAATTTTAGTTCTTTATTCATTAACCAATGAAAATAAACTGAATATTAAATCTGAACTTGTTTAATTTCCCTTATTTGTTTATTTATTTATTTGCAAGGAAGTGAGTAATGAGTAATAATAAATAAATAGGAGGTACCTGTGGTGTAATGGTTATCGTCGTAGGAAATGGACACAATGACATGAGTTCAAATCCTGGACGAGACTGGTTGCATTTCACATAGCACTAATACCCTTGGGAAAGGTATGAATCCAATCATTCTCCCTCCAGCTATGGGTAAATAGTAGGGCGGACTGAGTTCTTCAGCCTTGGTGAGGCAACTAGTCTAGGAAAAGGAAAACTCTGAATTCAAACCTGTTAAACTCCACTTAAAAACTGACCTTGTGTAATACCCTACCCAAGCGAAGGGGTTGGTAAATATGAATAATAATTAAATTAATAATAATAATCTATAAAATAATTTACACAATTTATAGTACAAAATTGACATAATGGTTTGAGTGTTTGCCAATGGTCCAGAAGACCAGGGTTCAATCCCAGGTCAAGTTATACCAAAGCCACAAAAAAATGATACTTGATATCTCCTTGGGTGACATTCAGCATTATAAGATATGGATCAAGGTTAAGTGGAGTAAACCAGGGTAAGGAGTAGCACCCTCCCCTACACCTCAGTGTAGTAGCTTTTGAAAAGGGAGCCTTCAGGTTACTCTCAACAACAGTTGGCCAACTGGCTATTGGCTATATGTAATCTAATGAGTGCATTTTTTAAAATTGAATTTTTCTTTAAGTTTTATTTGAAAATTTTTATATCAAAACAAGAAAAAGAAAACATATAAAAAGTTGAATTTCTACAGGTACAGCTAACTAGTAAATACAAACTGAGAAAAAGTGACAAAGACTAATTCAAATAGTCATTTACTAAGTGTAACATAGTTTGACACAAGGCCACTAATATGAGATACCTAGTAAAAATTGAAATTACTAATAATATCATGCTAGCCTAGCTCACTAACAACCATTACAACATTTGAGGCACCTTAAAAAATAGATATAGCTCAAGTTTACAATTATTGGCACTCAGTAAGGATCAAACTCACAACTTAGTAGTAAAGAGTCCATCTGTAAGACCCATTACACCATAAAAATGTCCCTTTTTATTTACTAAGCTTAGCTTCATATAACACAAAAAGCCCAAAGTAGGGTACACACTCAGTGAGAAGTGAAATTACTTACTGTTAACCTAGCATTACATCACTTAGCCAAGGAGTAATTCAAGGAGTTGAGAAAAAAGACAATCTAGTTTCATCAGTTAAAATTTAATAAAAATCATTTTTATTCATTTAAAAAAAATAATAGGGGACTTTATCAAGTAGATTAAAAATATAATAGAAGTCAATGTGAGATGAAAGATTAGGGGTTTACATTTGAAAGGGAAAAGATGGGGTTAAAAGTAACAGGAACTCATTTGAAGGGCTATAAGTAAAAAGGACAAACATTTGAAAAATTTAAAATGATAATTTTCAAATAGATTTTTTATGACCCATAGATGAGACTCTAACAGGTACTACTGCTCTAGGTCTGAGTAGACCTGAGAAGAATGACAATGAAGGAGTACATGACCACCCCCTCCCTGAAAGCTTATGGCGGGGGGGGGGAGTCTTACCACATTGTTGATAGGCTGTTTGTGCTGGAAGAAAGATGAGGATATGAGTCCAAATAAATCATTAACTTATTCCGACTTCATCTAAGAGAACTTTTGTTGAACACTTACCTTGTGTTCCTGTAACCTCATACCAATGATACTGAGGGACTCGCCTAAAAGCTTGAGGTGGGCAGCAGCATCCACAGGTTCAATCCCAAGCCCCTTCAATAAAAAGAGTTGAAAAATGAAGGTAACAACAGTTGTGGGGGGGTAAAAAAAAAAAAAAAAAAAAAAGGATAAATTCCAAGAGACAAAATGTAGAATTAGGAATGAAAAAAATGATTCCTTAGTTCTAAACATAAATAGGGTATTTTTAGAAATATGACGTTTGCATTAAAAAAAAAATGTATTGCATTTATGTCAATCATATTATCACTAAATATATTTAACGTTGGTTATCATTATCATATTTTTTATTACTTACAAGAATAAAGCAATTTCCAGTCCAATTTTCAACTGAATGTTTGATTGATTTTACCAGTATGTCAACCTGTCTAGGGTTATTCTATACCTAGAGGTTAAGAAAGTGCATTCATTGTATATTCATATTTAAATTTTTTGAGTAATTGTTTCTTAAGAGGGTTTTTTTGCAAATGGTCTGATCAAATATGAATAATTTTTAACAGTATTTGACCCATAGATAGGACCCTAACAAGTACTACCAGTCCAGGTCAGAGGGGAGTCAGGAATAATGGCAATGAAGAGGATACTCTACACTCTGCCGATATGATGGGCAACTGAATAATAATTTTGCAAGGGCTTTGTTGGTATGGAGATAATTATGAAATGCAAATTAGAATCTTTCACTCCATCCTAAACAGAAGCATCTATATAATAATGGAATGTTGTTCCAGAGATAACCTAAATAATTCAGTCATCTTTTAAAATATTGGTTATAAATTCAAATTTAACTGAGAGCGTTTCAGTAGTTCTGATATGTATGTGGTGCATTTAATAAGTTTCCAGACTTTTTTGTACAGGCATTTAAAATTGTTGTAGACTCTTGAAAATTCACTATGTTATTGCTATACATCTTATGAGATGACTGACCAATTTTTATGATTTCAGCTTCAAATGAACAGCTACAGCAGGAATTAGAATATACCCGACTAAAGCCTGATTGTCACAGCTGGTGAATTTCAAAAATGTAATCTGGACGTGAGGACACTTTAGAAGAACAATATGCAATAAAATTCTGTTTTAAACTTGGAAAAAATGCCACAGAAACATATGGAATGCTTCAGACTGCTTTTGGACCTTCTTGCATGAGTCGAGCATCAGTTTTTGAGTGTCATAAGAGATTCAAGGAAGGCACAATGTCTGTGAGGGATGATGAGAGGTGTAGGAGGTGTAAAGAAGTCAATACCCAGAATTGATTGGCCAAAGGGTTAGGGTTAGGGTTAGGCTTAGGGTTACTATGTTGAGATTTTAAGGGAGTTCAGGAAGAGATTTTGTTGGAAGAGGCCAGCACTCTTCAAATCGGGTCAGTGGTATTTCCACCAGGACAATGCACCAGTCCACAACTCCATCCTTGTCACAGACTATTTGACCAAGATGGGCATCAAGACAGTTCCTCAGCCTCCCTATAGTCCAAACTTTGCTCCCTGTGACTTTTGGTTATTCCCTAAGCTCAGAGGCTGTCATTATGAGACAATTCAGGAGATGAAAGAGGCTGTGACGAAGGTCATTGACTCGCTCACACAAGAGGACTTCCATGGGGCCTGTTAGAAGTTGTTGGAACGGTACAACAAGTGCACTGCAGCCAGAGGAGATTACTTTGAAGGGGACTAAAGTTTCATGTGCGTACTATCAATAAAAGTGCCCACACAAAAAAGTCTGGAAACTTATTTAATGATCCTCATAACTTTCTGCAGCCCAACTTGTTCACTCCTACCTCCTAAAAATAAAAAGGCATACCCTAACAATAGTGGATGCAAAAGTAATTGACAGTTTCAAAAAATTTTTAAAAACTATTTAAATATACCATATAATTTTGTGTGACATCGTTTATCAGACAAATTTGTGACCTGATCTGGTCCAGAGTTCTGGATCGAAGCTGAATATAAAATAAATAATAAAAAGTAAAGAATGAAACTGAATTTAACAAATATGGTTCAAAAGCAAGATCCATTTGATCTTTTTTTAATAGATTTAAATTTGAAAATACCTGTACCAGGTACAATATATAGGATAAAAATTAGACAAAAAAAGGTAAAGAACAATTTTATTTAACTGATTTTGCTACAAATAAATACACCCCAAATTCTCAAATAGCTCTATAGCATGTGATATACTATAGAGGTATTTTGAGAATTTTATAACATATAGGATAAAAATTAAATTTAGAAAAATAAATATAAGATAAAAGAAAAATTAATCAAGACTAGATAATGACAATACTTCATCTAAGGAATTCAGGTAATTAAAGACTCTTACATCTATTATTACTACAACTAGTGGTAAAATAAGTAACAAAAAAGAAAGTCTAGTAAGACATGAATAGTGCCAACACTTAATCCATAAAATCCAAAACATTTTAGATTATTATAAAGTTCTTGGTGACTGTAATCGAGGGTGACTCAAAGGCTCCTTTTTCAATAGCTACTACACCAAGATGTAGGGGAGGGTGCTACTCTTTTCCCTGGATTGCTCCACTTTACCCTTGATCTGTACCTTATAATGCTGAGTGTTAAGCAAGGCGGCATCAAGTAGCATTTTTTGAGTCTTTGGTATGACTTGACCAGGGACTGAACCCAGGTCTCCCGGGCCATTGGCGAACACTCTAACGATCATGCCAGTGTCCGGTAATAAATAGATTATTATATCTATTGTAAACAAACAACAAAAATAAGATGAAAGATAAACTAATGAAAAATTAATAATGAAAATGTTTCATCTTAGAAATTAAGACAATTTAAGACCATCACTATAATTAATAATAATTGACAGGGCTTCATTTAAAAATTAGTAAAAATTCAAAGCGATTACATCTATTATGGGAGTAAAAAAGCAACAAAAATGAAATAAAAGATAAACTACACAAAAATTGATAATAGCTATATTTGATCATAGAAATTCAGACAACTTTTACTGCTACTGAAAGGTGTAAAGAAGCAACAAAAATAAAGTGATCTACAAAATTTAGACAACTTAATATGATTATGTCTATTACTTGTATGAAGTGTAAACAAGCAACAAAAATAAGATAAAAGATAAACTAGACAAAAATTAAAAACAATGGCAAAGTTTGATTTAAGGAAATTTAGACAACTTAATATGATTATGTCTATTACTACTATGAAGTGTAAAGAAGCAACAAAAATAAGATGAAAGATAAACTAATCAAACATTCATAATAATGGCTCTGCTTAATTTAAGAAAATTTGTTACAAAAATGCACCAAGCAACAAAATTAGATGAAAGATAAACTAGTTCAATAATAATAAAAATGCTCCATCGAAAAATCTAGACAGTTTAACACTAAATATTTCAAGCTTCAATTTTTAAACATATCTTGGTTTCATTTTTTTCTATTTGCTATATTTACACCATAAAACAAAAAACTCCAAGACAACACAGACAGAATGGAAATTTTTGTGAATACTTACTTTAACAGGGCTTGTAGCTATGTCATCAGTTATAGTTTTTACTACTTTAGTGACTGGGGTGCTGGGACTTTTAACCACTGCAACTGGAGTGGTGCTCGTAGCTGGGGCTGGAGCTGAATTTGATACAGATTTATTGCTTCCTTTGCCAGTACGAATCAGGGTTGAGCCTTTGCCGGCTGCTTTCTTAGCCTTCTGCTTCCATGTCTAAAAAAAACCACATATCACAGAGAATGTAGTGTTTATAGAAAATAATTGATAGGAGAAAAAACTGCACATAGAAAGAAAATAAAGGATAACGAATGGGCAGGATATGACAAAAGGGCTATTATTTTTGAGTGGAGTAAAGCTGATTTGAATTTAGAGTTTTCTTTCTCCTAGACTGGTTGCCCAATCAAGGCTAAAGAACTCAGTCTACCCTACTATTTTATTCACCCATGGTTGGTGAGAGAACAGATAGATTCATGCCTTTACAAAGGGCATTAGGGAGGAGTTCCTGTGACATAGAAGCTAACATGCTGAACTGTAACATCGTAGAAAGAGAGTTTGAACTCCAGTCATGCAATTACATTCACTTTCAGACTAATGCCCCTTGGGGAAAGTATAAACCACCTTACTCCCCCTAACTATGGGTTAAATAGTACCACTACTGTCCTTCTACAAGGATGGTTTTGGCATTAAATAACCTAAGAAGGTTGATATACCATTAAACAAAGAAACCAAACCAAGGGGATTAGCATAAAGTGAAACACAAACAACCTCATCCAAGATTTAAACTCTGGTCACCAATTTTATATCCTATAGTGGTAACTGTTACACTAAGCATGACTTCACCACACATAAACACACACACAAGCGTGTGGGGGATGTTTATGAAATTATAAGGCAGTTTCAGGCAATCACTCAGCGTATTGAAACATTATTAAGAGAGGAAAAGATGCTACTTACCATTTTCTCTTTATCTGTCAAACCCTGCCAGATTTCTCCTAACCTACGACTGATCTGAGCAAAATCTGGGAAGAAAATTAAAAAATAAAGGTCAATAAAATTTTTTTTTAAATTTAAAAAAAGAATAATTAAATCTATCCTAGTTATATGATAACTATTTATATCTGGTTCAAAACAAAACCAAAGAAAAACTTTCAATTTGAATAGTTTATTAATTTAGTGTTTTGAATCATTAACTTCAAAAAACATTTACTTGGAAGAATTTTTTTTACCTTTAAAATAGCAAAACGAGGACATTCAATGCTGTTTGGCAGTTAATTCTGTTTATTATCCATTTTTTTAAGCATTATAACAAATACTCTCAAAATATATTTTCTGTATCATTTTTCATTTCATATTTTGCCATAAATGTTTTTAAATTTCTACTCAGAGTCAATACCATCTTTTAAAATATACAAAATCACAGAAAAGGGAAAATTTTGAAAATTTCAATTCATGCTTTCTTGAAGAAAATATTTTATATCTAAGAAAATTTACATTTAAGAATTTTGATTTAAGGAAATATCTAAAAAGACTCAGTTGTGAAAACATTGGAGAAAAAGACAACAAACAAAAGGAAATTGATCTGAATGTATTAATATGTAATAGTAACATCTTATGTTTAAAATTCTGATGGAAAGAAGACCAGAGAGAATGGTGGCCAAAGTGGGATGAACAAAAAAAAAAAAAAATTGTCTGAATGAATCAATGTATGATAGCAACAACATCTTGTCTTAGAAGTTCAGATGGAAAGAAGAGCAGAGAATATGGTAACCAAAATGGGATATACATATTATAAATGAGGAAACTGGTCTGAATGAATCAATATATAACAGCAACAACATCTCGTTTAAGAAATTCGGGTGGAAAAAAGACCAGAGAATATGGTAACCAAAATGAGATAAACATAAAAATGAGAGAACTGATAACCTTTGAGCCCTGAAAACCTGAATTTGAATTTATCCTCTGCTATTTGAATATGATTGATTCACTGATAAAAAAGTGCTATCATTGAAAAATAAAAGTAACACTCATATACGGTGTAACAGGCTCCAAAGGTTAATCTTATTTACCAACCCCTCTGCTCGGGCAGGATATGACACACAGTCAATTTTTAAGCGGAGTTTAACAGGTTTGAATTCAGAGTTTTCCTTCTCCTAGACTAGTTGCCTCACCAAGGCTGAAGAACCTAGTCTGTCCTACTATTTACTCATAGCTGGAAGGAGAATAATTGGATTCATACCTTTCCCAAGGGTATTAGTGCTATGTGAAATGCAATCAGTCGCGTCCAGGATTTGAACGAGTCGCCGTGTCCATTTCCTACGACGATAACCATTACACCACGGGCACCTCCAAAGGTTAATGAATCAATGTATAATAGTAAAAACAATAGCAATTGTTTTCCATCATCATTTACATGCTAAGATTAACTAGTGTACGAACCAAAGAGAGAAAAAGTATGGAGGACTCTTTGCAAGATAAAGAAAAAGACTCACCTAGTTTTGGATTTTCGGAAACCACTTTACTTCGATTTGCATTGCACCACAACATATAATCAGTAGGAGCCCGTCGTTTCTTGACTGGCTGAAATATAAAAAGTGTAAATAATTCATTAATAATAATTTTGTTTGTGTGGGAAATTCATGTGCTATGCAATAGTAAGAACAAAAATTTTCATACTTTTTTTATTATCCACTCATGTGAAACCTTTCTCTCTCATATATATATATATATATATATATATATTAGAGTGTTCAGAAAGTTATTGTTTTTACCAGAAAGGAATTTTTTATGATACGTAGGGATTTCAATATCTAATGTACCACACACACACATATATATATATAAGTAAAGTTGGCAATCAAAGTCAAGGGCAAACTAAAGGCTCCCATTTCAATAACTACTACACTGATGTATCGGGGAGGGTGCTACTCCTTTCCCAGGATTGCTCCACTTTACTCTTCATCCATACATTATAATGCTGAGTGTTAAGCAAGGAGGGATCAAGTACCATTTATGAGACTTTGGTATGACACAACATGGGATTGAAATCCATTCTCCACATCCACTATACTCAACAAATCCATGAAAAGATAAGAATATTAGGATGGGAGGTTCTTCCAAATCCTTCATACTCAACAAATCCAAGAAAAGATAAGAATGTTAGGATGGGAGGTTCTTCCACATCCTTCATACTAAACAAATCCATGAAAAGATAAGAATGTCAGGATGAGAGGTTCTTCCAAATCCTCTATATTCAACAAATCCATGAAAGATAAGAATGTTAGGATGGGAGGTTCTTCCACATCCTCTATACTCAACAAATCCATGAAAGATGAGAATGTCAGGATGAGAAGTTCGTCCACATCCTCTATACTCAACAAATCCATGAAAAGATAAGAATGTTAGGATGAAAGGTGCTTCCACATCCTCTATACTCAGCAAATCCATGAAAAGATAAGAATGTCAGGATGAGAGATTCTTACACATCCTCTATACTCAACAAATCCATGAAAGATAAGAATGTTAGGATGGGAGGTTCTTCCACATCCTCTATACTCAGCAAATCCATGAAAGATAAGAATGTTAGGATGGGAGGTTCTTCCACATCCTTTATACTCAACAAATCCATGAAAAGATAAGAATGTTAGGATGGGAGGTTCTTCCACATCCTCTATACTCAACAAATCCATGAAAAGATATGAATGTTAGGATGGGAGGTTCTTCCACATCCTCTATACTCAACAAATCCATGAAAAGATAAGAATGTTAGGATGGGATGTTCTTCCACATCCTCTCTACTCAACAAATCCATGAAAAGATAAGAATGTTAGGATGGGAGGTTCTTCAAAATCCTCTATACACAACAAATCCATGAAAAGATAAGAATGTTACAATGGGAGGTTCTTCCACATCCTCCATACTCAACAAATCCATGAAAAGATAAGAATGTTAGGATGGGAGGTTCTTCCAAATCCTCTATACTCAACAAATCAATGAAAAGATAAGAATATCAGGATGACAGGTTCTTCCACATCCTCTATATTCAACAAATCCATGAAAAGATAAGAATGTTAGGATGGGAGGTTCTTCCACATCCTCTATACTCAGCAAATCCATGAAAAGATGAGAATGTCTGGATGGGAGGTTCTGCCACATCCTCTATACTCAGCAAATCCATGAAAAGATAAGAATGTCAGGATGAGAGGTTCTTCCAAATCCTCTATACTCAACAAATCCATGAAAAGATAAGAATGTTAGGATGGGAGGTTCTTCCAAATCCTCTATACTCAAAAAATCCACGAAAAGATAAGAATGTTAGGATGGGAGGTTCTTCCACATCCTCTATATCCAGTAAATCCATGAAAAGATAAGAATGTCAGGATGAGAGGTTTTTCCAAATCCTCTATATTCAACAAATCCATGAAAGATAAGAATGTTAGGATGGGAGGTTCTTCCACATCCTCTATACTCAACAAATCCATGAAAGATAAGAATTTCAGGATGAAAGGTTCTTCCAAATCCTCTATACTCAACAAATCCATGAAAGATAAGAATATCAGGATGAAAGGTTCTTCCAAATCCTCTATACTCAACAAATCCATGAAAGATAAGAATATCAGGATGAGAGGTTCTTCCACATCCACTATACTCAGCAAATCCATGAAAAGATAAGAATGTTAGGATGGGAGGTTCTTCCAAATCCTCTATACTCAACAAATCATTGAAAAGATAAGAATGTTACGATGGGAGGTTCTTCCACATCCTCTATACTCAACAAATCCATGAAAAGATAAGAATGTTAGGACGGGAGGTTCTTCCTCATCCTCTATACTCAACAAATCCATAAAAAGATAAGAATGTTAGGATGGGAGGTTCTTCCACATCCTCTATACTCAACAAATCCATGAAAAGATAAGAATGTTAGGATGGGAGGTTCTTCCAAATCCTCTATACTCAACAAATCCATGAAAAGATAAGAATGTCAGGAAGAGAGGTTCTTCCAAATCCTCTATACTCAACAAATCCATGAAAAGATAAGAATGTCAGGATGAGAGGTTCTTCCAAATCCTCTGTACTCAACAAATCCATGAAAAGATGAGAATGTCAGGATGGGAGGTTCTTCCAAATCCTCTATACTCAACAAATCCATGAAAAGATAAGAATGTCAGGATGGGAGGTTCTGCCACATCCTCTATACTCAGCAAATCCATGAAAAGATAAGAATGTCAGGATGAGAGGTTCTTCCAAATCCTCTATACTCAACCAATCCATGAAAAGATAAGAATGTTAGGATGGGTGGTTCTTCCAAATCCTCTATACTCAAAAAATCCATGAAAAGATGAGAATGTTAGGATGGGAGGTTCTTCCACATCCTCTATATTCAGTAAATCCATGAAAAGATAAGAATGTCAGGATGAGAGGTTCTTCCACATCCTCTATACTCAACAAATCCATGAAAACATAAGGATGTCAGGATGAGAGGTTCTTCCAAATCCTTCATACTAAACAAATCCATGAAAGATATGAATGTTAGGATGGGAGGTTCTTCCACATCCTCTATACTCAACAAATCCATGAAAGATAAGAATTTCAGGATGAGAGGTTCTTCCAAATCCTCTATACTCAACAAATCCATGAAAGATAAGAATATCAGGATGAGAGGTTCTTCCAAATCCTCTATATTCAACAAATCCATGAAAAGATAAGAATATTATGATGGGAGGTTCTTCCACATCCCCTATACTCAGCAAATCCACGAAAAGATAAGAATGTTACGATGGGAGGTTCTTCCAAATCCTCTATACTCAACAAATCAATGAAAAGATAAGAATGTTACGATGGGAGGTTCTTCCACATCCTCTATACTAAACAAATCCATGAAAAGATGAGAATGTTAGGATGAGAGGTTCTTCCAAATCCTCTATACTCAACAAATCCATGAAAAGATAAGAACGTCAGGATGGGAGGTTCTTCCACATCCTCTATACTCAACAAATCCATGAAAAGATAGGAATGTCAGGATGGGAGGTTCGTCCACATCCTCTATACTCAACAAATCCATGAAAAGATAAGAATGTCAGGATGAGAGATTCTTACACATCCTCTATACTCAACAAATCCATGAAAGATAAGAATGTTACGATGGGAGGTTCTTCCACATCCTCTATACTCAGCAATTCCATTAAAAGATAAGAATGTTAGGATGGGAGGTTCTTCCAAATCCTCTATACTCAACAAATCCATGAAAAGATAGGAATGTTATGATGGGAAGTTCTTCCACATCCTCTATACTCAACAAATCCATGAAAGATAAAAATGTCAGGATGAGAAGTTTGTCCATATCCTCTATACTCAGCAAATCCATGAAAAGATAAGAATGTTAGGATGGTAGCTTCTTCCACATCCTCTATACTCAACAAATCCGTGAGAAGATAAGAATGTTAGGATGGGAGGTTCTTCCAAATCCTCTATACTCAGCAAATCCATGAAAGATAAGAATGTTAGGATGGGAGGTTCGTCTACATCCTCTATACTCAACAAATCCATGAAAAGATAAGAATGTCAGGATGGGAGGTTCTTCCACTTCCTCTATACTCAGCAAATCCATGAAAAGATAAGAATGCTAGGATGGGAGGTTCTTCCACATCCTCTATACTCAACAAATCCATGAAAAGATAAGAATGTCAGGATGAGAGATTCTTACACATCCTCTATACTCAACAAATCCATGAAAGATAAGAATGTCAGGATGGGAGGTTCTTCCACATCCTCTATACTCAACAAATCCATGAAAAGATAAGAATGTTAGGATGGGAGGTTCTTCCAAATCCTCTATACTCAACAAATCCATGAAAAGATAAGAACGTTACAATGGGAGGTTCTTCCACATCCTCCATACTCAACAAATCCATGAAAAGATAAGAATGTCAGGATGAGGGGTTCTTCCAAATCCTCTATACTCAACAAATCCATGAAAAGATAAGAATGTCAGGATGGGAGGTTCTTCCACATCCTCTATACTCAACAAATCCATGAAAAGATAAGAATGTCATGATGAGAGATTCTTACACATCCTCTATACTCAACAAATCCATGAAAGATAAGAATGTTACGATGGGAGGTTCTTCCACATCCTCTATACTCAGCAAATCCATTAAAAGATAAGAATGTTAGGATGGGAGATTCGTCCACATCCTCTATACTCAACAAATCCAAGAAAAGATAAGAATGTCAGGATGAGAGGTTCTTACACATCCTCTATACTCAACAAATCCATGAAAGATAAGAATGTTAGGATGGGAGGTTCTGCCACATCCTCTATACTCAACAAATCCATGAAAGATAAGAATGTTAGGATGGGAGGTTAGTCTACATCCTCTATACTCAACAAATCCATGAAAAGATAAGAATGTCAGGATGGGAGGTTCTTCCACATCCTCTATACTCAACAAATCCATGAAAAGATAAGAATGTTAGGATGGGAGGTTCTTCAACATCCTCTATACTCAACAAATCCATGAAAAGATAAGAATGTTAGGATGGGAGGTTCTTCCACATCCTCTCTACTCAACAAATCCATGAAAGATAAGAATGTTAGGATGGGAGGTTCTTCCACATCCTCTATATTCAACAAATCCATGAAAAGATAAGAATGTCAGGATGAGAGGTTCTTCCAAATCCTTTATAAACAACAAATCCATGAAAAGATAAGAATGTTCGGATGGGAGGTTCTTCCACATCCTCTATACTCAACAAATCCATGAAAAGATATGTTAGGATGGGAGGTTCTTCCACATCCTCTATACTCAAAAAATCCATGAAAAGATAAGAATGTCAGGATGAGAGGTTCTTCCAAATCCTTTATACACAACAAATCCATGAAAAGATAAGTATGTTAGGATGGGAGGTTCTTCCACATCCTCTATACTCAACAAATCCCTGAAAATATAAGAATGTCAGGATGAGAGGTTCTTCCAAATCCTCTATACTCAACAAATCCATGAAAAGACAAGAATGTTAGGATGAGAGGTTCTTCCACATCCTCTATACTCAACAAATCCATGAAAAGATAAGAATGTTAGGATGGGAGGTTCTTCCAAATCCTCTATACTCAGCAAATCCATGAAGAGATAAGAATGTTAGGATGGGAGGTTCTGCCACATCCTCTATACTCAACAAATCCATGAAAGATAAGAATGTTAGGATGGGAGGTTAGTCTACATCCTCTATACTCAACAAATCCATGAAAAGATAAGAATGTCAGGATGGGAGGTTCTTCCACATCCTCTATACTCAACAAATCCATGAAAAGATAAGAATGTTAGGATGGGAGGTTCTTCAACATCCTCTATACTCAACAAATCCATGAAAAGATAAGAATGTCAGGATGAGATGTTCTTCCAAATCCTATATACTCAACAAATCCATGAAAAGATAAGAATGTTAGGATGGGAGGTTCTTCCACATCCTCGATACTCAGCAAATCCATGAAAAGATAAGAATGTTAGGATGGGAGGTTCGTTCACATCCTCTATATTCAACAAATCCACGAAAAGATAAGAATGTCAGGATGGGAGGTTCTTCCAAATCCTTCATACTCAACAAATCCATGAAAAGATAAGAATGTTAGGATGGGAGGTTCTTCCAAATCCTCTATACTAAACAAATCCATGAAAAGATATGTTAGGATGGGAGGTTCTTCCACATCCTCTATACTCAAGAAATCCATGAAAAGATAAGAATGTCAGGATGAGAGGTTCTTCCAAATCCTTTATACACAACAAATCCATGAAAAGATAAGAATGTTAGGATGGGAGGTTCTTCCACATCCTCTATACTCAACAAATCCATGAAAATATAAGAATGTCAGGATGAGAGGTTCTTCCAAATCCTCTATACTCAACAAATCCATGAAAAGACAAGAATGTTAGGATGGGAGGTTCTTCCACATCCTCTATACTCAACAAATCCATAAAAAGACAAGAATGTTAGGATGAGAGGTTCTTCCAAATCCTCTATACTCAACAAATCCATGAAAAGATAAGAATGTTAGGATGAGAGGTTCTTCCACATCCTCTATACTCAACAAATCCATGAAAAGATAAGAATGTTAGGATGAGGGGTTCTTCCACATCCTCTATACTCAAGAAATCCATGAAAAGAAAAGAATGTCAGGATGAGAGGTTCTTCCAAATCCTTTATACACAACAAATCCATGAAAAGATAAGAATGTTCGGATGGGAGGTTCTTCCACATCCTCTATACTCAACAAATCCATGAAAAGATATGTTAGGATGGGAGGTTCTTCCACATCCTCTATACTCAACAAATCCATGAAAAGATAAGAATTTTCGGATGGGAGGTTCTTCCACATCCTCTATACTCAGCAAATCCATGAAAAGATATGTTAGGATGGGAGGTTCTTCCACATCCTCTATACTCAGCAAATCCATGAAAAGATAAGAATGTTACAATGGGAGGTTCTTCCACATCCTCCATACTCAACAAATCCATGAAAAGATAAGAATGTCAGGATGAGGGGTTCTTCCAAATCCTCTATACTCAACAAATCCATGAAAAGATAAGAATGTCAGGATGGGAGGTTCTTCCACATCCTCTATACTCAACAAATCCATGAAAAGATAAGAATGTCATGATGAGAGATTCTTACACATCCTCTATACTCAACAAATCCATGAAAGATAAGAATGTTACGATGGGAGGTTCTTCCACATCCTCTATACTCAGCAAATCCATTAAAAGATAAGAATGTTAGGATGGGAGGTTCGTCCACATCCTCTATACTCAACAAATCCATGAAAAGATAAGAATGTCAGTATGAGAGGTTCTTACAAATCCTCTATACTCAACAAATCCATGAAAAGATAAGAATGTTAGGATGGGAGGTTCTTCCACATCCTCGATACTCAGCAAATCCATGAAAAGATAAGAATGTTAGGATGGGAGGTTCGTTCACATCCTCTATATTCAACAAATCCATGAAAAGATAAGAATGTCAGGATGAGAGGTTCTTCCACATCCTCTATACTCAGCAAATCCATGAAGAGATAAGAATGTTAGGATGGGAGGTTCGTCCACATCCTCTATTCTCAACAAATCCATGAAAAGATAAGAATGTCAGGATGAGAGGTTCTTCCACATCCTCTATACTCAACAAATCCATGAAAAGATAAGAATGTTAGGATGGGAGGTTCTTCCACATTCTCTATACTCAACAAATCCAAGAAAAGATAAGTATGTTAGGATTGGAGGTTCTTCCACATCCTCTATACTCAACAAATCCATGAAAAGATAAGAATGTTAGGATGAGAGGTTCTTCCACATACTCTATACTCAACAAATCCATGAAAAGATAAGAATGTTAGGATGGGAGGTTCTTCCACATCCTCTATACTCAACAAATCCATGAAAAGATAAGAATGTTAGGATGGGAGGTTCTTCCACATCCTCTATACTCAGCAAATCCATGAAAGATAAGAATGTTAGGATGGGAGGTTCTTCCACATCCTCTATACTCAACAAATCCATGAAAAGATAAGAATGTTAGGATGGGAGGTTCTTCCACATCCTCTATACTCAGCAAATCCATGAAAGATAAGAATGTTAGGATGGGAGGTTCTTCCACATCCTCTATACTCAACAAATCCATGAAAAGATAAGAATGTTAGGATGGGAGGTTCTTCCAAATCCTTCATACTCAAAAAATTCATGAAAAGATAAGAATGTTAGGATGGGAGGTTCTTCCAAATCCTCTATACTCAACAAATCCATGAAAAGATAAGAATGTTAGGATGGGAGGTTCTTCCAAATCCTTCATACTCAAAAAATTCATGAAAAGATAAGAATGTTAGGATGGGAGGTTCTTCCAAATCCTCTATACTCAACAAATCCATGAAAAGATAAGAATGTTAGGATGGGAGGTTCTTCCAAATCCTTCATACTCAACAAATCCATGAAAAGATGAGAATGTTAGGATAGAAGCTTCTTCTACATCTTCCATTCTCAACAAATGAAGCACTGGAAGATTTTCTGTTGTTTCAACATTAGAACATTTTATAAGTGGCAGAATATTCAGAAAGAAAGAACAAGTTGAAAACAATCTTTTAAACATTTTTTCACCAAAATCTCAGATTTCTTTAAATGTAGAATCAAAAATTTGCCTGATATTCGGTTTGAGTCACTGAAAATGAAGGTGATTTCATTTTGGATGAAAATATTGAAATAAATTTAACTTACATGTTTTTATATCTTCTCTGGTGGAATGTATTTATTTTTGTGAAACATAAATGCACACTAAACAAACGTATATAGAATGGATTCTGGCCATTAGTTTTAACAATTGGGGATCCCAAAACCTGCTAGTTGATTAACCAAACAAAATAAATATGGTTTTTATACAAGCGTCCAACTATCTTAGATGAATTATTATTGATTTTGACAAGTATTATCATTAATTTTCTTCACTGAGTTCCTTCTTTTTATAACAAAGAAGAAAAGTGCAATAAAGGAAAAAAGGTCCTTACAAAATAAAACTATTCTAATCATACAATGAAGACTGTTTTCATCAAATTTTACAAGAAAATAAATGTGAATCAAAATATATATATATATATATATATATATATATACCTGAGAGTAAAAAAGATAAATATCCAATTTCACTTGTCAAATACCTTTGTGTACAATTAAAGTACTTCTGTAACGACTAATTCAAACCATATAAATCATAATTTTACATACCTTACACTATTTGCTTGACTGATTGATTTTAATGGCATATCAATCTGTCTAGAGGTATTTTATACCTAGAGATCAGGGAATTGTGTTTTTTGTAGTTCATATTTACATTTTTTGTGTAGTTCTTTTTTACAAGGGTTTTTTTTTTGCAAATGATCTTATCAAATACAAATAACTTTTAAAGAGATCTAAATAACACTAATAGGTACTACCACTCCAGGTCATAGGGGATCTGAGAGTAATGTCAATGAAGGAGAGACTCCCACACCACCCAGTTTTCTAGAACTGGCACATCACCATCATAGATACAGATTAGAATCATATATATTATTATTTTGACATTTAATTAAATCTTTATGGAATGAGGATGCACATGTATTAAGGTGTTCTTTAATTCTCTGGTGCGGAAGGGTCTGATTGTGCTTATACAAGACACCCATTGGTTTTTTTTACAGAAGGGAGAGGGGGTTACTCCCTTACAAAGGATACAGTCAGTATATTCTAATCCTCACCAACAGAGCTTAATTTAGCGTACAGTCAAGGTATGAATTCTGTTGAAAAACCATTGTGTACATATAATCTCAATTAAACTAATTTTTTTAAGTATTTTGTAATTTGCTTGAAGAATTGCACAAATTACGTATTTTAATTTATGGTATTGAATTAATTTAGAGGGCTATAGCAATGTGAAATAATAATTGAGTCTAATTAATTTCAAAGTAAAACTTCATCATCATCAGAGATTTTTTTTTGGACAGTGTAAACATGGTGTCACATGGGGTGTTAAAATGCCATGTTGAGTGTTGTAACCGTGGTGCCACATGGTGTGTTTAAATACTATGCGGAATAGACATGATTTCAGTTGTCTTAATCTATTTTATTTTTATTTCTTTTTAACTTTAATATGTATTTAAAATGTGCATGTTAATTAAACATATATTCAGTATTTAATTCTAACTTACTGTTAATCTGAGAGTGTAACTTAGCTATTAATAAAGCCTTCTTAATTCTAAGATTACCAACATTACGTACTATTGCTTCTATTTTAATGGAAAAATTATTATTATTATTTTGACATTTAATTAAATCTTTATGGAATGAGGATGCACATGTATTAAGGTGTTCTTTAATTCTCTGGTGCGGAAGGGTCTGATTGTGCTTCCTATATAAAACATAATGACATTTAAAGCAAATTAAACAATAGTGTAAGTTTTTTTGGCATGTGTAGATCTCTTATTGGGCAGTGGGCTGAAGTGCATGTTATGATAGTTTTGTTATTTTTCTTTGTTAGGTATTGATGTAGTGAGGGTCTGGAGTGGGCCAGTTGTAGATTTCTGCCTATTTCTTTGGTGATAATTTCACTGAAATGTGGTAGTTTCAGGAAATGGGTGTTAGAGGGTGTATGTAGTTTCCATGATTTATTATCATTTAGATGTTGTGTAATTGATGTTGGATAATCATTGTTTCTGAGGGTGTTTATAAAGTGTGCGGTGTGTGTAATTTTGTCTTTATCTTTGCTGCATCTATTGTGAATTCATTTAATTTCATTTCTAATGTAACTTGTTTTGGCACTCTAAATTAATACAATACTTCTTTAATGGTTGATTCAAACAATGTAAATTATAATTTTAGGCATCTTACAATATTTGGTTTGGTTTTATGGCATATCAACCATTGTAGGTTATTTAATGCCAAATACTCTTTATAAATATATATCAAATATATATGATTTTTGGTTTGGTTTGCTTTTATCAACCAATGTAGGTTATTTAATGCCAAACCTTCTTTATACATATACATTAAATATATTGGATTTGGTTGGGTTGGGTTTTATGGCATATCAACCATTGTAGGTTACTTAATGCCAAATCCTGTTTATTCATATACATTAAATATATATATGATTTGTAAATACATTTTGTAGAATCACATTCTTAAACAAGCCTGAACTCATTTTTTTGCAAACAGTTAAATGGTTTCAAGTATTGCTATATAACAATCACAATTTAACATCAGTCATTTGTTTGCACACATAGTAACTGTAGTTGAGGGCGACCTGAAGGCTCCCTTTTCAGTAGCTACTACACCGAGGCGTAGGAGAGGGCGCTACTTCTTTCTCTGGATTGCTCCACTTTACCCTTGATCCATACCTTATAATGCTGAGTGTTAAGCAAGGAGATATCAAGTACCATTTTTTAAGTCTTTGGTATGACTCAACCTGGGAATGAACCCCGGTCTCCCGGACCATTGGCAAACACTCTACCCACTAGGCCAATGAGCTGGTTTTACTTGCACACATATTTTGTTCTATTCGACCCATAGATAGGATCCTATCAGGTGCTACCACTCTGGCTCAGAGTGGACCTGGGAGCAATGGCAATGAAGAGGCACTCCAAATTTCCAAACCTCCAGTATTACTGGAGCCTCGCCATTAGATGGTTTAATGTCATTATCAGGACACTCGTTGGGGAGAGAGGTCCTACACCTCAGCAGAGATGCAGTCGGTTTATTTTACAGCTCCCCCTCCCAGCCAACTGGGCTACGAATCATCTCAGAGTGACATTGTAAGGAAGTAACAAGAATAAAAAACATCAACAATCTCACAAGTCCTGTAAAAACTTTATGATATCTAAACAAGGAAAACCTCTTATAGTGATTTTTTTTGTTATTTCTAAAGTTGGGTAATTCAACAACAATTCTGTTCTTAAATACATTCTGATTTGGATAAAGGAAGAAATTAACAAATGAATATGGTCCGAAAAACAGCTTTTAGATTATAAAAGATTTTAGAAATGTTAGTTGGTCTCCAAACTCAAAGATTTCACTTTCTGTAAATGATTACATCTAAGAGTGCTCCAATTTGCCCCACCCCCAAATATATTGTGACAAAAAGGACTATATTAGATGGTGTCAGCAGCAGAAAAGGATCCCCAGCCTGACTGAATGATTTTAAAGGCATGTCAAACTGTCTTGGGTTATTCAATTCTTAAGAGTTTTTTTTTGGGGGGGGGCTATATGATATGAAGTATTCTTATGTAACACAATCTACCTGCACATAGCTGCATGATTTCAAGAACTTCCATCAAACACCAACCATCAACACCAAAGGTTACTGAATGAGTAATAACCAAAGGTTGGAAATGAAATGGAAATCTTTATAACATTAACAAAATACAATACTCATCAGTGGCGTGAAGAAGGTAATCAATGCTTGTGTTGACTACTTATTTAGCATATTCCCCCCCTCACAATAGTGTCCAATGTATAAATGTTCATAGGTAGAGTATATAACAACTTTATACACAATTACTAAGGTGAGTCACAAGTGTTACTTATACCTTGGAAATGTGAGTTACAACTTGCCAACTCTGAATGCTTTTACTGAGTTTATGAAGGTGTCAAACCAAACTCGCCTGATACTCTCCGAGTGCTACTCACTGGATTTGTTTCTATGGCTTGGAGTATGGCATTGAAATCCATGACTTAAGGTCTACCTGACCTTGTATGAACATAAAGGTTCTTGCAACTCATGCCAAATTTTTTTTAACCATCTGGTTACTGTAATCAAATATCTCTTCATCTTTTGCACAACAAATGTTTTTGGTTGCTCCAGTTTGAACATGTGAAGCATAAGATTCTGAATTAGACTATGTCACACATTGTTTAGCTTTTAAATCCCACACAAAGTAAAGCTTTTCAAAACACGTCAGTGCACCAACTACCACAACACTACCAGCTACAACATATAGCAAAATATTGCAAAAATTTTGACACTAAAGTATATGGTTCCAAGTAACCATTTCTACAAAATAATAATTTGTTTGCACACAGTTTCAAGTAACTAATAATAATCCTTAGTAAACAATTATAGCCTCAAGTAACTATGCTTAATAAAAATGATTTACATAGTTATATGGTATTAAGTATTCTCATCAAATACAAGTAATTTTTAAGCAGATTTATGTGACCTATAGCCTAACAAGCACTACCACTTCAGGTCAGAGTGAACCTGGAAGTAATGACAATAAAGGGGTACTCCATATACCCCAGAGCTCCAGAAATAAAGCCTCAGCAGTTGATTTAGATTAATGTCATAGTCAGGGTACTTCTTTGGGGAGGTTTTACTCCACAGAAGGGGGATACACTCAGTGTGTTCTGAGCCCAGCCGAAAGGGCCACTGGCTTGACTAAAACATTTCGAAAATCATCTCAATTAAAGGGGAGGTAATTCACTATTTAAAAAATTATGAAACAAGGGAGGTTACTCTCTTTATTATAGGTTTTCTCTGGGGAAAAATGGAGTAATAAGGAAACTCTTAAAACATAATTAACTAATTATTTATTTCGGCTTTTTATTCTTAAACAATCAGTCTAATTACTTTTAAATAAGAATATTAAAATATACAATTTCTAGTAAGATATTGGATAATGCCTGATGTTGAAATGCACTGAAAACTAAGAATAATAGGACTTTAAGTACTCAAGAATTAAAACATTACAAGAAAAAAGGTATGTATAAAGCTCTCCTGTAGCCCTTGATTTAAGAATGCTCAATAGTTCAGTTAAAGTTACGAACTACTAGACTTCGTTTATAGTGGTAAAGGTTTGTATAGGATGAGCCACACTCTTTGGATGATCTGATAACAAGAATGGTAAACCAATATGCCACAGATTCTCTAAACAACACTTTTTAAGTTTTAAATTCAGAGTATTTCTTTCTCTTAAGCTGGTTGCTTTTCGAAGGCTAGAGAGCCTTGTATACTCTACAAAAAAGGTTATTATTAGTAGAATGTAAATGCACTGGAATTGATTTTATTATAGAAATAAACTGGGGAAAAAAAAGATGGTCAATTCTCAGGAATTAAAGATTTCAACTGCTTTTTTTAATTCAATCTCATCATACACATTTTTTTTAATTATGCAGAAAATAAGAATGATTCCTTACCTTATCTGGATCATCTTTGGAGGCCTTTTTGGATTTTTTGGATTTTTTCTCTGGGGATTTGGTTTTAGGAGTTGATGGTAGAGTAGTAACTACTTCTTCCATGACTCCAGTTTCTAGAAAATAATGAAAATGAAAGCACCATGACTATTATGAAAAGCAAAGGCCTCGTGATTAAGGCATCAGGACTTTTAACATAAAGTATCCTGATAATCGTAAAATGAAAATGAAAGCACCATGACTATTATGAAAAGCAAAGGCCTCGTGATTAAGGCATCAGGACTTTTAACATAAAGTATCCTGATAATCGTAAAATGAAAAGACATCATGGCTATTATAAAAAAGAGTAGGCATCATAATTATTATAAGAAAAAACATCATAACTATAATAAAAAGAAAAGGCATCAGAATAATTATAAAAAGAAAATGGTTGGCTGGGTTCTTTATTTAATGTCCTATCAACCATCATGGGTTATCTAATGCCAAAGCCATCCTTGTAGAAGAACAGTAGTGGTTACTATTTAACCCATAATTGGGGGGATAAGGGATTTCATAGCTTTCCCAAGGGTATTAGTCTGAAAGTGAACATAATAGCATGACTGGAGTTCAAACTCGTTTACTTTGAGGCTGCAATCCAGCGCTTTAGCCATTACGACACAGAGACTCCACTAAAAAAGAAAAGGCATCATGACTATTATAAAAAAGAGTAGGCATCATGATTATTACAAAATGAAAAAGCATTTTGATTATTATAAAAAACAGTAGGCATTATGACTATTATAAAAAGAGTAAGCATCATGACTATTATAAAAAGAGAGTAGGCATCATGACTATTATAAAAAATAATAGGTATCATAACTATCATAGAAATGAAAAGGCACCATGACTATTTTTAAAAAGAGTATACAGCATGACTATTATAAAAATGAGCAAGTGTCATAACTATTATAAAAAAAGTAGACGTCATGACTATTACAAAAAAGAAAAGGCATCATGACTAATTTTAAAAAGAGTAGGCATCATGACTATTACAAAAAAGAAAAAGCATCATGACTATTATAAAAATGAAAAAGCATCATGACTATTATAAAAATGAAAAGGCAACATGACTATTATAAAAAAAGAAAAGGTATCATGACTATTATAAATATGAAAAGGCATCATGACTATTTTAAAAAAGTGTAGGCATCATGACTATTATAAAAAAGAGTAGGCATCCTGACTATTACAAAAAGGAAAGGCATCCTGACTATTACAAAAAGGAAAGGCATCCTGACTATTATATTTATAAAAAAAAAGTTTAGAATGGTGGCGGGTGTATATATAATCACTAGCAAATGATTCCAAAATAAAAAATTCAACCTTTTCTTATTTCCAATTCTTGCTTGTGATCCAGCTGAGTTGCTTTAGTATTAAAGTATTTAGTGGCTTATGTATAAAAAATATCAATTTTATATATGTAAATCTAAATCTTTTCTTCTTGATGTTTCATCTACTGTTCCTTCATCCACCCCCCTAAGTTTTTACCATCTCAAAATAATTTCATTCAACCTTAGGTGAAATGTTCAACGCTAATTTGATAAACATTACTCAAAACCATAATTATATTATTCTGAAGGAAGTGTTCAAGGTAAATAACTCAATATCTTTATCATAAAATATTTTTCTAGCAAATAAGTCTAAGAATTACTTTTTTAGCAACTTTTTTTTTTACTATGAATACTTGACTTTAAGTATAGAAAAAATATCAGAGTATGAATTAAAACTTAATGACTTGTGATAAAGATCCACAGCAAAAACATTTCCAAGAATGTAATCACCAACCTATTCGGTCACTCCCAAAATAATTTCATTGATCTATGAATGAACTATTCAGAAGCCTTAATTTAACATACAACAGATTTTCCACTAATAAGAAGTTTGAACACGTAACAAGGTGAATAGCCTTAGCCAGAAGATCATATTTAAGAGTTAAAATCTCACTGGGTGTCCCATATTTCTGGCATTGGGCTAAACTAAGGTAAGCTTACTAAATGACTATTCCTAAGCAGTCTCCATAGTTGTAGACTTGTAAAATCGGTTATAACTATTTCTTAATGCTCATGAAAACATTGTAAGGATTCTAAACTGTTCTAAAAACTGTTCCGGAATTTTTTTTTTTTTTTACTGTATAAAGACACACAAATCCGTTCTCCTTCAGTCTCACTTTAATACTGGCTTCTAAACTCTTTCTCTATCTTCATTTTACAGTCTCTCTTTAATACTGGCTTCTGAGCTCTTTCTCTGTCTCCATTTTAAAGTCTCTCTTTAATACTGGTTTCTACACTCATTCTCTTTCTCCATTTTACAGTCTCTCTTTAATACTGGCTTCTAAACTCTTTCTCTATCTCCATTTTACAGTCTCTCTTTAATACTGGCTTCTAAACTCTTTCTCTATCTCAATTTTACAGTCTCTCTTTAATACTGGCTTCTAAACTCTTTCTCTATCCCCATTTTACAGTCTCTCTTTAATACTGGCTTCTAAACTCTTTCTCTATCTCAATTTTACAGTCTCTCTTTAATACTGGCTTCTAAACACTTTTTCTATCTCCATTTTACAGTCTCTCTTTAATACTGGCTTCTAAACTCTTTCTCTATCTCCATTTTACAGTCTTTCTTTAATACTGGCTTCTAGACTCTTTCTCTATCTCCATTTTAGAGTCTCTCTTTAATACTGGCTTCTAAACTCTTTCTCTATCTCCATTATACAGTCTCTCTTCAATACTGGCTTCTAAACTCTTTCACTATCTTTATTTTACAGTCTCTCTTTAATACTGGCTTCTAGACTCTTTCTCTATCTCCATTATACAGTCTCTCTTTAATACTGGCTTCTAAACTCTTTCTCTGTCTCCATTTTACAGTCTCACTTTAATACTGGCTTCTACACTCTTTCTCTATCTCCGTTATACAGTCTCTCTTTAATACTGGCTTCTAAACTCTTTCTCTGTCTCCATTTTACAGTCTCTTTTTAATACTGGCTTCTAAACTCTTTCTCTATCTCCATTTTACAGTCTCTTTTTAATGCAGGCTTCTAAACTCTTTCTCTATCTCCATTTTACAGTCTCTTTTTAATGCAGGCTTCTAAACTCTTTCTCTATCTCCATTTTACAGTCTCTCTTAAATAGAGGCCTCTAAACTATTTCTCTATCTCCATTTTACAGTCTCTCTTTAATACTGGCTTCTAAACTCTTTCTCTATCTCCATTTTACAGTCTCTTTTTAATGCAGGCTTCTAAACTCTTTCTCTATCTCCATTTTACAGTCTCTTTTTAATGCAGGCTTCTAAACTCTTTCTCTATCTCCATTTTACAGTCTCTCTTAAATAGAGGCCTCTAAACTATTTCTCTATCTCCATTTTGCAGTCTCTCATTAATACTGGCTTCTAAACTGTTTCTCTATCTCCATTTTACAGTCTCTTTTTAATACTGGCTTCTAAACTCTTTCTCTATCTCCATTTTACAGTCTCTTTTTAATACTGGCTTCTAAACTCTTTCTCTATCTCCATTTTACAGTCTCTTTTTAATACTGGCTTCTAAACTCTTTCTCTATCTCCATTTTACAGTCTCTTTTTAATGCAGGCTTCTAAACTCTTTCTCTATCTCCATTTTACAGTCTCTCTTAAATAGAGGCCTCTAAACTATTTCTCTATCTCCATTTTGCAGTCTCTCATTAATACTGGCTTCTAAACTCTTTCTCTATCTCCATTTTACAGTCTCTTTTTAATACTGGCTTCTAAACTCTTTCTCTATCTCCATTTTACAGTCTCTCTTTAATACTGGCTTCCAAACTCTTTCTCTATCTCCATTTTACAGTCTCTTTTTAATACTGGCTTCTAAACTCTTTCTCTATCTCCATTTTACAGTCTCTTTTTAATGCAGGCTTCTAAACTCTTTCTCTATCTCCATTTTACAGTCTCTCTTAAATAGAGGCCTCTAAACTATTTCTCTATCTCCATTTTGCAGTCTCTCATTAATACTGGCTTCTAAACTGTTTCTCTATCACGATTTTACAGTCTCTCTTTAATACTGGCTTCTAAACTCTTCCTCTATCTCCATTTTACAGTCTCTCTTTAATACTGGCTTCTAAACACTTTCTCTATCACAATTTTACAGTCTCTCTTTAATAATGGCTTCTAAACTCTTTCTCTATCTCCATTTTACAGTCTCTCTTTAATACTGGCTTCTAAACTCTTTCTCTATCTCCATTTTACAGTCTCTCTTTAATACTGGCTTCTAAACTCTTTTTCTATCTCCATTTTACAGTCTCTCTTTAATACTGGCTTCTAGACTCTTTCTCTATCACAATTTTACAGTCTCTCTTTAATACTGGCTTCTAAACTCTTTCTCTATCTCCAATTTTCAGTCTCTCTTTAATACTGGCTTCTAGACTCTTTTTCTATCTCCATTTTACAGTCTCTCTTTAATACTGGCTTCTAGACTCTTTCTCTATCACAATTTTACAGTCTCTCTTTAATACTGGCTTCTAAACTCTTTCTCTATCTCCATTTTGCAGTCTCTCTTGAATACAGGCTTCTAAACACTTTCTCTATCGCCATTTTACAGTCTCTCTTCAATACTGGCTTCTACACTCTTTCTCTATCTCCATTTTACAGTCTTTCTTTAATACTGACTTCTGAACTCTTTCTCTATCTCCATTTTACAGTCTCTCTTTAATACTGGCTTCTAGACTCTTTCTCTATCTCCATTTAAACAGTCTCTCTTAAATAGAGGCTTCAAAACTATTTCTCTATCTCAATCTTGCAGTCTCTCTTTAATACTGGCTTCTAAACTCTTTCTCTATCACAATTCTAGAGTCTCTCTTTAATACTGGCTTCTAAACTCTTTCTCTATCTCCATTTTACAGTCTCTCTTTAATACTGGCTTCTAAACTCTTTCTCTATCACAATTCTACAGTCTCTCTTTAATACTGGCTTCTAAACTCTTTCTCTATCTCCATTTTACAGTCTCTCTTTAATACTGGCTCTACACTCTTTCTCTATCTCCATTTTACAGTCTCTCTTTAATAATGGCTTCTAGACTCTTCCTCTATCTCCATTTTACTGTATCTCTTTAATACTGGCTTCTAAACTCTTTCTCTATCTCCATTTTACAGTCTTTCTTTCATACTGGTTTCTAGACTCTTTCTCTATCTCCATTTTAGAGTCTCTCTTTAATACTGGCTTCTAAACTCTTTCTCTATCTCCATTTTACAGTCTCTCTTTAATACTGGCTTCTAAACTCTTTCTGTATCTCCATTTTACAGTCTCTCTTTAATACTGGCTTCTAAACTCTTTCTCTATCTCAATTTTACAGTCTCTCTTTAATACTGGCTTCTAAACTCTTTTTCTATCTCCAATTTTCAGTCTCTCTTTAATACTGGCTTCTAAACTCTTTTTCTATCTCCATTTTACAGTCTTTCTTTAATACTGGCTTCTAGACTCTTTCTCTATCTCCATTTTAGAGTCTCTCTTTAATACTGGCTTCTAAACTCGTTCTCTATCTCCATTTTACAGTCTCTCTTTAATACTGGCTTCTAGACTCTTTCTCTATCTCCATTTTACAGTCTCTCTTTAATACTGGCTTCTAAACTCTTTCTCTATCTCCATTTTACAGTCTCTCTTTAATACTGGCTTCTACACTCTTTATCTCCATTTTACAGTCTCTCTTTAACACTGGCTTCTATACTCTTTCTCTGTCTCTATTTTACAGTCTCTCTTTAATACTGCCTTCTAGACTCTTTCTCTATCTCCATTTAAACAGTCTCTCTTAAATAGAGGCTTCAAAACTATTTCTCTATCTCAATCTTGCAGTCTCTCTTTAATACTGGCTTCTAAACTCTTTCTCTATCTCCATTTTACAGTCTCTCTTTAATACTGGCTTCTGAACTCTTTCTCTATCGCAATTTTACAGTCTCTCTTTAATACTGGCTTCTAAACTCTTTCTCTATCTCCATTTTACAGTCTCTCTTTAATAATGGCTTCTAAACACTTTTTCTATCTCCATTTTAGAGTCTCTCTTAATTAATGGCTTCTAAACACTTTCTCTATCTCCATTTTACAGTCTCTCTTTAATACTGGCTTCTAAACACTTTCTCTATCTCCATTTTACAGTCTCTCTTTAATACTGGCTTCTGAACTCTTTCTCTATCTCCATTTTACAGTCTCTCTTTAAAAATGGCTTCTAGACTCTTCCTCTATCTCCATTTTACAGTATCTCTTTAATACTGGCTTCTAAACTCTTTCTCTATCTCCATTTTACAGTCTCTCTTTAATACTGGCTTCTAAACTCTTTCTCTATCTCTATTTTACAGTCTCTCTTTAATACTGGCTTCTAAACTCTTTCTCTATCTCCATTTTACAGTCTCTCTTTAATACTGGCTTCTAAACTCTTTCTCTATCACAATTTTACAGTCTCTCTTTAATACTGGCTTCTAAACACTTTTTCTATCTCCATTTTACAGTCTCTCTTTAATACTGGCTTCTAAACTCTTTCTCTATCTCCATTTTACAGTCTTTCTTTAATACTGGTTTCTAGACTCTTTCTCTATCTCCATTTTACAGTCTCTCTTTAATACTGGCTCTACACTCTTTCTCTATCTCCGTTATACAGTCTCTCTTTAATACTGGCTTCTAAACTCTTTCTCTGTCTCCATTTTACAGTCTCTTTTTAATACTGGCTTCTAAACTCTTTCTCTATCTCCATTTTACAGTCTCTTTTTAATGCAGGCTTCTAAACTCTTTCTCTATCTCCATTTTACAGTCTCTCTTAAATAGAGGCCTCTAAACTATTTCTCTATCTCCATTTTGCAGTCTCTCATTAATACTGGCTTCTAAACTCTTTCTCTATCTCCATTTTGCAGTCTCTCTTGAATACAGGCTTCTAAACACTTTCTCTATCGCCATTTTACAGTCTCTCTTTAATACTGGCTTCTGAACTCTTTCTCTATCTCCATTTTACAGTCTATCTTTAATACTGGCTTCTAAACTCTTTCTCTGTCTCCATTTTACAGTCTCTCTTTAATACTGCCTTCTAGACTCTTCCTCTATCTCCATTTAAACAGTCTCTCTTAAATAGAGGCTTCAAAACTATTTCTCTATCTCAATCTTGCAGTCTCTCTTTAATACTGGCTTCTAAACTCTTTCTCTATCTCCATTTTACAGTCTCTCTTTAATCCTGGCTTCTAAACTCTTTCTCTATCACAATTCTACAGTCTCTCTTTAATACCGGCTTCTAAACTTATTCTCTATCTCCATTTTACAGTCTCTCTTTAATCCTGGCTTCTAAACTCTTTCTCTATCACAATTCTACAGTCTCTCTTTAATACTGGCTTCTAAACTCTTTCTCTATCTCCATTTTACAGTCTCTCTTTCATACTGGCTCTACACTCTTTCTCTATCTCCATTTTACAGTCTCTCTTTAATACTGGCTTCTAAACTCTTTCTCTATCTCCATTTTACAGTCTCTCTTTAATACTGGCTTCTGAACTCTTTCTCTATCACAATTTTACAGTCTCTCTTTAATACTGGCTTCTAAACTCTTTCTCTATCTCCATTTTACAGTCTCTCTTTAATAATGGCTTCTAAACACTTTTTCTATCTCCATTTTAGAGTCTCTCTTAATTAATGGCTTCTAAACACTTTCTCTATCTCCATTTTACAGTCTCTCTTTAATACTGGCTTCTAAACACTTTCTCTATCTCCATTTTACAGTCTCTCTTTAATACTGGCTTCTAAACTCTTTCTCTATCTCAATTTTACAGTCTCTCTTTAATACTGGCTTCTAAACACTTTTTCTATCTCCATTTTACAGTCTCTCTTTAATAATGGCTTCTAGACTCTTTCTCTATCTCCATTTTACAGTCTCTCTTTAATAATGGCTTCTAGACTCTTTCTCCATCTCCATTTTACAGTCTCTCTTTAATAATGGCTTCTAGACTCTTTCTCTATCTCCATTTTACAATCTCTCTTTAATACTGGCTTCTAAACTCTTTCTCTATCTCTATTTTACAGTATCTCTTTAATAATGGCTTCTAGACTCTTTCTCTATCTCCATTTTACAATCTCTCTTTAATACTGGCTTCTAAACACTTTTTCTATCTCCATTTTACAGTCTCTCTTTAATACTGGCTTCTAAACTCTTTCTCTATCTCTATTTTACAGTATCTCTTTAATACTGGCTTCTGAACTCTTTCTCTATCTCCATTTTACAGTCTATCTTTAATACTGCCTTCTAGACTCTTTCTCTATCTCCATTTTACAGTCTCTCTTTAATACTGGCTTCTAAACTCTTTCTCTATCTCCATTTAAACAGTCGCTCTTAAATAGAGGCTTCAAAACTATTTCTCTATCTCCATTTTACAGTCTCTCTTTAATACTGGCTTCTAAACTCTTTCTCTATCTCTATTTTACAGTCTATCTTTAATACTGCCTTCTAGACTCTTCCTCTATCTCCATTTAAACAGTCTCTCTTTAATACTGCCTTCTAGACTCTTTCTCTATCTCCATTTTACAGTCTCTCTTTAATACTGCCTTCTAGACTCTTTCTCTATCTCCATTTTACAGTCTCTCTTTAATACTGGCTTCTAAACTCTTTCTCTGTCTCCATTTTACAGTCTCTCTTTAATACTGCCTTCTAGACTCTTCCTCTATCTCCATTTAAACAGTCTCTCTTTAATACTGCCTTCTAGACTCTTTCTCTATCTCCATTTTACAGTCTTTCTTTAATACTGGCTTCTAAACTCTTTCTCTGTCTCCATTTTACAGTCTCTCTTTAATACTGCCTTCTAGACTCCTCCTCTATCTCCATTTAAACAGTCTCTCTTTAATACTGCCTTCTAGACTCTTTCTCTATCTCCATTTTACAGTCTCTCTTTAATACTGGCTTCTAAACTCTTTCTCTATCTCCATTTTACAGTCTCTCTTTAATACTGGCTTCTACACTCTTTCTCTATCTCCATTTTACAGTCTATCTTTAATACTGGCTTCTAAACTCTTTCTCTGTCTCCATTTTACAGTCTCTCTTTAATACTGCCTTCTAGACTCTTCCTCTATCTCCATTTAAACAGTCTCTCTTTAATACTGCCTTCTAAACTCTTTCTCTATCTCCATTTTACAGTCTCTCTTTAATACTGCCTTCTAGACTCTTTCTCTATCTCCATTTTACAGTCTCTCTTTAATACTGGCTTCTAAACTCTTTCTCTATCTCCATTTTACAGTCTCTCTTTAATACTGGCTTCTAGACTCTTTCTCTATCTCCATTTTACAGTCTTTCTTTAATACTGGCTTCTGAACTCTTTCTCTATCTCCATTTTACAGTCTCTCTTTAATACTGCCTTCTAGACTCTTTCTCTATCTCCATTTTACAGTCTCTCTTTAATACTGCCTTCTAGACTCTTTCTCTATCTCCATTTTACAGTCTCTCTTTAATACTGGCTTCTAAACTCTTTCTCTATCTCCATTTTACAGTCTCTCTTTAATACTGGCTTCAAAACTCTTTCTCTATCTCCATTTTACAGTCTCTCTTTAATACTGGCTTCTAAACTCTTTCTCTATCTCCATTTTACAGTCTCTCTTTAATACTGGCTTCTAAACTCTTTCTCTATCTCCATTTTACAGTCTTTCTTTAATACTGGCTTCTGAACTCTTTCTCTGTCTCCATTTTACAGTCTCTCTTTAATACTGGCTTCTAAACTCTTTCTCTGTCTCCATTTTACAGTCTCTCTTTAATACTGCCTTCTAAACTCTTTCTCTATCTCCATTTAAACAGTCGCTCTTAAATAGAGGCCTCTAAACTATTTCTCTATCTCCATTTTGCAGTCTCTCATTAATACTGGCTTCTAAACTCTTTCTCTATCTCCATTTTACAGTCTCTCTTTAATCCTGGCTTCTAAACTCTTTCTCTATCACAATTCTACAGTCTCTCTTTAATACCGGCTTCTAAACTTATTCTCTATCTCCATTTTACAGTCTCTCTTTAATCCGGCTTCTAAACTCTTTCTCTATCACAATTCTACAGTCTCTCTTTAATACTGGCTTCTAAACTCTTTCTCTATCTCCATTTTACAGTCTCTCTTTCATACTGGCTCTACACTCTTTCTCTATCTCCATTTTACAGTCTCTCTTTAATACTGGCTTCTAAACTCTTTCTCTATCTCCATTTTACAGTCTCTCTTTAATACTGGCTTCTGAACTCTTTCTCTATCACAATTTTACAGTCTCTCTTTAATACTGGCTTCTAAACTCTTTCTCTATCTCCATTTTACAGTCTCTCTTTAATAATGGCTTCTAAACACTTTTTCTATCTCCATTTTAGAGTCTCTCTTAATTAATGGCTTCTAAACACTTTCTCTATCTCCATTTTACAGTCTCTCTTTAATACTGGCTTCTAAACACTTTCTCTATCTCCATTTTACAGTCTCTCTTTAATACTGGCTTCTAAACTCTTTCTCTATCTCAATTTTACAGTCTCTCTTTAATACTGGCTTCTAAACACTTTTTCTATCTCCATTTTACAGTCTCTCTTTAATAATGGCTTCTAGACTCTTTCTCTATCTCCATTTTACAGTCTCTCTTTAATAATGGCTTCTAGACTCTTTCTCCATCTCCATTTTACAGTCTCTCTTTAATAATGGCTTCTAGACTCTTTCTCTATCTCCATTTTACAATCTCTCTTTAATACTGGCTTCTAAACTCTTTCTCTATCTCTATTTTACAGTATCTCTTTAATAATGGCTTCTAGACTCTTTCTCTATCTCCATTTTACAATCTCTCTTTAATACTGGCTTCTAAACACTTTTTCTATCTCCATTTTACAGTCTCTCTTTAATACTGGCTTCTAAACTCTTTCTCTATCTCTATTTTACAGTATCTCTTTAATACTGGCTTCTGAACTCTTTCTCTATCTCCATTTTACAGTCTATCTTTAATACTGCCTTCTAGACTCTTTCTCTATCTCCATTTTACAGTCTCTCTTTAATACTGGCTTCTAAACTCTTTCTCTATCTCCATTTAAACAGTCGCTCTTAAATAGAGGCTTCAAAACTATTTCTCTATCTCCATTTTACAGTCTCTCTTTAATACTGGCTTCTAAACTCTTTCTCTATCTCTATTTTACAGTCTATCTTTAATACTGCCTTCTAGACTCTTCCTCTATCTCCATTTAAACAGTCTCTCTTTAATACTGCCTTCTAGACTCTTTCTCTATCTCCATTTTACAGTCTCTCTTTAATACTGCCTTCTAGACTCTTTCTCTATCTCCATTTTACAGTCTCTCTTTAATACTGGCTTCTAAACTCTTTCTCTGTCTCCATTTTACAGTCTCTCTTTAATACTGCCTTCTAGACTCTTCCTCTATCTCCATTTAAACAGTCTCTCTTTAATACTGCCTTCTAGACTCTTTCTCTATCTCCATTTTACAGTCTTTCTTTAATACTGGCTTCTAAACTCTTTCTCTGTCTCCATTTTACAGTCTCTCTTTAATACTGCCTTCTAGACTCCTCCTCTATCTCCATTTAAACAGTCTCTCTTTAATACTGCCTTCTAGACTCTTTCTCTATCTCCATTTTACAGTCTCTCTTTAATACTGGCTTCTAAACTCTTTCTCTATCTCCATTTTACAGTCTCTCTTTAATACTGGCTTCTACACTCTTTCTCTATCTCCATTTTACAGTCTATCTTTAATACTGGCTTCTAAACTCTTTCTCTGTCTCCATTTTACAGTCTCTCTTTAATACTGCCTTCTAGACTCTTCCTCTATCTCCATTTAAACAGTCTCTCTTTAATACTGCCTTCTAAACTCTTTCTCTATCTCCATTTTACAGTCTCTCTTTAATACTGCCTTCTAGACTCTTTCTCTATCTCCATTTTACAGTCTCTCTTTAATACTGGCTTCTAAACTCTTTCTCTATCTCCATTTTACAGTCTCTCTTTAATACTGGCTTCTAGACTCTTTCTCTATCTCCATTTTACAGTCTTTCTTTAATACTGGCTTCTGAACTCTTTCTCTATCTCCATTTTACAGTCTCTCTTTAATACTGCCTTCTAGACTCTTTCTCTATCTCCATTTTACAGTCTCTCTTTAATACTGCCTTCTAGACTCTTTCTCTATCTCCATTTTACAGTCTCTCTTTAATACTGGCTTCTAAACTCTTTCTCTATCTCCATTTTACAGTCTCTCTTTAATACTGGCTTCAAAACTCTTTCTCTATCTCCATTTTACAGTCTCTCTTTAATACTGGCTTCTAAACTCTTTCTCTATCTCCATTTTACAGTCTCTCTTTAATACTGGCTTCTAAACTCTTTCTCTATCTCCATTTTACAGTCTTTCTTTAATACTGGCTTCTGAACTCTTTCTCTGTCTCCATTTTACAGTCTCTCTTTAATACTGGCTTCTAAACTCTTTCTCTGTCTCCATTTTACAGTCTCTCTTTAATACTGCCTTCTAAACTCTTTCTCTATCTCCATTTAAACAGTCGCTCTTAAATAGAGGCCTCTAAACTATTTCTCTATCTCCATTTTGCAGTCTCTCATTAATACTGGCTTCTAAACTCTTTCTCTATCTCCATTTTGCAGTCTCTCTTGAATACAGGCTTCTAAACACTTTCTCTATCGCCATTTTACAGTCTCTCTTTAATACTGGCTTCTGAACTCTTTCTCTATCTCCATTTTACAGTCTATCTTTAATACTGGCTTCTAAACTCTTTCTCTGTCTCCATTTTACAGTCTCTCTTTAATACTGCCTTCTAGACTCTTCCTCTATCTCCATTTAAACAGTCTCTCTTAAATAGAGGCTTCAAAACTATTTCTCTATCTCAATCTTGCAGTCTCTCTTTAATACTGGCTTCTAAACTCTTTCTCTATCTCCATTTTACAGTCTCTCTTTAATCCTGGCTTCTAAACTCTTTCTCTATCACAATTCTACAGTCTCTCTTTAATACCGGCTTCTAAACTTATTCTCTATCTCCATTTTACAGTCTCTCTTTAATCCTGGCTTCTAAACTCTTTCTCTATCACAATTCTACAGTCTCTCTTTAATACTGGCTTCTAAACTCTTTCTCTATCTCCATTTTACAGTCTCTCTTTCATACTGGCTCTACACTCTTTCTCTATCTCCATTTTACAGTCTCTCTTTAATACTGGCTTCTAAACTCTTTCTCTATCTCCATTTTACAGTCTCTCTTTAATACTGGCTTCTGAACTCTTTCTCTATCACAATTTTACAGTCTCTCTTTAATACTGGCTTCTAAACTCTTTCTCTATCTCCATTTTACAGTCTCTCTTTAATAATGGCTTCCAAACACTTTTTCTATCTCCATTTTAGAGTCTCTCTTAATTAATGGCTTCTAAACACTTTCTCTATCTCCATTTTACAGTCTCTCTTTAATACTGGCTTCTAAACACTTTCTCTATCTCCATTTTACAGTCTCTCTTTAATACTGGCTTCTAAACTCTTTCTCTATCTCAATTTTACAGTCTCTCTTTAATACTGGCTTCTACACTCTTTCTCTATCTCCATTTTACAGTCTATCTTTAATACTGGCTTCTAAAGTCTTTCTCTGTCTCCATTTTACAGTCTCTCTTTAATACTGCCTTCTAGACTCTTCCTCTATCTCCATTTAAACAGTCTCTCTTTAATACTGCCTTCTAAACTCTTTCTCTATCTCCATTTTACAGTCTCTCTTTAATACTGCCTTCTAGACTCTTTCTCTATCTCCATTTTACAGTCTCTCTTTAATACTGGCTTCTAAACTCTTTCTCTATCTCCATTTTACAGTCTCTCTTTAATACTGGCTTCTAGACTCTTTCTCTATCTCCATTTTACAGTCTTTCTTTAATACTGGCTTCTGAACTCTTTCTCTATCTCCATTTTACAGTCTCTCTTTAATACTGCCTTCTAGACTCTTTCTCTATCTCCATTTTACAGTCTCTCTTTAATACTGCCTTCTAGACTCTTTCTCTATCTCCATTTTACAGTCTCTCTTTAATACTGGCTTCTAAACTCTTTCTCTATCTCCATTTTACAGTCTCTCTTTAATACTGGCTTCTAAACTCTTTCTCTATCTCCATTTTACAGTCTCTCTTTAATACTGGCTTCTAAACTCTTTCTCTGTCTCCATTTTACAGTCTCTCTTTAATACTGCCTTCTAAACTCTTTCTCTATCTCCATTTAAACAGTCGCTCTTAAATAGAGGCTTCAAAACTATTTCTCTATCTCAATCTTGCAGTCTCTCTTTAATACTGGCTTCTAAACTCTTTCTCTATCTCCATTTTACCGTCTCTCTTTAATCCTGGCTTCTAAACTCTTTCTCTATCACAATTCTACAGTCTCTCTTTAATACTGGCTTCTAAACTCTTTCTCTATCTCCATTTTACAGTCTCTCTTTAATACTGGCTTCTAAACTCTTTCTCTATCACAATTCTACAGTCTCTCTTTAATACTGGCTTCTAAACTCTTTCTCTGTCTCCATTTTACAGTCTCTCTTTAATACTGTGTTCTAGACTCTTTCTCTATCTCCATTTAAACAGTCTCTCTTAAATAGAGGCTTCAAAACTATTTCTCTATCTCAATCTTGCAGTCTCTCTTTAATAATGGCTTCTAGACTCTTTCTCTATCTCCATTTTACAGTCTCTCTTTAATAATGGCTTCTAGACTCTTTCTCCATCTCCATTTTACAGTCTCTCTTTAATAATGGCTTCTAGACTCTTTCTCTATCTCCATTTTACAATCTCTCTTTAATACTGGCTTCTAAACTCTTTCTCTATCTCTATTTTACAGTATCTCTTTAATACTGGCTTCTAGACTCTTTCTCTATCACAAATTTACAGTCTCTCTTTAATACTGGCTTCTAAACTCTTTCTCTGTCTCCATTTTACAGTCTCTCTTTAATACTGCCTTCTAGACTCTTTCTCTATCTCCATTTTACAGTCTCTCTTTAATACTGGCTTATAAACTCTTTCTCTATCGCCATTTTACAGTCTCTCTTTAATACTGGCTTCTAAACTCTTTCTCTATCTCCATTTTACAGTCTCTCTTTAATACTGGCTTCTAAACTCTTTCTCTATCTCTATTTTACAGTCTTTCTTTAATACTGGCTTCTGAACTCTTTCTCTATCTCCATTTTACAGTCTCTCTTTAATACTGCCTTCTAAACTCTTTCTCTATCTCCATTTTACAGTCTCTCTTTAATACTGGCTTCTGAACTCTTTCTCTATCTCCATTTTACAGTCTCTCTTTAATACTAGCTTCTAAAGTCTTTCTCTATCTCCATTTTACAGTCTCTCTTTAATACTGGCTTCTAAACTCTTTCTCTATCTCCATTTTACAGTCTCTCTTTAATACTGGCTTCTAAACTCTTTCTCTATCTCCATTTTACAGTCTCTCTTTAATACTGGCTTCTAAACTCTTTCTCTATCTCCATTTTACAGTCTTTCTTTAATACAGGCTTCTGAACTCTTTCTCTATCTCTATTTTACAGTCTCTCTTTAATACTGGCTTCTGAACTCTTTCTCTATCTCCATTTTACAGTCTCTCTTTAATACTAGCTTCTAAAGTCTTTCTCTGTCTCCATTTTACAGTCTCTCTTTAATACTGCCTTCTAGACTCTTTCTCTATCTCCATTTAAACAGTCTCTCTTAAATAGAGGCTTAAAAACTATTTCTCTATCTCAATCTTGCAGTCTCTCTTTAATACTGGCTTCTAAACTCTTTCTCTACCTCCATTCTACAGTCTCTCTTTAATCCTGGCTTCTAAACTCTTTCTCTATCTCCATTTTACAGTCTCTCTTTAATCCTGGCTTCTAAACTCTTTCTCTATCACAATTCTACAGTCTCTCTTTAATACTGGCTTCTAAACTCTTTCTCTATCTCCATTTTACAGTCTCTCTTTAATACTGGCTTCTAAACTCTTTCTCTATCACAATTCTACAGTCTCTCTTTAATACTGGCTTCTAAACTCTTTCTCTGTCTCCATTTTACAGTCTCTCTTTAATACTGTGTTCTAGACTCTTTCTCTATCTCCATTTAAACAGGCTCTCTTAAATAGAGGCTTCAAAACTATTTCTCTATCTCAATCTTGCAGTCTCTCTTTAATACTGGCTTCTAAACTCTTTCTCTATCTCTATTTTACAGTCTCTCTTTAATACTGTCTTCTAAACTCTTTTTCTATCTCCATTTTACAGTCTCTCTTTAATAATGGCTTCTAGACTCTTTCTCTATCTCCATTTTACAGTCTCTCTTTAATACTGGCTTCTAAACTCTTTCTCTATCTTTATTTTACAGTCTCTCTTTAATACTGGCTTCTAAACTCTTTCACTATCTTTATTTTACAGTCTCTCTTTAATACTGCCTTCAAGACTCTTTCTCTATCTCCATTTAAACAGTCTCTCTTAAATAGAGGCTTCAAAACTATTTCTCTATCTCAATCTTGCAGTCTCTCTTTAATACTGCCTTCTAGACTCTTTCTCTATCTCCATTTAAACAGTCTCTCTTAAATAGAGGCTTCAAAACTATTTCTCTATCTTAATCTTGCAGTCTCTCTTTAATACTGTCTTCTAAACTCTTTCTCTATCTCCATTTTACAGTCTCTCTTTAATAATGGCTTCTAAACTCTTTCTCTATCACAATTCTAGAGTCTCTCTTTAATACTGGCTTCTAAACTCTTTCTCTATCTCCATTTTACAGTCTCTCTTTAATAATGGCTTCTAGACTCTTTCTCTATCACAATTCTACAGTCTCTCTTTAATACTGGCTTTTAAACTCTTTCTCTATCACAATTCTATAGTCTCTCTTTAATACTGGCTTCTAAACTCCTTCTCTTTCACAATTTTACAGTCTCTCTTTAATAATGGCTTCTAAACTCCTTCTCTATCTCCATTTAAACAATCTCCCTTAAATACTGGCTTCTAAACTCTTTCTCTATCTCCATTTTACAGCCTCTCTTTAATACTGGCTTCTAGACTCTTTCTCTCTCTCCATTTTACAGTCTCTCTTAAATAGAGGCCTCTAAACTATTTCTCTATCTCCATTTTGCAGTCTCTCTTTAATACTGGCTTCTACACTTTCTCTATCTCCATTTTACAGTCTCTCTTTAATACTGGCTTCTAACCTCTTCCTCGCTTTCCATTTTACAGTCTTTCTTGAATAAAGGCTTCTAAACTATTTCTCTATCTTCATTTTACAGTCTCTCTTAAGTACTGGCTTCTAAACTACCTTAAGAATTGTTTCTGAAATGTTTTTTACAATTATATCTACACACCCTTTTTCTCATTAAGAATACTAGATGACTCTTCCAAAGCAGTTTGTAGACTTGTAAAATCTGTGATAACTATGTGGTCTTAATATATGTCAAAATTATCCAAATTATTTGTTCCTTATAAATATTTTGGGTTGAATTATAGCAAATGAAATTTGGGTTTATTAATAAATCAAAATGTTTTCACTCACCATCATCAAAAAATTCCATTTCTACAGCAGGCACTGGATTCATTATGCGATGTAAAGAAAGCATAAAATAAAAATAACATAATTGAAAAAAAAAAATTTTTTTAAAATAAAAAATTTTCTTTTCAGACATTTCAAGCAGATATTTTCGCACAGAAAGTCCCCAGGTTAGGAACATCAGACCTACAAACAATTTGCAATAATGAGTAGACGGCCATTAAACCTTTTTCCCTAAAACATTTCTTTTTTACAATATAGTATACTGACACATCCATACACAGATTATCTGTCTATATTCAGTACAGAAAATTGTTTTAAGAACAGTATCTTTAATCTTTAGTTTGCTTGCTCTCACTCTCTTTTCAACACATACATCTAAACTATTCTAAGAACTGTATCTATAATTCTCTCTCTCTCTATTCTGTACAAGCTTCTAAACTAATTATCTCTCTCTCTCTCTTTCTTCAATACATGCTTCGAAACTATCTTAAGAATTGTATCTATAATCTCTCTCTCTCTCTCTATCCTGTAGAAGTTTCTCAATTGATTTTCTATCTCTCTCACCATCTCTTTTCAATTCTGGTTTTTAACCTGTTGTAAGAATTTTCATAATCATTCTATTTAATAATTAGTATGTTTAACACATATACTCTCTCTCTCTCACTCTCAACCCAGGATTCAATGGTATTTCTTTTTTTACAGTACTTAATACCAAAACACAACTACATAGATTCTTTATTTCTCTTCCTTAAAGTATATATTGTCATTTTCATTTTTAAAATATCTTTGGAAGTATCTCCTAAGTGGTAAAAGTAAGGTGAAATATATACTATATACAAATGCATACATTTGGCCAATGGATGCTGGAATAAGAATTATTTGTACCTGTCCTGACTGATGAGTTTAACTTAAAGACGGACTAAGTATCAGATCTTGTTTGTAACCTGGGGACTGCCTGTATACAATATTTACATCAATCCATCACAAGACCAAAATGCACTGGCAGCAAGATAAGGAAATGGTCTTTATCAGACAACCCATTCCTTGAAATGCATCAGTCACAATCCATATTAAAAAAATTTTTCTTCTTTTTTTCTTCATTGTTAATAAGTTTAAATTTAATCTGTAAATAAAACCTCATTCAAAATCAAAAAAAATCAAGACTTGATGAAAAAAGAAAAAAAAGAAACCTGATTACTTGATAAAGATCTGATTATAATTCAGCCTTCAAGACTAACTAATACAATTGCTCCAATACACACATATTCAAAAAAGATGGTACAAGAAATCTGGCTACAGACTTATATGCAAGAAAGAAAACAGCTTGGAAAATCAGATCAATATGTTTCACTAGTGGTCTAGCCTCATCAGAATGAAAATGAATTCATTACCAAAAAACAAATCTTACACTTCAAGGGAGAGAAACGTGGTAATTTTCTAGAGCACATAAATAAACAAGTTCATTTTGAAATTCAAATATCTCTGTAACCCCTAGAAAAAATAAAATCTCAGTATATTTTGTTATGAAGAAAATTAATTTTTTATGACTTCATATTTAATGTATTTTTTTCACTATTTTTTTCCAATACTGTATTTATGTTGTATTTGTCTACAAATAAGTACACCCTAACAAATGTTTTTTAAAAAATCAATTTTTTTCTAAATGAAAAATACCAAAATTTCATTATTTCAAGTTAATACAAATTTATTTCAATTTTAGAATTCACTTTCGTCGATTTACACTTACTTGTTGGCAAAACTATATATATATATATATATATATATATATAGTAGGTATCATACAATAACTGATGTTTATACAACAGCATTGCTTCTAACAAAGCCTTCATCAGATGATGACTCTGGGTTCAGGTATGGTTTCACGGCCGAAGCATCATTACTACTAACCCAGAGTGCCCCAGCAGTATCTCACAACACCACCAAACTTTGTCAGATTGTTGTTGCTCTGTGGGATTGCCAGATTCACGCTGATGCCGTTAGAGCATTATCTTGGATCTTTTCCATGTATTTTCTCTTGTCCGATGGAGGGAGTCCGAGATTAGTTAAGAAAATGGAGGTTGAGTTGGCAATAAAATATGTATATATATATATATATATATATAATCATTCCCAACTCATCTTCCAAAGAAGATGAGTTGAGAATGATTTTATTTGAGAATACATAAGAGGATTCATATAAATTTCCAGGAGTACTCAATGTATGAATATTAATATACAGATTTAAAAATTTTATACAGACCAAATTCATAAAATTGGAAAAAAAGAAAAAACAACAAAAAAAAAACCATCATTGGCAATTATAAATTTATTCCACCAGGCCACTCCATCAGAAAAACCAACCTCTTCAGATAGCCATCATGTAATGGTGAGAAAAAGTTTTTAAGTTAAAATATTCTCTCAATGCATTCTTACCCATTTAAAAAATAAACAAATAAATAAATAAAAGAGGAGGGCACAAAAAGATATGGGCTAGAAGTTGGTGTCAAAACCAGATGTAATGTCATTGTCTGGTATCATATATATATATATATATATATATATATATATATATATATATATATACAGTACCGGCAAAAAAAAAAAAAAAAAAAAGACAGAAAAACTGAAGCATTTATTATTATTATTGCCACTAATTTTAATGAAACTTTAATGGCTTAGACATACATCAGAAATTATTTTCCTTGTTTATTAAAGTCAAAATTTTCTTAGTGGCAGTAAAAAATCAAAATTTTATAAAAAGAAAATTCTCAGAAATAGAAATAAAAAGAAAATTCTCAGAAATTAAAAAGAAAACAACAAAAAAACTTTGACATCAATAATCCTGAAAAATAATAACTTCCTCAGGTCTAGGAATAAAAGTATTTTGTAATTTACTTGAAGCATTGCACAAATTATTTTATTTTATTGTATTGTATTAATTTAAAAGGCTATTGCAATGAGAAATAAAAATTATTTGAGTCTAATTAATTTCAAATTTGAACATCCAACATCGTGTTCATTTAAAAAAAGTCTCTGATGAAATTTTTACTTTGAAATTAATTAGACTCAAATAATTATTATTATTGCAATAGCCCTCTAAATTAATACAATAGAATCACAAATGAAATAACTTCCTATATATTTCTAAGCCATTGAAGTTCCATTAAAATGTGTAGCAATAATGAAAAATGTTGCCCAGTTAGCTGGGGCAGTAGAATACACTGACTGCACTTCTGCAGAGGGGTAAAACCCCCCAACAAGTGTCCTGGATATGACACTAAACAATCTGATGGTGAGGTTCCAGCAATGCTGGAGCTTTGGGGAATGCAGAGTTCCCCTTCATTGTCAATGTTCCCAGGTCCACTGGCCCGGAGTAGTAGCACCTGATAGGGGACCTATCTATGGGTCAAATAGAACTAAACCATGGTTTCGAGAGTTTACTGTTTTTGCATTTTGTTGGGGTGTCCCCTATAGATGGACTCGTCCTCATGTGACATATACCAACTGAGCTCTCTTCTGCGCAGTCTCAGGCACAGTCAAGTCTCAGTGAGCTGTTACCAAGAGCGGTAATATTCCTGATTGTTAAACTGAGGAGGGGTTTCTCCCAGCTATCATTTGTGCATGTACTATTTGCCTTCAATATATTTCTTATTACTTGTTTCTGTGTTGTGTCATCATTTGAACCTCCCCTTGACCATAACACATTTAAACTGTATATTTATGCTAAACTAAATTACTTGAAATAGAACTGTTTTGATATTTAAACTGCATACTTATGCTAAACTGAACTGTACGAAATAGAACTGTCTTGACATGTAAACTAGGTACTTATGTGTGACTGAATTGTTTGAAATAGAACTGTTTTGACATTGAAACTGTACTTACGCTAAACTGAACTGTTCAAAATAGAACTGTTTTGACAGTTAACTGCATGTGAACAAAAACTATACTTATACTAAACTAAATTGTTTGAATTAGAACTGTCTGACTAAACTGAATAGCTTGAAATAGAAATATTTTTGACAATTAAACTGTGTACTCATGCTAAACCAAATTGTTTGAAATAGAAGTTTACTTGTATAAAAACGGATTTGGCATTAGATAACCTACAAAGGTTGATAATGCCATAAAACCCAAACAAACAAATAATAAAAAATGGTTTAGTTTTTTTCACCGTTTTCTTTTTTTGTCCAACAATGTATGTGTATATTTCACTGACCAATACAGTTAATATGAAAAAGAAAAAAATGTTCTTGCTCTTCAGAAAAATTATCATGTTTTTCTCCCTTGAAGCATAAAATTCATTTTTGGTTATAAATTCATTTGCATTCCGATGACGCTAGACCACTAGTGAAACATGTCAATTTGATTTTCCAAACTTTCTTCTTTTTTTCTCATACTATTGGATTTTATTTCAAACTTTCTCAGATTTATATATGTAAAAATACACAAATTATTATTAGTATTAATATCTGTGCCAATTCCACATCGTATCTTTACAATTTAGGAGTAGGACAAAATAGTAAAATAGAAAAAAATCCACTTTAATTAGATTTTACAAGCTATTAGCAATAAATAGTTGTAACTAAGCTAACCTGGTAGATAATTAGACCTCACATAGATATACAGCATCAGACTTTATATCACTTAGTATAGATCAGAATTTCAAAAATAATGTCACTAGAAAAGGGGTTGGTTTGGAAATAATGTGATTTCTTTCAACCAATCAAATTCAAAACTAGTTGTACTCCACTTAAAAATTGATTTTGTGTTGCATCAATGATCATAACTGAGGATTTGGGTAAACATATACATTTTTTGTTGCTTTTTTGTTTGATGTGTCAACCACTCCCCACTTAACTGATACAAATAATCTTTTTAATTCATCATTTTTAAGAGTATAAGCTTCACATTATTTTTAAAGATAATTCATTGGTTAAATATGCTTTGTTTATCTTTTTATAAGATGGTACTTTTTAAAATGGAAGCTTTACATTTTGGGGTTTCAAAAATATAAAAATTTAAGTAAATATTGCTCTTTTCAATGCCATTTGTCACTTTATATTATACTTTTAATAGGAATATAGTTAAGTAAAAAGAAGGAAATATCTGTTTGTCAAATTGACAATTTTTTAAAAATTATTTCATTTTGCATACTAGACTGATATTTTACAATTTAAATGTAAAACCATTGAATAAATATGACTAAAATGTAGGCTACCAAGGTTTACATCATAAAAAAGGAGCATCTCTCTTTATGTTCATGCCCACTAAGCATAGAAGTATTAATCTTTCAGAATTTGAAACTGGCACATTCTATATGCCTGACACCTGTCAATGGACTCCAAACATTTCCAATGTTTCAAACCCATCACTGATTTGAACAGGTATCATTAAGTTTCTTGAGGGAAAATTGTAGTTTCATTGAATCAACCTGAGTGTCTAAACAAAAAGCAATATAATGAAGAGTGTATGAATGGCTCGATCCATCAAAATGTAAAATCTAATTTTTAGTTCCATCAGATAATTAAAAAACACTCTCATATCATGACATCAGTCAGAATTACAGAAGACTTCTCGGATTTAAACAATAAAAAATTGTTAATATAATAAAACTGGCTTATCTCTTTTCTTTTGCGGAATATTATGATTACAAGTACAGTATCACTCATAAATAAGTACACCCTAATTTTTTTTTTATAAAATCTAATCTTCTCAATCAAACATTATTATCTGTGACACAATGGGTGGCATTCGTTTCTGTGGGTGTGGGTGCCAGTCAGAGGATCCCTTTGTCTGTTTTGGCACAAAACCCACACAAAGGGCTTGCATGTGAGATCTCCCACGAGACCGGAAGAGGACAAGGGAAGGAAGGTCCCAGGGACAGTCAGCAGGAGAGAGCAGTCAAGAGAAGGTCAGTCAAGAGATGAGAACAGGGCAGAGAGGAGACCAGTCAACAGAAGTCAGAAAGACGACTACTAAGACCTGTTGACCTACAGATGCCGGGTTGACCAACACGAGAAGATAAGTCAGCATTGCTAGTGGCTTGTGGGAATTTCGCTCGAGTACATGCTCACGTTAGCCCACAGAAACACAAAATGCACGAAAGTGTCACCGACTTCTCCCTTCTTGTCCTTGGAGCTAACCCAAGCCCGTGTTTGTTCTTCTTTTCTTCCACCTTCTCGGTTGGTATTTTGTGTGTTGGTAAAGGAATGTGAAATACCCCTGGCCAAAGATGAGAAAAATCACTAGACAATTCTGACGGCCATGAGTAGTTTGGTTGGATGAGATAGTGGGGGTAGGCCGGCAGTGTATTGTCACACATCATTAAGACATGCCGACAGCATGGATTCTTTTGTCTCTTTCTTGTCATCCATCCCTATCTGCAAAGTTAAGAGCAGGAGTCCACAGATGCTGCAAGAGTGTCTTGAAAATTTAAATTATCCAATTAGAGACAGAACTGCAAATTCATATTTCTACTTACAAGTAGAAATCTATGAAAATTCAGTTTAAACAGAAACCACTCCTAAAATTATGGCAAAGCATAACTTCTGAGTATCCACTGTTGTCTAAATGGGAGGTCAAAATGCTGCTACTTTTTGCAACAGCATTTTCAGCACTGCAGTGAAAGGTGAAATGAATTACCTCATGATACTAAACGATCTCGTATGTGTCTTGCCTGCAGATGTTCGATAAGGAAAAGTCTGCCAACTTTCAGAACCTGAATTTATGTGAAAGCATGTTTCGTGTTGGTGAGAGTTGAGTAGAGTTGTGTATGTAAATTTCAGCTCCCCTTGACACATGCATAAATAGCAGGTTACAAGAGGGAATGGACCAGTTTTTCTCTCATAGCTTGATGCTTTTGAGACAGACGGACGACTAGGCAAGACAGAAAGGAAAAGGAGAAGAGAAGGAGCAGAAGTGAAGGAGAAGAAAGATTAATCTGCTAGTGAGCGTTGGACTCGATTTTTGATACTCCTCAAACAAAGAATTCTTTTCTTTAACTTTTTTCTTTTAACTTCAAGCACTTACTGATATGATGACAAATACATATCTAGACTTGTTGTACAAAGTGAATTGCATGTATCTATCAAAAACATCTCCAAAATAGACAATTTGTGTCAAGCAAGGCAAGCACATCTCTTTCAATAAATGTCATTTAACAGTGAAAATATTGGCAGTGATTTTCATTAAATACCTGAGATCACAAGATAGACACTGAAATAAAAAAGCATCCTGGCTCCAAAAAGTTTGAAAACTGCTCTAGATAGCATCCAGTGTCTGCACAATGTTGGTAAATGTAAGTTTTTGCTGGTCAGCCAACATTGGTGTGTCCATGTGTAGTAGTCCATAAGAGAATATTGCTTATGAGTTCATTCTCATTCGTCAGCATGTCTTGTTCATTTTTCTTGGAAGTTTTGTATATAATTATTCAAAACCAAGTGAGAATTAATGGTTAAGGAATTGCAAATGTAGAGTCAGTTTGGGTAAATTTTGTGGCTTACCTCTTCCAAAATGGCTAGATAGACTTTAATAAAACTTTGTAAGAATAATCATTGAGATGTAGAAAGTAATATTACATAATACATAAAAGATGTTGATATCAGTTAATCAAATAGACATATATCAATAAAAGGGGAGATGAGAAAGAAAGAGGGAATAAGTGATAGTAATGGTAGAGTTATGTTTATGGGATGATTTTGGGACACTTATTTTTGCAAAATATTTCTCTTTAAAACAGATTAATTTACCCATCTTGGAAAAGGTTTTCTGCAGATTTCTGAACAAAATTTTGTGGTCTTTTGTCAGTCAAAATTGACCAACATCTTTGAGGTCAACAATAACAGACTGAAGTTAAACTTAACAAGGAACTTTTACATGGGTCAAGACTCCAGAGGAGACAAGAAAGAAAAAAAATGGAAGACTATTTACAGTCAGTTTAATCTTTTTCCAAATGAATTAATTGAATTCCAAAAAATGAGCCGAGTCCATTTGAGGATCAGAAAAGCTACATGTCTACTTGAATTATTTTGGAGGGCTTAACCTAACGGTTATCATTGTAGGAAATAGAATCAGAGAACTGAGTGCACATCTCAGACAAGGCTATTTGTATTTCACTTTGCACTTACACTATTGGAAAAAGGCATGAACCCATCTATTCTCCTTCCAGCTATGGGTAAGACTAGGTTCTTTAGCTTTGGTATTGCAACTGGTATAGGAAAAAAGTCTGAATTCAAACCAGCTATACTCTGCTTAAAAATTTGACATTGTCACATTCTGCCTGTAGTGAGAGGTTGAGTAAATATATACTTGAATTACTTACAATCTTATGAAGAATTAGTATCCAGCTTTATATTCTTTTTTAATAGCATATCAACCGTTGTGGGTTATTTAATGCCAAAGAACAGTAATGGTACTAAACACATAGCTGGGGTGGAGGGATAAGGTAGTATATGCAACTTTGTAAAGACTGGTAGTAAGTGAGCAGTTGGGTGTACAAAGCTGTACATCTACTTAATTTCTAGTGGAATATCATATATAATTATAGCACGATATGTAATTGCTGCAACTTCTGGAAATAAGGTTTGGTTTGGTTGGGTTTTATGGCATATCAACCATTGTAGGTTATTTAATGCCAAATCCTCTTTATACATATACATTAAATATATATCATTTGGTTTGATTAGGTTTTATGGCATATCAACCGTTGTAGGTTATTTAATGCTAAATCCTCTTTATACACACATCTTGAATATATCTATATGATTTGGTTTGATTGGGTTTTATGGCATATCAACCGTTGTAGGTTATTTAATGCTAAATCCTCTTTATACACACATCCTGAATATATCTATATGATTTGGTTTGATTGGGTTTTATGGCATATCAAGCGTTGTAGGTTATTTAATGCTAAATCCTCTTTATACACACATCTTGAATATATCTATATGATTTGGTTTGATTAGGTTTTATGGCATATCAACCATTCTAGGTTATTTAATGCTAAATCCTCTTTATACACACATCTTGAATATATCTATATGATTTGGTTTAATTGGGTTTTATGGCATATCAACCGTTGTAGGTTATTTAATGCTAAATCCTCTTTATACACACATCCTGAATATATATATGATTTGGTTTGATTGGGTTTTATGGCATATCAACAATTGTAGGTTATTTAATGCCAAATCCTCTTTATACATATACATAAAATATATATCATTTGGTTTGATTGGGTTTTATGGCATATCAACCATTGTAGGTTATTTAATGCCAAATCCTACTTATACATATATATTAAATATATAATTTGGTTTTGTTTGGTTTTATGGCATATCAACCATTTTAGGTTATTTAATGCCAAATCCTCTTTATAAATATGATTTTTAAATGCATAGTTTATAGAAAACCTTTTTTAAACAAGCCAGAGCTTATTTGTTTGCATACAGTTAAATGGTTAAACGTATGATTTGTACATCAATAGTTTATAGGTAATCTTATTTTTAAATGAGCCAGAGCTAATTTGTTGTCACACAGTTAAATGGATTGAAATATTCTAACACAAATGGTTCTATTTAGTATTAATCATTTGTTTGCTCTCACTTTAATAGATTAAAATATTGTTATCTAACATAGTTTTATTTGCACACAGTTAAATGGTTTCAAGCATCGTTATGTAACACTAACAATTCAATTAAACATCATTTATTTGTTTACACACAGTTTAGATATCAAACAATTCTATTTGACGCATAGATAGGACCCTATCAGGTGCCACCACTCCAGGTCAGAGTAGACCTGGGAGTAATGGCAATGAAAGGGTACTCTGCAGTCCCCAAAGTTCCAGAACTAGAGCTTTGTCATCAGATTGTTCAGTGTCTTATCTAAGACACTTGTTGGGAGGGGGTCTTACTCCTTTGCAGAGATGCAGTAAATATATTCTACAGCCCCAATCAACTGGGCTAGGCAATTTGGCACATGAAATGGAATTCTGTAAAAAAAATTGGAGAACAGCTACAAATCCAAAAAAGAAAATTGAAAAAAAGACAAAAATTCTGTTTGATACTACTTTTGCCTTGTGCTCTAAAGAAAGAGATCAAAACAAGTCTCTTTCTTTGTGGCTATATGTTACATATGAAGAAGACCAGAGAATGTACCTGTCAAAATATAGTGTGAACAACAGAAAGAAGAATTTAATTGTGCAAAAAATTCTTTGAATGTCAATAACACTTCTCAAAACTATGGATAGTAATTAATTTATAAACAATATTTCTTTAATCTTAACAGTTGCAATCCAGACTGTTTACTCATTGCTATAGACAAACAGTCTGAGGATATATTCACTAAAGTCTTCAGCCAAGAACAGAACTCAACATGAAATCAATTCTTAAGCAGCGTTCAGTTAGTTAGAATTCAGAGTTTTCCTTTTCCTAGACTGATTGCTTAACCAAAGCTAAAGAACCTAGTCTGCCCCACTATTTACCCAAAGAAGAAGAAGAGAAGAATTCATGCCTTTCCAAGGGAAATTGAAACGCAATCAACTTTGTCCAGGATTTTAATAGCCAATTCTATTTCCAATGATAATAACAATTATGTCAAACACACCTTCCTGATGATCTGAGAAGTTGCAAAGAAAACAAATAAAATTAAGATCAAAGAAATATCAGTAAACAATGCTTCATCTAATAAAATCAAACTAAGATTCCTACAACTAATACAACTTGTGTCTGTAAAAAGAATAACAAACATGGCACTGAGTAACCAAAGAGAATAGAGGATGAGTTTAAAGGTTAAATTTAATCTTCAGCTAATCCTAAAAGCTCTAAAAGATCAACTGCCATACATAGTGAGGTTTCCCTATGTAAAAGGGGTGTGAGTTCAAGTCTTGCTTGAAGCTTATTCTTTACTTCTACTTACACACTGCTGTAGACTGATGATCTGAGAAAATTAAGATGACAGAAAGACTTATTAAAAATTAATAATAATAGTTGACAATGCTTCATCTAATAAATAAAATCAAGGCATTTATAATTCTACTGTACACAATATAGTGCTTCTTAACAAGAATCCTTTTGACTAAAATCAATTCATGATAAATAATAGCAACAAAAGGAAAGTCTTGTTTATTATATCAGAACTCATATTTACTTCCTGCCCTATTAGCAAGGCTTAGAATATGCCAGCTGTATCACCTGTAGAGGAGTAAGACCCCACCCCAAAAAGTGGAGTGTCCTGGTTATGGCATTAAGCAACATCTGGTGGTAAGGCTTCAGTTCTGGAGCTCACAGAAGCATACAATCATCTCTTTGGCAGTCATTACTCCCAGGTCCATTACTCCAGGTACCACTGGAGTATTAGTACCTGTTAGGGTTTTTATCTATAAGTTCAATAGATCTGTTTAAAAATTAATTGTATTAGATAATACTTGAAATCATGTAACAGTGTGCAAATAATTTGTATTAAAATGGTTACTGGAAGCTATAATTATTTACAGTTATTATTAGTTACTTGAAACCATATGAGTACAAATTATTTGTATTAGATAGGAATACTTGAAACCATAATGATGCAAATTATCAGTCACCTTGTTGGCAAGGTTTAGAATATACAAACTGCATCCTCTTCAGGGAGTAAGACCCTCCCCAAAAGGATATCTTATGTATGATACTAATCAAGATTTGGTGGTGAGACACCAGTTCTGAAGCTCTGGGGAGTGGAAAGTACTTCTTTCATTGGCATTACTCTATTGCTTAAAATACTTGAAACCAAATATGTATTTACTCGACCCCTCCGCACAATCAAGATGCAACAGGTCAATATTGAAGTGGAGTTTAACAGGATTGAATTCAGAGTTTTCCTTTTCCTAGATCAGTTGCCATACCAAAGTTAAAGAGCCCAGTCTACCCTAATAGTTACTCATAGCTGGTGAGGGAGAATAATTGGATTCATACCTTTCCCAAGAGTATTAGCACTATGTGAAATGCAAACAGTCACGTCCAGGATTTAAACTCGGGTTAACATGTCTATTTCTTACAACAGTAACCATTACACCACAACTAACTCCTTGAAACAATATCATTTTGTGCAAATGTTTGTATTGAGAATACTTATTAGAAATTATAACAGTTTATAAATGAATAGAAACTCAAAACAATATAATTACTTGAAAAAAGACTCATTTTGGCATTACATAACCCAATAAGAGTTGACATGCAGTAAACTCAACTAACCAACCAATGGCTGTAAAGAATTCTCATACAAAACAACTCCAACAAGCAAGCCATAGAGCAATCATTAGTAAAGTTGTCTTACAGCAAGTTTAATTCTCATACAAATGTGGCCAAGGGCCAAATTCAGCACAAAAACACTCAGTTTGTCTTGCAGATGATTTGTCAGTGTAGTGAGTTCAATTCTCACTGGGTGCCTGATAAATATGACTTTGTGCCAAACTAAATGCATAGACAGTTTATCCTGCGAATGATTTTAATGGCATGTCAACTCATCAAGGGTTATTTTATGCCTAGAAGTTAGGGAATCACATTCATTGTACAATTGTATTTAAGGTTTGTTGTATATAGTCTTATCAAATACAAATTCTTAAATAGATCTACTTGACCCATAAATGGGACTCTAACAGGTGCTACCATTCCAAATCAGAGTGGAGGAGTAATATCAATGAAAGGGATATCCCATACTTCCTAGAACTGGAGGCTCACTATCAAATGCAGATAAGTGTCATACTCAGGACACTCTTTTTTGAGGGGGATCTTACTCCTTTGCAGGGGATACAGTTAGCATATCTAAAGCCCTGCTGACAGGGAGGCATGGTAGTGAGTTCAAGTCTCACTGGCTACCAACTTGCTCTGTAGTGAATTAAACTAAATAACTACATCAGTCCAAGTTAAAAGTGTGGTAAGAGTAACCCAAAGCTGAACTTATTTTTCCAATGCAGGTATCACTAGGTTTGGTTTGGTGATTTAATGCCAAATCATGTTTTTACATATATATCAAATATATGATTTGTAAACATATTTTCTTGATACACACAGTTAAACAATCAAACACTTCTATTTCTAACAATTCAATTTAGCCTAAGTCATTTGTTTGTACTCAGTTTAAATGTCAAACATTTCTATTTCAGAGTAAAATAGATCTGGGAGCGATGGCAATGAAGGAGTACTCTGCATTCCCCAAAGCTTCAGCATTACTGGAGTATGGTATCACCAAGGAACGAGAAAAGTTTTGGTAAACAGGTCAAAGTCATAAAATAAACAAGCTAGCTTAGTAAACTATAATTATAAATTGCAGA
>OY757936.1:70239455-70241955 GCA_963585895.1 Sepioteuthis lessoniana
TTGACACGCTCACACAAGAGAACTCCATGGGGCCTTCGAGAAGTTGTTGGAATGGTACAACAAGTGCATTGCAGCTGGAGGAGATTACTTCGAAGGAGACTAGAGTTTCATATGTGTACTATCAATAAAAGTGCCCATACGAAAAAAGTCTGGAAACTTATCTAATGATCCTCGTACATGAAAAAGAAGAATACATAAAAAAATACTTTTGGATTTTTAGACTACCCAATATATTTCAAATTTAACATAAAAAGAAAAGCCTACAAAATATACAATAATAATACCAATAAAACAAAAAATAATAATATCAGAATAATCATACTACCCACAAACTCAATAACCAAAAAACCTCAATAATATATGCCTCAGACATATAAATTATTAACAGCACGTCAAAAACTATAAATGATATAATAAACAAAAAAGTAAATAAATATAAAAATCCCATCCCAGAAGCAGGAGTTTATTCAATCAGAGAAACAACTTGAAACAAACCATATATTGGAGAAACATCAAGACCTCTCAAAAAGAGGATTTATGAACACAAACAAGCTCTCTTAAAAATGATACTAGCTATGCCTTAGTCCTACACAGAAACAAAGAAAAACATAATTTTGATCTAAATGGAGCAAAAATTACAAAACATATGCTCCATAAAAAGAAATGATTAGACATAGAATTGGCCGTTATTTTTCTAACCGAAACACTAATACAAAGATCTGGAAAATTTCATTTATCGCCAACTCTGGCTCTGGAGAACATCACATAAACAAACATTGACATTAAATCAAACACAAACGCTACATTGTTACCAACAACAACATAACATAAAAACAAACATTCCTTGAAAATGCTATATAATATAGCGAAACATGTCCGGTAAAAAATGAACATTTTTACCAAAAATTTTTCCAATTAGTCATTAATACTACATACCATACTGTCAGAAATATATATATATATTTGATTGACCATTATAGACATTTTTTGTCTACATATTTTTTTGTTTATTCTTTCGAGTTGCTGTATCGATCTTATGATATTCAGCGGGAATTGATTGATAAACCTTCCATAATTATCTATTTCCCCAAGTACTTTCAGCCCGACTTTGGGCCATCATCAGAGGAGGATATATTACCAAAGTGATGTAACTTTTCTATGTACATTACTACTTTGTAAGAATGAACGTTTATACTGTTGTATTGTGTAGTATTTACTTTTCAAATTTGTTTCAATAAATAGCGTCAGTAGCTAAAGACATTGAAGTACATTAGCACTGGTTTCAAAATTAATTCTATTAAGTTTGGGTTGTATATTTCTAATCTGTAGTGCCTCGAGAATCAGTAGTTTTTGCTTTTTATTTTGTTGTTCTAATATTATTATGTTTTCGGTAAGAATTTTCCAAAATTCAGTTGTCGGGCATAAATATTTTTTAGATACTGACCTATGGAACTGGGATCAGAATGGTGTATCGTAAGTCTTCTAGATAGGGTAATTGAGGTTAAACCAACATATATATTGTTGTTTTCAGTGATGCAATCTCCTAAAAGACATTTAATTTGATATATAATGTTAGTTTTTTGCAAAAACCCAATCGAGGGAGAGGAATTATTATTAATGACTAAGTTGAAAGCTTTAAAATTATCATAGTATATGATATTTTCTTTTTTTATTAGGATTAGTGGGGAGTGTGTTTCTTTGAATCAATGTTACAATTTCATCTAATCTATAATTATAGCGCATTTGGTGGCGGTAAAAAAAAGTTTGATAAATGCTTGTTGATGGGGTGGAGTGTTACAGTGTTTATTTTGTTGGCTAACATTTTTAATTATAATTAAATTTAATTTGTTCATCAACAATATAGTTAGGGAAGCCATTATTGATGAGAGTTTGTTTTATGTCTTTTTTATTTCTTTATAAAATATTGTTTTGGAGAAGGAGATTATAAATTGAATTACCAAGACCAGAAAATCCAGCAAACACTTATGCACGACATACAGAAACACTGGACAGCATTCGTGTAATTATTATGACCTCATGGATATAGATCTACGCAGACGCATATTTCTAATCCTCTTGGGAAGATGTGGCCCTGGAGGTGACTGTGTCTTCTGGAAAGAGTATGGAAGTAACTTGCAAGACACATCCAGGTTAATTGGCTGCACAATTACCATGACTAGTTAATTTGGCGTCACTTGTGTACAATATGGATTGGTGACTCAGTTGTAGAGTTTTGGCTCTGAAATCTGTGGTCGCTGGTTCGATTTCCAGTGGTGGAGATCACGGTATACACTGCTGATGAGACTTAATAAAGTCGAAACAGCTGTGTTTCCGTATATCATGCATAAGTGTTTGTCGGATTTTCTGGTCATGGTAATTCAATTCACAATAAAATTCATTTACTTAAAAAGGAAAATGTAGGAGGAGGTTGGTTTTGCACGGAATATTAGGTTATTAATAATTGCTTTTTTATATTGAAAGGGGCATTCACTTTTAAAGT
>OY757936.1:70244455-70256955 GCA_963585895.1 Sepioteuthis lessoniana
ATAAGCAAATCCTCCAAAATTATAGTTAGCACTTGCTTTTACATATATAAAGAAAAACATATACATATATATGCTTATGTATAAATTTCTATGCAATTTTCTTATTTGCATTTTACCTACTTTTATATATATATATATATATATATATATATATATATATAGAGAGAGAGAGAGAGGGGAACACAATTTCTCATAATGAATTGTGGTCTGTATATGTAGATAGGAGTGTAAAAGCAGATACATCTAAGTACATAATATACGGATATTTAAGTCTACATGTTTATTTTTTGCGTGCCTTTACATATATTGATAGTTATGACACTGTGTTTATGTGCATATGTGAATGCATATACTCACACATCCACAATTACATACATTATTTAGTATAATGCTCACTGATAAGATAAGTTTTATATACTTATAAGATAAACTTGAAAACAAAAGAAACAGTTAATTGAAAGTGAATCACAAACTGATAAGTGTATGTAAGTGTACAGGTGACCTACAAATTTCATTTTAGTCAATATAAAATATTTAATATTAATTTACCCGTACCACTAAAATTGAAAACAATAAGAATACCTAGTCCAGTCGGCTGGGGCTGTAGAATACACTGACTGCATCTCTGCAGAGGAGTAAGACCCCCACACCCACCCTTCAACAATTGTCCTTTATATGACATTAAATCATCTGATGGCAAGGCTCCAGCCTTGGAGATTTGGGGAATGCAGACTCCCCCTTCATTGCTACCAGGTCCACTCTGACCCAGAATGGTCACACCTGATAGGGTCTTATTCATGGGTCAAATAGAACAAACGGTGTGCAAACAAATGATGGATGTTAAATTGTGACTGTTATATAGCAAAACTAGAAACCATTTAACTGTGTGCAAAAAAAGAGCTCAGGCTTGTTTAAGAATGTTATCTACAAAATGTGTTTACAAATCATATATATATATATATATATATATATATATATATATATATATATATATATATACTTAATATATATGTATAAAGAGGAGTTAGGATAACCTACAATGGTTGATATGCTATAAAACCAAACCAAACAAAATCATATATATCTAATATACATGTATGAAAAGGACTTGACATTAAATAACCTACAACAGTTGATATGCCATAAAACCCAAGAGGATTTGGTATTAAATCTATTTGACTCTTAAATGGGGCCCTAATAGGTACCACCAATCTGACTCAGAGTGGACATGAGAGTAATGGCAATGAAAGAATGTTCCACACTCTTCAGATCTCCAGAACTGGAGCCTCACCATCAGATACAGTTTACAGTCAGACTTAAACATCTTTTTTTTTTCAGTTGGAGAGGATGTTACCCTTCTTCAGAGGATACAGTGAGTGCATTCTAAACACTGCCAATAAACCAATAACTAAGATGAGGAAACTAGGAAATAGCAACATGAGGTTCCAGAATGATAGAAAAGCCAGGGAACATAATGGTGGTACTTTAACAAAACACTTGGAGTAAACACTAGATAGGAACTACACAAGGATGAAGAAATCCCAAAAGCAGAAGCCCACAAAACAGCAGCTGTATGGCCACTTGCTTCCTATCTTAAAAACCATCCAAATAAGATGAACAAGGCATGCAGAGTACAACTGCAGAAGTAAGGATGAACACATAAGCAAGGGTCTACAGAGGGCTCCTGTACATGTGTAATGCTACCTGACTGTAATTTGGCTTGGTTTGGTTTATGGCACTGTAGGCTATTTAATGCCAACTCCTTATATATATATATATATATATATATATATATATATATATATATATATATATGATTTCTAAACACATTTTGTAGATAACATTTTTAAATGAGCCTGAGCTCATTTTTTTTGCACACCGTTAAATGGTTTCACTCTTTTCTATCAAATGCAAATAATTCTATTTACTATTAATCATTTGTTTGCACAGCTTAATTTTTTCAAGTATTGCTATGTATCACTAACAATTCAGTTAAACATCAGTCATTTGTTTACACAAAGTCGAATGATCAAACAGTTCTATTTCTAACAATTCAATTTAGCATAAGTCATTTGTTTGCACTCAGTTTAAATGTCAAACAGTTCTATTTGACCCATAGATAGGTGCTACCACTCCGGGTCAGAGTGGACCTGGGAGTGATGGCAATGTAGGGGTACTCCGCGTCCCCTAAAGCTCCATCATTACTGAAGCCTCTCTATCAGATTGTTTAGTGTCATGTCCAGAACAGTTGTTGGGGAGTCTTACCCCACTGAAGAGATAGAGTCAGTGTATTCTGCAGCCCCAGCTGACTGGGCCACCTGACCATAGTAACCTGACCGTGAAAAAGAAGTTAAACACAACACAACTCCACTAGTTTTGCAGATATGAAAATTCATTTGTTACTCGGACGGTTTATAGCAGTCAACCAAAATTGAAATAGAGAGGAAGAAGTGTATCATTAAGAAGATAGACAGTAAATAAGGGAGAGATGAAAGAGAGAGAGAAAAAGAGAGACTTTGTTATCTTTCTACTCGCTGGCTGTTTTGTGCTGTTGGGTGCATGTATGAGTCGTCGTTTGTTTCGGCTCTGTGTCTCCTCTCCACCTCTCCCCTCTGTGTCTTCCACATCAAGACCCCTACATCATCTGCGGAGTGTCTGTGAATCCATTCTAATATACACATCCCTAAAATTATCAATTATGTAATCCTAAAGAGACACATTTCTACTAAGTCCCAAATATCAGCTGATTCTACACAATTGTCTATCTTTGAATTCACAAACAAACACTTATTATTAAATGCTTGACATCCCCAAGTAAAACAAATGCCTGCTCCAGCCTTGACCTAGATCACAAATGAAATTTTGCCATTCAGCTTTAAATTGCAAGTTTAAATTGCAAAAAAGAATTAACTAATAAAATAATTAACTGAAATCCCTAATTATTTTACACATGGACATATCAGTGTTGACCAACAAGCAAAGACATATTCAAGTGGATGTAGTCTAGAAGACCTAGCAAAAGTGACAGACAATAGGGATGGATGGTGAGACAGAGTCAAAAGAAACCGTGATATCAGAATGACTTGATGCTGATGTAAATGATTCAAACAACTAAGATGAAGAGACTAGAGGGAGCGTGTCAAGATAGAAAAACATTTATGTTGGATTTGACCAGTTAGCAGTCTCAAGCGTTTATGTTATGGCTTACATTTCAATAAGTAGTTATATCTTCTACATCCTGACATGAATAGACCGTGTTGTAGCCTCTGGCCAAATATTAACAGAGATTCTTCAATAAAACTTAGACAGAGCATCTTTCTTTAGAAGATATTTCTAAAATTTAATTCTTCCCCCATCTGTTTACGAGATCTTTTTTTTTTCAACAATGAAAATAAATTCATCTGTATTTGGCCAGCAGATTACTCATCTTTTGCTTATTCCATTTGTGTTATTGTTGTAGTAAGAAATGGACCAGACAAACTGAGTTCAAATTCTGTTCAAGGAGGTTTACATTTCACTTCACATTAATGTTCTTTAGAAAGGCATGAATCCATCTGTTTTATTTCCAGCTATGAGTAAATAATAGGGCAGTCTGGGTTCTTTAGCCTAGGTAAGGCAGTCTAAAAGGAAAACTCTGAATTCAAACCAGCGATATTCCATTTAAAAAATGACCTTATATCACATTCTAATCATGGCAAAGGAGTTGGGTAAATATAAACTTATCAATAGGTTCTTCTATGTGAGGAGTTTCCCCAAATGTTTGCCTCATCTTTGCAAATTCTACACATTTGCAAGTATATACATTTGTGAGCAGTTTTTTTTTTATTTTCAACAATGAAAATATACAAGGGTCATTCAAAAAGTTTAAAGCCTCGTCGAGAAAGAAGAGCACAGCTGAACATTTTTGTTATTCAGTTATAGGTCTTCTTACTGGGTGAAACTTAGAATTTTCTGAGCGAACCTCATTAATCTAAATTATACTCAAGAGTTACATATTAGCATTTATAATCTGTATTGAGGATGGCTAGTTTATATGATTTGAAGGTGAATAAAAAATTTCTAGCTGCTGCAAAATGTTATAAAAAATTATCTTCAATGTGAACTGACTGGGATCAAATGAAGACAATAAGAACTACTTAATATTAGTTGTAAATTGGACATTTAAAGAAGAAAAAAAATTTCAATTTCATTTTTATTCATATTGAACTGTAGTAATTTGCATAATCATCAACACTTTTACATATACATTTTTTTATATCAAAGGGTTTCCCTAGCAACCTATAAACTGTATTACAGTTAGCTCTATAACTGCAGTAAATAGATTTCTCCAATCTCGTTTTTGTCCACAACACCTCTTCCCTAGGACAAAATAGCAGTTTTACATCCTAGAGTTTGACAACCCTGATTGAAATGTGAACTGGCTGGAATCAAATGAAGGCTATAAGAATAACTTAATATTAATTGTTAAACGGACATTCAGAGAAGAAAAAAAAATTTCATTTTTATTCATATTGGAATTTTTGTACAAATACTTAACTCCATATTCATTTTGATAAATAATCTTTCTAGCTGCAAATTTATTATAGTTTAGTAACTGGTGGAAATTGTGGACCATTCTTCCTACCTCATAGCACTTCTTTGAGTTTTTAAGTTTGAGACTCTTAGTATAGAAACAAACAAGGATTAAGGTGGAGAGAAATTCATTTTTCGGAGAAGGGATCAAATTAACCAAAAAAATTCTAAACACTAAACACACACAAAAAGATTTATGATTTCGTCAGTAATTTTAACAAGTATTTTTTTCCTATAGTTTTATTTTTATTTTACTTCATTTTAATAACAAGTTGTATTATCATTCTTAGAAAAAGGCAGAGTGTAAAAAATAAATTCTCTCAGTGAGACTCAAACATCCCAGTTTACATTAGAGAAGTCTAATTAAACATACTTGCTACTCTACCAACCGAGCTACAAAGTGCCATTGTTTTGAAGAAGCCCAAACCAAATCTATAAAGTTATGCTTTATTCCATTTCCCCATCTCTTTTGGTGCAATATTTGAAGTTATTTAGACTCAAACTTAATCCCCTTTTTACCTTTGTGAAGCCTGATTAAACATACTAGTTGCTCTACCAACTGAGCTATAAAGTGCCATTATTTTTAAAGAAACCTAAGTCAAAAGCTAATTTTATCTTACCTTCTTTAATCTCTTCTGGTTTGGATTTAACCTGATCCCCATCAAGTTTCACTTTCTTCTTGCTTGGGGGACGGCTGGAAGGAGATTTCTTTGGTTTTGAGGCTGTTGTCTTGGAACTTGGCTCTGCAATCACTAGATTGGGTTCATCTGTAAAATCAAACTTGCTCAGGTCGGTCGTAGTCTCTGCTTTAACTGCAGAGAAGTATGTAGTAGTAGCTGGTGAAGTCTTTTGACCTGTTGGCAAGCTCACTGCAGCAGCGCCTTGCCCAGGAATGGCTGCAACTGTTTTGGGAATCATTGGAGTTGATGGAGTCCCAATTGAACTCTCAGAATTCCCTTTCTTTTTCTTTACTTTCTTGGGCTTTTTCTCCTCGGAATCTGGTGTTGTCTTGGGTGTAGCTTTTGGAGTAGAACTTTTAGATTTCGATGTTGACAGAGACTTATTTTGGCTTGTACTTTTGCTACTGACAGGTTTCTTCACAGTGACAATTTTTGTGGCTGGGGGCATGGGTTTTGCCACAGGAACAACCTTTATTGCTGAAATGGGTTTCACAACTGGCAGATTTTTGGGTATAGTGATAGTTTTAACACCAGGGATGACGTTCGTGATAGGGATTACCTTAGGTAGTTCTTTTGTGTCTGGTTCTTGTTTTGTACCTGGAATTGTCTTTGGAATAGAAATAGCTTCTGAACTTGGTATTGTTTTGGCGGATGGGGTCATTTTAGAAACTGAAACTGGTTTGGGAGTGGGGATAGTCTTGTGGATGGGTACGACTTTGGGAACGGGAACAGGGAGGACTGAAGGAAGATTGGAAATGGACATTTTGCTGCTGGGGGGTGATTTGGTCTCAGCTATCGTTTGGGGAATTGTTGGGACATCCTCCGGCACCTTGCCATTGGCCGAACTACTAGAAGATAGCACTGAAGGTTTGTCCTTTGGTGATAGAATAAACTTCATTTTCAGGCTACCGTCCTTGTTGGCATTGGCTACAACCTCCGACTGAATTTTTGTATTTGTGTCAATAGATAATGGAGACTTTCCAGATGACGATACAAACTGGTTTGAACCGACCATCAGTCTGTACTTTAATTCGGTTTCACCTTGTTTTTTAGATGGTGACTGGAGGCTTGATAAAGAGCCACTCAGGGTCTGTAAAAGTGATATGTCTGTTTTAGATTTTGCTGGTTTGGGGCTTTTTTTATGGGGTGAGTTTTTCTCGGTTAATAGAGACTCAGATTTAGTTTTCAAAACTGAATGTGTGGTCAAGACTGGCGTTGATGGCTGCGTTGGTGAACTAAGGAGGAATTTTATAACACTGCCTTTGGAGGGTACATCTTCAGTTTTCTGTGGCCTTACTGGAGACTGGGATTCATCACTTGATTTAGAGGGTTTAGGTTTTTTAGGGCTGACTGGCATGTGACCCGGAATGTTGAGCAATTGGGTTTTGGGTTTCTTAGTTGGGTCTATTGGCGTTTTCTTTGTGCTTATCTGCTTCTTCTCAATTTCTTCAAATTCTTCCATTTCTCTCAGCTTTGTAGATTTTTTACGTACCTGTTAAAAAAAAAAATTATATTCTGTGGATTTGTATGTGATAACAGTCAAAGAATTTTGATCAAGCAAAAAAAAAAAAATTTAACTAGCCAAAAACCTGCCCTACAAGTGTAATTTTAAGCTAGTACCTACAGAAGATCAAAACAAGACCTATGGGTCAAAAAAGAAATTACAGATTTAAAACATCATTGAAAAGTTAATGTTTATGACTCACATGAGGAATCATTGCTTATATTACAAGTATAAATACAATATGATTTTCTTAGAAATCTTGATTTTCCAGTAACTTATTTGTTTAATGACATATCAACTCTTTATGGGTTATTTAATGCTGAATCCTTTTTTTTATTTGTCTTAAATCATTTGTTTGCACGGTTATATGATACAATTTGGCAACTCTGGAAGCTTTTGCCAAGGATGTGAAAGTGATGAACCAAAATGGACAGTGAGATTCCAAGCTCACTAGATTTGGCTCAATGGGTAAGAGTATACCCTCAGAATCCATGGTTTTAGATCTACGTGATTTTGCCTGATCATCAAAGTTTTTGCAACCAAAGAGAAATTTCCTGAACTATGTGGTTACTCTATTATCATTAACATTTGTTGTATAACAAATGTTTTTAGTTGTTTCTGTGATATTATGGCCCAGTTTTGAACTTGTAAAGCATAAGTTTCCAAATAAGGCACTTGTGGCAACCCAAGTTCAAAACCTGGATGAGGCTATGTGCATTTCACATATCGCTAATACTCTTGGGAAAGGTATGAATTCAACTATTCTCCAGCTATGAGTAAATAGTAGGACAGTCTGGGCTCTTTAATCTCTAAATTCAAACCTGTTAAAGTCTGCTTAAAAAATTGACTTTGTGTCACATCCTACTCACGTGGAGGAGTCAGGTAAATATATATATATATATATATGTTTAATGTAAAAGATAAAGATTCAGTTTAGCCAACGATATGGATACGAAGTAAGAGTACAGTTTAGCATTATACTTATATTGTAAATTGAGCCCTTAGTTAAAATATTTCAAAATATTCAAAGACTAATTAGCTAAAAACATTTTCCAGGGTCCAATTAATAAGTGCAAAAAAATTGTTCAATCATAATCCGAGCCATTTTCAAATGTGATAACGGACAAAAAATATGAGGTAAATGATGATGCATTAGATCAAAACTTATTACCACTTTGTCAGCAGGGCTTAAAATAAGACCCTTCTCCCAAAAAAGAGTATCCTAGGTATGACACTAAACTGAATCTGGGGGAGAGTCTCCAATTCTGAAGGCCTGGGAAGTGTAGAGTATCCCTTCATTGCCAATACTCTCAAGTCATTTGGTTTCTTTGTTAAATGACATAAAAGCCAAAGATTATTGAATGCCAAAGCCATCCTTGTAAAAGGACATTAATAATACTATTTAACCTGTAGCTGGAAGGACAAGTGTCTCGATACCTTTCACAAGGGGGCATTACTCCAAAAGTGAATGTAATAGTGCAACAGGAGTTCTAACTTGCTTACTACAATGTCGCAGTCCAGCAAAGTTAGCCACAATATCACAGGGGCTCTCTCTTACTCCGAGGTCAAGTCTGACCAGGAAGGATCTCATCTGTTGGTCAAATAGATCTGTTTGAAAATTATTAGTATTAGATAGGAATACTTGAAACCATATAACTGTGTGCAAATTATTAGTATGAAATAGAATACATGAAAAGAATATAACTGTCTAATTAGAATTACCGGCCCACTGGTAGAACTTAAAATAGATTGACTCTCTTTCCTGCAAAGGAGTAAATCCCCTCTAAAAAGAGATGTCCTGGGTATGACACTAAACTGCATCTGATGATGAGGCTCCAGTTCTGGAGATCTGAGGAATACTTGAAACCATACAAATGTGGGCAAATTATTTGTATTAGATAAGAATACTTGATATTGTATAACTGTGTGCAAAAATCTCTAATGAAACACAAAATGTAAGTATAAATATATAATGTACACAAATCTATAACATTTAAACATAAAATTACCCTTAACAGTTAGACATGCTGTTAAAATCAATCAATTAATCAGTATTAGTATTACATAGAAATAATTGAATTCATATAATAGTATGCAAATTATTTGTATTAGATCGGAATACTTAAAATAGTATAACTGTATAAAATATAAATAGTTATGATCATAATTAAACATTTACAAATGAATTAAATTTTGGCATCAAATAACCCATAAGGGGTTGATATCATACAAATAAACCAAACCAAATCTATATTAGAACTGAAAGTGTGACTAAAATGAAAAATAAGTACATAGTTACAAACAAGTATATATATATATATATATATAAAAGAGAGAGAGAGTCATTCAATCAATAAGGGGAATTTTTAGAAAAAGCAAAATGATTTTTTTCTATAAATGTAAACTCTGCATTGTTTGGAATTTGTTTATAGCAAAAATATTTATTTTGAGGCTATTCAAAATGGCTGTAAATCAGAGTGCTCCAGGCTTGAACAAAAGTCTGTCTATATAAAGAAGCATGTCTTAGTCAAAAGATACTTGCAAATGGGCGAAACAGGTGTTTACCACAAGCTGAGTGGAAACATAGTGACTCTCCAAAAAAGTTCTGGAGATCAGCAAGTCAGTAAAGAAGGTCATGCTGACAGTCTTCTGGGACATGAAAGGATCCATCACTATTGATTTTCTTGAAAAAGGTCCATCTATAAATAATGCTACCAATTACCAACTCCTTAATCAAAATTCACCTTATTTATTGAATGACCCTTATACAAAGTTACAATTTTTTATCAAATTAGAACATACTATTAATGGCTTGTAAGACCATCACACTAATAACTATACAAGTAGGTTATCAACATTATCCTATTTACCCAAACCCTCCGCTTGGGCACGATATGACACAAGGTCGATTTTTAAGCGGAGTTTAACAGGTTTGAATTCAGAGTTTTCTTTCTCCTAGACTAGTTGCCTCACCAAGGCTGAAGAACCTAGTCTGCCCTACTATTTACCCATAGCTGGAGGGAGAATAATTGGATTCATACCTTTCCCAAGGGTATTAGTGCTATGTGAAATGTAATCAGGCTCGTCGAGGATTTGAACTCATGTCGTCGTGTCCACATCCTGCGACGATAACCATTACACCACGGGCACCTCCATATCAACATTATAATCAGTATATCAGCCGAGTAAAATTATTTTGGGCTTTTTTTCATTATTTCTCTCTCTATTGTTGCTTGTGACTGACTGATGGATATCAACAAGCATTTTTTATTTTAACAAGAGCTGAGATATACATACTCAATCATTAATTAGATCAATCTACAGTTTTGCCTCATTTCAAAGACAACAGAAAAAAATATAATACAAATGGGTAATTTGCATGTGTGTGTGAGTATATATATATATATATATATATATATAAGAACTCAGCTATGGATCAAATAGATCAGTTTGAAAATTATTAGTATTAGACAAAAATACTTGAAACAATATAAATGTGTAAAATATAGTTATGATTATTATTAAACATTTACAAATGAATCAAATTTAGGCATTAAAAACTATAAAGAGTCGATATGCCATTAAACAAATCAACCAAGACAAACTAAACTTATATTTAGAGGGAGGAGTCTCTGTGGCATAGTGGCAAATATTCTGAACTGCGACATCATAGTGAGTTTGAACTCTTGTCACGCTATTAAATTCACCTTTGGACTCATACTCTTTGGAAAGTTATGAACCCTCTTACTCCCGAAACCATGGATTAAATAGTACCTACTATTGTCCTTCTACAAGGATGGTTTTGACATTAAATAACGTACAAAGGTTGATATGCCATTAAACAAAGAAACAAACCAACAATATTTAGAACTGAAAGTGGGACTCAACAAACAAGTACATGGCTACAAACAAGCTAATAGATTATTATTGCAGTGAGGCTCCAGTTCTTTGAGAAAATTATTCCAACAAAATAGGGATACTTGAAACTATATATATATATAGAGAGAGAGAGAGATAGATAGATTGGGGGTAGTCTCCATGCTATAATGGCTAAAGAGCTTGACTGCAACATTGTAGTAAGCAAGTTTGAACTCCAGTTGTGCTATTACATTCACTTTTGGACTAACACCTTAGGGAAAGACATGACCCCCCCCACCACCACTATGGCTTGAATAGTACCTCTACTGTTTTTCTACAAGGATGGCTTTGACATTAAATAACCCATGTGGGTTATTATGCTATTAAATAAAGAAAACAAGCCAATATATACTTGTTTAAACATATAAACTCTGTTTTTAAACATTAACTTAACATAATTGTCTGAAGAAAGCTATCAGCTCAAAAGTGATAATTTCTGCTATATTTTCACTTTTCTGCTATGTTTTTCAAAAGATTTATAACATTAGATGAATATATGATAACATATCCACTTTGATCAAATGATTCAAGTGTTTCTGCAAAACCCAGTATTTCTATACTTAAATGAGATATCTCCATGAATTGTCAAGTTTGAAGTCATCCCTAAGAATATAGACATACCACGTACCAATTTTTGTTGCTTGGCAACCTTTGGAGGTGGGGATTACTGAAATAAGGAGTTCATCTGATATAAGAAGGAAAGCTTTAGATTCTTCAGCCTTCAGTTAATGAAAAGATTTTTTAAAGGCGATTAGGGTTCATCCATACTATGCACTAATAGTCCCAATAATCAGATATGCTGAAGGAAGACAACAAAAAAAAAAAAAATAGTCCCATTAGTCAGACATACTGAAAGAAGATAACAAAAAATAGTCCCAATAGCCATATATCCTGGAGAAAGACAAGAAAAAAATAGTCTCAATAGCCATATATCCTGGAGAAAGACAAGAAAAAAATAGTCCCAATAGTCATATATGCGGGAGAAACTTGGAGTTTGAGGGAGGACAACCACAATAGAAAACTGGGTGTATTTGAGAACGATTGTCTTAGAACTATAGCGAGAGCTTTTTGTATAAAATACATCAAAGTGAACAATATAAGGAGTAACGTTAGAAAAGCAAATAAACTCACTAACATTATCGCAAAGAAAAGATAGAAGTGGTTTGGTCACACGATATGCAAAGATAATATCAACTTTGTCAAATCTTTATACAAGAATGATTTACTAAAAGAAGAGACATAGGATGATGATCAAAATGATGGAGTTACCAAATAAGGGTGGACACAAAATTACCTCTGCTAACAGCAGAAAGACTGGCAAAAGCACAAAATGGAGGTTACATGTGAATAAATATGTGCAAGGAACCTTTACTGTTTATGCAGATGATAATCATATATATATATATATATATATATATATATATATATTATTTAATACAAGCTTTTTAAAACTGCTATTCTGAGTTTCACATGCTTTGGCAATCTTTAGGCAATTAGAAATGATTGAAAGTTATCTGCCAATTATGCTTGCATATATTTGATAAAATACGCACTCTCTTCCACTGAAGTTACATAAGTAAGGTTACTATATATATTAATCTGGGATAAGTGCCAAAGCCAAAACTTATTTTCATGCCTACATTCTGAGAGGTAGCAAAGCCAAAATTTATTTTCATGCCAACATTTTGAAAATTGGGTTCAGGAAATCCCATTATTCTTAATTTCTTCTCTAAGCACAATTTACAAAAATTTGACCCTTCATTATAAGCATATGCTTTCTTTAACAGCTTACCCTCAATTTGGGGTGTTATACTGTTGGCAACTTA
>OY757936.1:70261955-70264455 GCA_963585895.1 Sepioteuthis lessoniana
AGATGTCTTGAGATCTGCTGAAACTTTCCAGTCACTAGCTCCGTTCAGTAGCTTCATGTTAGAATTTTTTGTTTCCTCACAGAACATTCACCTTCCTTGAGAAACTGAATTATGGGTTCCTTGGCTGTTATTGATTGCTGATTTGCTTTCTCACATTGTGTTCTTAACAATTCTATTATCACTTCTAATACTTTGTTATGTCGCCATGTGTACATTTGAAGTGAGTGTGGACATGCAGATAAGACGTGGCGCAAGGTACCCCGATCACTTTTACACGACAAGCACAAGTCCGAATTGGTATATCCCCATAATTTTAGGTTGGTCACATTTGGTAAGAGATCATAAGTAGAGCGAAGAAGGAATGATATCGCCAGTGGTTCCATTGCAATTAAGGATTTCCACGATAATTTAATTGGTTCGATATCATTCCATTTTGTCCAAGCACATTGTTTGGCCTGAGTAACAGCACTGGCTTTTCTTTGCTCTTCCTCAAACATCCTGACTTCTTCGCTCACCATGTCTCTTTTTCCTTTTGGGTCCATTTTGAAGAATACCTTTTTGCTCGTGCTACCCAACCCAGCTCGATTGGTTTGAGTGACGCCTATGATGTCTTTGATTCGTAGGTTTTAACGGCCGACCACTTCGTACCTGATTTTATTTCTGGATACGCCTTCCGAATGATCTCGTCGGCTGAGTCCTTCATCATCATGTGAAGGCGTACTTTCCCAATTTTGAATTCTTCTACCAGTGAAGATATTGGGAGCTGTAGGTTTCCAGAATTGGTATATAAACCCACTTTCGAAAAACAAGGAGGAACTCCGAGCCACTTACGCAGGTATTTGTTGCTGTACTGTTGGATCCGTTCAACACGAGATATCGCAATCTCGTACATCTGTAAGGGCCACAAAAGACGGGGTAGCAGACCATGTTGGTAACACCAAGCTTTCATCCTTCCGGGTAAACAAGTTTTATCAATTGATCTTAGTCCCTTCAAAGCTATTTTCTGGACCTCTGTACCCCTATGACGATCAGTCAGTGGGATTGAATAAAGACGTCCGAGACTCTTTACCAGCTCCTCTCTGACTGTTGGGATCTTATCACCCCCAATTTTGAAATGGATCTCCCTGACAGATCCTCCGACTAACGATAGGCTTCGACTTTTCTTTGGCTTAGCCTTCATTCTCGCCCATGTGAAAAGGTCATAATACCTTTGTAGTAAACATTCGGCAGAGATTTGGGATGGGACGAGAATGGTGATGTCGTCCATAAAAGCTCTGGAAGGAGGAAGAGTCAGATGATCATTTTTCATTACTCCTTCCGACGTATTTGCTGCACCTCGTAAAATGAGTTCCATGGCTAGAACGAAAAGAAGTGGGGAAATCACACAGCCCATCATGATGCCAATCTCAAGTGCCTGCCACTTGATGGTATAGTTTTTAACGGTAAATTTCATGAAAGCTGAATTGAAGTATTTCATTATGATCTAGAAAAAGAGTTAAATAAGGAAGCAAAGATGTTGGCGCATAAATTAGGTATTGTTGATAGGGTAGAAAAATACAATACCAAGAATTGTTTTATTACTATAAAAGACCACAAAAGTAATTTCAAGACGAGTCCGGAATGTAGGCTCATTAACCCGGCCAAGACTCAAATAGGTAGGATTAGTAAGATAATCGTACAAGAAATATGTGAATCACTTAGAAGGGCATTGAGCATCAACCAGTGGAGGAGCACTAATGATTGTATTCAGTGGTTTGAGGAGTATGAGAAGGATAATAGGTGCTCCTTTATTAAGTATGATATAAAGGATTTTTATCCTTCAATAACAGAAAAGACATTGGATAGGGCGTTAGATTTAGCTAAAGAATATATGATTATACCTCTAGATAAGGTGGAAATAATTAAGCATTGTCGTAAAACATTGTTATATTATGAAGTTTGTGAACTCGTCGGATGTGTATTACTATATAACATTAATAAGATTATGGAACCTAATAATCATGGATTGTATAGAGACGACGGGTTGATTATAGTGGATAAAAGTACGCCGAGGAAGTGTGATAGGATTAGAAAAAAATTGTATAAGCTGTTTGATGACTTTGGATTTAGGTTGGATGTAACAACAGATTTAAAAATAACTGATTATCTTGATATTACTTTAAACTTATATAGTGGAATAGTATCTCCATTTAGAAAAAGGAACCAGGATCTGCGTTATGTAAACAGGGGATCTAATCACCCAATACAGGACTTTAAACATGTACCTAAAGGAATAGAGCATAGATTATCTAATAACTCCTCCAACAGGGAAATTTTTGAACGAACTAAGCAGGAATATGAGGAGGCTCTAAAAAATGACGGATATAGGGTTAATTTAGAATATAAGAATAGGGATAGAATTGGAACACAAGGTAGGAGAAATAGACCTAGAAAAATCTTATGGTTTAATCCCCCTTACAACATGGAAGTAGTTAATAACTTGGGAAAAGAGCTCTTCAAG
>OY757936.1:70273522-70401022 GCA_963585895.1 Sepioteuthis lessoniana
GCAATCAAAAGTTTTTGGAAACAATTCAACATGATGGCATTTGTCTGACTAAAAGTGGAGAATTTAAGAGAAATGGTCAGGGGTGAGGTTGATGAAAGAGTTATACAAATAAAGATGTCAAAAAAAAATTGTGTCGGTTTGGGGTGGTAAGACGGATAAAAAAAAAATAAAGAAAACTACAAAAAAAAATCTTTTGTAATGGTTGGGGATATAAAATAGATAAAAACTGAAGATGCCAGCTGCTTGATTAATTGAACTGGCTACAATGAGAAGATGCTAACAGAAGAAAAGAAAAAAGCCAAGGAAGCTTCATCGCTGATTTGATAAAGTCCCTAACTTTTATTCTGGCACAGCGATGCAGCTCTGCATTCTTGCAATGATAATTGCTAATGCGCTGTGACATACAAAGTGTCCGACTTGCTTGCTATGTCAGATTTGATTGTACATACATGGCTTCCTTGTCTTTCCTGACCCTTTGGAGGCAAGGGAGGTGGGGTATTCCTTTCTAAATGAAAACAAGAAAAGATGTAAAAAGTTTAACTAGTGCATTCGCTTACAAGCACTCTTAACTGTTTCAACAATAATGATCGCAGTGCAAATTTCATCACTCACTTGTCACTAAGATGTTTGATGACCTGTCACTAGTGATCATCTCTGTGTTAATACCACTAAAAACCATTCTGAATCAATACCATTTTAGTGCTTCCGGCATTAACTCTCTAACAGGCACACAAACAGTATCCACAAAGAATTTTATTTATTAAATTTTAAAGATAATGGTCAGAGTGTATCAATCTGTTTTTCACGAGAAATACCAAAGGAAATCAATTGCACTTCTCTTGCTTATTTTCTGGTCACTCTTGGGCAAGCTGTAGGAGTTGTCAGTAGGTTACAATTTTGAATGGGAGGCCCGCTTAGCATTCCAGTTATCGTCATAGGAAATGGAATTGATGATCTGGGTTCAAACCCTGGACAAAGCTGTTTACACTTTATTTCATTTTAATCCTTGAAAAAGTTATGAATTCATCTGTTTTACCAACACTCCTAGGTCCACTCTAGCCTGGAGTGGTAGCACCTGATAAGATCCTATCTCTGTACCAACTGTTTGACATTTAAACTGAGTGCAAACAAATGACTTATGCTAAATTGAATTGTTTGAAGTCAAACTGATCATTTAACTGTGTGAAAAAATGACTGGTGTTCATTTAAATTTGTTGACTTATACTAGATTGAATTGTTAGAAATATAACTGTTTAAACATTTAGCTGTGTGTATCTACAAATGGTGTTTGCAAAACATATTTAATATATATAGAAAAACAGGACTTGGCATCAAAAATGGTTGATATGCTATAGACTCTAACCAAACTAATCTACTTAGTGGTGAATATTTGGATAGACTCGTCTTTTTATCCTTGTGTGGAAATTAGCCTAGTAGAAAGAAAACTCTTAATTCAAACTTGTTGAACTCTGCTTAAAGAATTAGCCTTGTGTCATAACCTGCTTGTGTGGAGGGGTTGGGTAAATACATATATAAAGGGATGATATCTAGATGTCTAAGTGTCATTTCATTGAATTTATTGATTTGCAGCTTTTGGCAAAACGCAGGATTGTATAAGTATGGCACTGTCCATACTCACCAGACCGAGCTCAATGTGACTTTCTCATTTTCTCAAAACAAAGATTTAAAGAGGTGTAGTGTAGACTGGATTCTTTAACCTTGGTATGGCAACTAGTCTAGAAGAAAGACAATCGAAATTCAAACCAGTTGTAGAAGTGTAGTGGGATAGGCACTGCCAGTCTATTCCTGTCAAGATACACTCCATAAGTAATGTCCCTATGACCAAATCAGGTTACAGGACCAGTGACCAGGACATTAAAAGAAATACAATAGTGCAGCTTCACACCATATAAAAAGAGAAGCTTCAGAGGTGCTTTGATCAGTAGGAAACTCAGTGGAATATGTGTTGAATGGCAAATGGATTCTTTTGAATAGAAGTTTTTTTTTCATTATTCATTTCTGTCTCAGCAAATGCAGCTTCAGAGTCAGAAGTTTTTCAACACACTTTGTAATTACTTTGGTCAATTCAAGTTATTTTTATTTTTTTAAATTTCAAGAACATTTCCTCTTTAAAATGTCATAGCATTCATTGTAATTATCAATTTGGGGAGTAAGGATTTGAAATCTCCAAGAAAGTATTCCAATCCTAATAGTACAAACCACATTAAATGGTGGCTGTTATTGGCTTGTATTTTGGTCTGTGAGAGGAATGGGAGACTATCAAATTTACCTATCTCCTTTTCTCTCCTGATCACATGTGCACTTGTTGACCCCATATTAGACTACAGTGAGGAGATACCTTCAGCCTGCGACAGTAATTGCTGCACTTGATGACCCTGGCATTTTTCATGTAATGTGTTGTCAAATTGTTTGGAGCCTCTGGGGGGGATACAAAGTGTGTGTTGGGGGGGATTAGAAAGAGAGAGAGAAAGAGAGAGAGAGAGGCCCTAATAACATGGAGATTATCATTCGACAAAGAGTTGACCTTTGTCGATGTGAAGAGAAACGGCAAATTTTTCCACACACAAAGATGGAAGCAGAGACACTTTTTTTTTTGTTAGATGCTTTGGTTCCTATACTTTCTGCTCAATTGGTCGCAAACATTTTTTTTTTAAGAAAAAATTAATTTGATTTTTAAAAAATTTTTTTTTATTTATTTACCTTTGACCTACAAGAAAATTGAAGGGGGCTCTTACTTTTGGTTAGGCAGAGGCAAGGCTTATATAATAACATCCAAGAAGAACAATCTTGTTCTCACTAAATAAGAAGAAAAAATAATCATAAATAAAAAGATAAACCATCATGTCAGATTTCTGTACAAATGATGTGTGTGTTTTGTGTTTCCATATTTACATATGTTTTGTGTTTCCATATTTACGTATGTTTTGTGTTTCCATATTCAAGCATTGTTATTAATTTTCATGAGTATTTTCTTTCATTTTTTTTGTCTTTTCTCTGAGTCAAATTAATGTATTTGAAAATCATTCACATTAGATAGGAATACTTGATATCATAAAACTGTGTCCTAATTATTTTCATTAAGAATACTTACTCAAAGCTGTTATTATCTACTAATGATTATTATTAGTTACTTTAAGTCATAAAATTCTGGGAGAGTTCTAATGGCCTCGTGGCTAATATTTTAGACTGTGAAAACAATCTGGTTTGGTTGGTTTGTTTTACGTCATATCAACCCTTTTTAGCATTAAATATAATGCCAAATCAAGTCATTTTGATAGAAACTTTTAGTTAGATTTGGTTTGGTTTTATGGCATATGGTTATTTAATGCCAAATTCATTTTTATACATATAAACAGTTCTATTTCAAACAATTCAGTTTTGCATAAATACACAGTATAAATGTCAAATACAGTTCTATTTCAAGTTATTCAGTTTAGTCAACAAAGTTAAATGGTTCCAAGTATTGCTATGTATCACTAACAATTCAATTAAACATCAGTCATTTATTTACACACTGTTTAAATGTCAAAACAGTTCTATTTCAAGCAAATCAGTTTAGCATAAATACACAGTTTAGTTCTATTTGATCCATAGATAGGACCCTATCAAGTGCTACCGCTCCAGGCCAGAGTGAACCTGGGAGCAATCGCAATAAAGGGGTACTCGGCATTCTCCAAAGCTCCAGCATCACTGGAGCCTCACCATCAGATTGTTTAGTGCCATATCCAGGACACTTGTTAGGGGAGGGTTAGGGTTAGTCTTACCCCTCTGCAGAGATGCAGTTGGTATATTCTGCAGCCTCAGCTAACTGAGCTTGACATTAATGTAAGCAAGTTCAAACTTCAGTCTTGCTATTATATTCACTTTTGGACTGATGCCCTTCGGAAAGGTGTGAACTTCTTTTATCTCCCCCTTCTTCTTTTAAAACAAACCAACTGTTTCATCAAAATTGGGCCAAATATAATAAAGCATATTATAAAAAACACATAACTAAAACCCTAAAACACACACAAAAGACAAAACCACTCTAATCCTTTCTGGCATTATATGACCCACAGAGGTTGATATACCATTAAACAAAACTCAAACATATCTTCCCAGCTATGGGTTAAATTCTACCATAACTACTTTTCTCCATTGATGGCTTTGACCTATGAAGGTTGCTAAATGATTAAACAAAGAAAACCAAGAAATCATATAACTGCTTTCAAATTATTGTTTTGAGATAGGAATACTTGCAACCATATAACTGTTAGCAAAGAGATGATTATTATCAAATAGAAATTTCCTAAAACCATGTAATTGTGTATAAATTATTTGCACTAGATTGGAATACTTGCAACCATATAACTGTGTGCAAACAAAAAAAAATCTGCAATTAAAAAAGCAAAGCAATAGAACATTAAAAATAGACAGGATTACCATAAAACATTTATAGATTAATCAAATTTTGTCATTAAATTCACCCATAACGAGTTGATATACCATTGAAACCATTCATCTTTTAAAATTTTCTCATATCTTAAAAATGCTTAGCTTAGTATGCCAGCAGTATGGGCACCAAGTGAGAATCAATTTCACTCACCATGGTCTCTGTCTAACACTAAACTGCATCTGGTGTTATCTGACACAGAGGTTTTAGATTGCTTACAGTATCTGTTATTAAACGACCACCCATCTAAGTATTGAACAAGCTCATCAGTGCTTAACTTTGGTGATCTAGTTTGAGCTGGTGTTTTCAACATGACATTATAAGTCGTGATAGAATAACTATTAGTCTGGCGGTATAGGTAGTTCAAGTCTTGCTTTGTACCACACACCTGTAGCCTTGAACCAGTCTAAGCTTAGTAAATGCTGATAATATTCCAAGCCACAAAATGTCTTTAGGGTTTGTGAAGAGAAAGGAAGAGGTTTGGTAGACAGATAGGCTGGCTGTTGTACATGTGACAGGGGGTGTAGCCCTAGTCAGTGTCAAAGAAATTCTTCAGCTACAAATATCCTTGAGAAATTCAAACCTTGGCAGCAGGTACCTCAATCACCAGTTGGCCTTGTCAGTTTCTCCCTTAAATTTAAAATTACCCTTTTGGGTTTTCATATATATTAGGTGACCTAAAAATTAACACTTTGAACTCATAACTGTTTCGCTTCCAGAAATCCTATAACACAATCACTGATGGCTGATTATCTGTGAAAGAAAACACCAAAATGCTGCTTGTCTTTAATGTATGTATCTACTCCCCTCTTCTGCATGAGTAGGGTGTGACACATGGTCTATTTTTTTAAGCAGAGTTTGAATTCAGAGTTTTCCTTCTCCTAGACTGGTTGCCATACCAAAAAGCCCAGGTTGCCTTACTTTTTATCAATAGCTGACAGGAGAATAATTGGAGTCATACCTTTCCTAAGAGCATTAGTGGTATATGAAATGCAAACAGCCTTGTCCAGGAATTGAACTTGGGTTGCCATGTCCATTTCCTGTGATGGTAACCATCACTCTGTGAATGTCTTGTCTCAAATGTACAATTTTCTGTTGCTTTATTTGCTCCATATAGAGGAAGGGGGTGGGAATGGATAATGGATACAGTGGTTGGGGTAGATTATTTGTTCTAATTGGTATTGTATCTTTAAGTGATTTGTTTACTAACTATTTGTACTACAGGCTGTCTCTGGTGGGTGAGCGGGAACAAAAATGCATCTCGTCTTAAATGTAGATTGCAGCTCTTCCATTTTTGGATGGTTTATTTGCTCCCTGTCCAGACTACAGCTTGTCTCACTCATGTCCCCAGCCACTATAGAGAGAACAAATTGATTAGTGTCAAAAGTTAATGGGTGATATTAAATTAAATACTTAGATTAATTATCAAGATAATTTATTAAAAGTAATCATATTACTTCTGATAAAGTTGTGTAAAAAATACAACCATTATAAGAATTATCAAATTGTTGAATCTTAAAAGGTTACCCAACTAGCAGGAAATGTACGTGCTAGTCATGGAACTAAGGCTACAATCAAGTACCATGACTAGCATAGGACCACAATGGGTATTATCACCTGACTAGTTCTGTGATCTCTTAGATGGCACATCGAGAAAGGTGATTTTGGTAACTTGGGTGAATTGCTGTCTTCAGTCCAGAGGTGCAAGATGAAGCATATCTTGTCACACCTAGCACACTGGATGAGATGTTAAACTTTGTCAACTCTCTTCTGTCTGCTGGCTTTTTAAAAAAATAATTTACCTACTTGCACCTTTCAACCACTCAGTTGCAATGTTACACTGAGTCTCAAAAATTAAAAATTTGAGCGCAAAATACATCTCAAACAAAGGCTTCGGCATCCAGATTGTTTGAAATGCATTTTGTGCTCAAATTTTTAAATAGAAAAACACAAGGACAGCAGAATGAAATAAGTGATAAAAGACAACACCAGCAGAGAGGACAGAAAATATTGGCTAAAAGAGAGAACCCTAAATATTGGGCTTATGATTTATAGTAAAATATCATTTTTAGGCATTGCTAGTGTAATGGTTACTGTTGTAGGAAATGGATATGTTGAGTTCAAATCCTGGACCAAACTGTTTACACATCGCGCTAATACTCTTGGGAAAAGTATGAATCCAACTATTCTTCCTCCAGCTATGGGTAAATAGTAGGGCAGACTGAGCTCTTTCACCATGTTATGGCAACCGATCTAAGAGAAGGAAAACTCTGAAATCTGCTTAAAATTGACCTTTTGTCACATCCTGCTCATGTGAAGGTGTTCGTAAATATGTGTAGTAAAATAACACTCGATCTGGTTTATGAGTTCAAAAGGTTAAGTAAAAGTAAATTCTTTTTTATTATTGAACAATATTTATTGTCTTGTTTTCCTAGGTCATCTTTCAGCAGACTACATTGCCCAGTTAACTGGGGTTGTAGAATACACCAACTGCATCTCTGCACAGTGTTAAGACCCTTCCCCCGCCCTTCCCCAATGAGTATTCTGGATAGGACATTAAACTATCTAATGGTGAGGCTCCAACATTGGAGATTTCAGAAATGTAGAGTACTTCTTCATTGGTACCAGGTCCACTTTGACTCGGTGTGGTAGCACCTGATAGGGTCCTAGTTATGTGTCAAACTGTTTGCCAATAGGCCAAGAGACCAGGGTTCAATATCAGGTCGAGTCATACCAAAGACTCAAAAAATGTTACTTGATACCTCCTTGCTTAATACTCAGCATAATGAGGTACATATCAAGGGTAAAATGGAGCAATTCAGGGGAAGGAGTAGCACCCTCCCCTACATCTTGGTGTAGTAGCTATTGAAAAGAGAGCCTTCGAGTCACCCTTGACTACAGTTGCCAACTTAATAACTTTACTATATAACAATACTTGAAACCATTTAAATGTGTGCAAAAAATAGCTAAGCCTCATTTAAGAATGTTATCTACAAAATGTGTTCTCAAAACATATATTTAATATATATGTATAAAGATGATTTGACATTAGATAAGCCCCAATGGTTGATATGCCATAATACTCAACCAAACCAAGAAGACTTCATACGTCTATACCCCAGTAGCAAAGCTCATGAAAAAATAGGATTTTTTTATTATAAAAAATAGGATATTTACACTATAGATTGATATAAGATTTTGGTTTTTCAAATTATTGAAATCCATCCATTAAATATAAATGCTAAATATTTGTGTTTTTATTGACAAATCCCATTTACAGCAAAATGTATTTCAGATAAAGCAATGAAATTTGGCATGAATATGTAAAATTTGTTGGTGAATATCATTGAGTTACTGCCTGCTTTGATTGAAAAATTTCCTTGGAATGAGGGAGATATTTCTGACTAATCAATATAAGGTTAAATATTTTACTTTGTGGAAGAAATACTACTTTTTATTATTGTAGGGGTATAACTAAATAAATCTTTGATATTATAAACAGTCTTTAAGCAATAAGAAAAAAAAATCTTTGAATTTAAAAAAAAAAAAAAAAAAGGGAAAATGTTCATTCTTTTTACATCAAAGTTTTGAATTAACTTTAAATTGTGTATATATATATATATATGTTTAGATTTTAACCTTTTGGACTGGCTTTTTTGGGGGTGGGGAAGTCAGGAAAAAAAAATTGAGAATTTTTCAAAAATAAATTAAATCCTAGTGAAACCTGAATTATTGAAAACTTGGTTAAGAGTTTGGCAACCATTATCAAAATTTGGTTAACAGGTAATGATTATTAAAACAAAAATACTAAATCTTTATAGATGATGCAGGCTTTTTATGGTGATTATGCACAAACTACTGGATATAGATTTATAAAAAAAATACATGAAAAAAGGAATAAAAGTCTGTTTCACTTATTTGTAATTGAGAGGAATTTTTATATAGAAGCTGAACTTTGAAAATGGCTTATGACAAAAGCAACTGATTAATTTCAACCACTAATAAAATTACTTTAAATGGCATTCTTTATTCTATTTTCTTCCAAATTTGACCAGATTCACATAAATGAGTGAAGTATACTAACACCCACTTGTGTGAGTGAATTATACTTGAAAAATGGGAGTTTGTGAATATCAATATTTTATCTTCAGTCTCAGGGATAAAGTTGTAAAAAAACACTTATAAACAACCATGAAAAACTTGTAGATAAATCAATTTCCTTTCATTTGGCAGAATTTTCTTGGTTTATAGCAATTTTTATAAGCATTTTCTAGTTGATAACCACTAAAAATGCAGTTTTGTCTTTTCAGCTGTTCAAGGTTGAATTTTTATTTCATTTAGTAAATTCTATGAAGATTGGAAGTCTTTGGATCACAGCACAGGCCTGGGTACGATTGATAGATAACCAACAGTTACCCCTTGTCATTACTGTTGCTGCAAAAGATTCCAGAATGAGGTTGAATGCAGTCAGATAGCCTTGGAGATTCAAGATCTTGCTTTTACCTCTCTGCCATGGTGGTATGGTTTTTCTTCTCTTAGACTGGTTTCCCTTACCCAGGCTAGAGAACCCCATCTATCCCACTCTTAACCCATATCTGTGGGGAGAAGAGATGGATTCCTACCTTACTTGGGGGGTCATTAATGCACGGTAAAATGAAAATAGTCTGGTCCAGATTAAAAATTCAAAATTAATGATACTGCTGTGATCCCACCATACACATGGCATAACTTTTGGGGTAAGCTGCTGTAATAAAAAAAAAAAATTTTTTTCTTCACCTGTAATAAGATTTTTTAGAAACAGGTCATTTCTCTGCCTTGAAAAAAGACTTGTCACTATGGATATGCAATCTGCCCTATTCTATTAAGAGTATGAGGAACCCAAACACACAGCTTGCTGACTTTTTTTATTTTTTTCGAGTGGCAACAAATTATAGATAGGGATGTGTGATGGTCAAGTGCTAAATCTCAAATATTTTTGTGCCGATTACATTTCATCAATTCTCTTAAAGCATCAAGGGCTGGTTGCATTTATGTTGTAACCTAACAAAAAGATTACTGAATGAGAAATAACCAAAATGGAGGTTGGAAATGAAATTGAAATCTTTATAACATTAACAAAATACAATACTTGCCAGTGGCATGATGAAGCTAACTCACTGCTAGTGGTGACTACTTAGTATATTTTCACCCCCTCACAATAGTATCCAACATATTTATGAGGAATGGGACTTACCAATTACTGTTCATAGGTAGGGTTTAAAACTGGGAGTTTAAAATGTGTAATTTAGACTCATTTAAAAAAAAAAATGATAATTATTTATGACCCAACCCAATAATTATGCAAAGTTGAAATTTGAACATAATGATAAGGACTAGAAGCAGCACTTGACTTCAGAAATCAATTCTAGAAATTAATGATTTTATAATCGTAAATAAACGGTTGACCTATAAATGATCGTAAATAAACGGTTGACCTATAAATGATCGTAAATAAACGGTTGACCTACTATACATGAGATTGACTTGTTCAAGATTATACATGATAAATTAGTAGGGTAGTTATTTTCTTCAGTTTGAAAAAAAATTGGATACGTCATCATTACCATTACTCCCAGATCCACTCTGATCTGGACTGGTTGTACTCATTAAGGTTCCATCTATGGGTCAAAAAGATCTGTTTAGAAATTATTCCTATTTGATTGGACTTTGTGCTTAAAAAAGAAAAAACACACTTTAAAAAACCTCAGAAAAAATGTTAACTACTATATACAATGAACATGATTCCTTGACATTTAAGCATAAAATAACCCAAGATGAGTTGACATGTCATTTATTAAATCAATCATAAAAGCTATAAAATTCTTGTATTTTTGATGTAATAAAAAATTTTTTTTCCAAAAAAACAAAAAGAAAAAAATGTTGAGATAAATATCATTGGCATGTTACTAAAAAGACCCCAGTGCACCTCGGTTTAAGGGATCTGATTTGATTCCTTTTTATTTATTCATTTTTTGGGACTGGGTTTACTGATGGTGTAAGTAGTTGCCATGGTGATGGAATGAACCCAGAGGTTGGTTTTGGGGTGGTAGTGATTGGGGCATGAGTTGGCAGGGCTTGGAAAATGCTAGGAATCAATTTGTATTATTGTTGCAGTTACAGCAACAGTAGTCCTCCCAAAGAAAACCCATTCAACCTCCCACCCTTTATCCCTGCTGCTGCCTTCCCTGATTTACCATTTCTCCAGACTCCTTGGACTACTCCAACTGGCAATGGAACAATTATGTTGGTTTTCATTTCATTCTGCTGCTTTTTCTCTGTCTTCAACCAGTATCCTATTAAAGCAACTGTTTGCAGATCTCAAGGCAGGCAGACAGACAGACAGAAACGTTATCAAGGAATTACCCTTCTTTTTCATTCTGTATAAATATTTTCTGTATATCTTCTATACTTATTTGTGTTGTTTTCTTTTTTCTTTTTTCACCCTGTTGCTAAGCAAATGTTTTAAAGGAAGGATATAATGTTAATGATTGGAAAGTTTACCCTTTTCAACCTCTACCCCCCCTCCTCCACGCATATCAATGGGGTTCTTTTCTGTCTTTCTGTATCTTACAAGTGTTTCTTTCACTTTGTGCTACTGGTTTAGACTATGCAACAATTGCGGTTGCTTCATCTGTCTCTCATTTTTCTGTTACTACCCTTACCCTATACCCAGTCATTCATTGCAATTTCCAGCCTTTTTTTTTTTCCTTTTTGGAAGCTGATGAGATATATTGAAGATAATGCTATCAGGAAGTGAAGAATCCTGTCAAAATATGCTGGCCTATTTGCTGCCAAGGTATCAACAAATTAGAATTTGCTTGGGTCTCAGTGCACAATGTCAATCACTTCTGTCTTCTGCTGTAAAAGATTTCTCCCCTTTTTTTCTTTTCTTTTTTTTTTTTAATTAATATTACTATTATTAATTAATATTACTATTATTGAACAACATATTTACTATTTTCTTCTATTACATTTTGCCATAATTCTGGAGACTTCGTAAGTCTATCCTTCAAGATTTTTATCTTTTGGGCAAAGAAGTGAGTTCTTTTTGCAGTCTTGTAGAGAATCATTCTTTTTGTAAAGAGAATTCTTTAAAGACTGGAAGAAATGGTATTTCAAAAGTACAGTATGTAGTGAACAAAAAAAAATGTCTAGCTTTGTCCTACAATATTTGTTACATTTGCTTATCAGTTTTACGCACTAAATCTAACAGCTATTATGGGGCAGAAGTTGTAATAAAAAAGTAAAAAACAAAGCTTGTTTTGAAAATATACTACATAGAACTTTGTATAGGCGTGTACTTATTTTTGGGCTGTTACATAAATTTTTTGGTTAGTTTCAATGCTGTAAAATTTGGTAATGAATAATGTCTATCAACATTCATTTTGATTGTAGAATGTTCCACAAGAAATAATGAAGTCTGGGTATCTTTGGTTAAGAAGAAGATTTGATTTTTAATAAGAATTGGTAATGGTGTATGAATTTATGGGTAATACTTTATCATTTTCAACTTGAATTATTTTTACTCTATTAAAGAAAAAAATTCAAGTTACTTTTTGTAATAGAGTTGCTGGTAAACAATAGTTTGCTGTTAGTCTTGTGATCCTGAATGTACAGGTATGATCCACATATCAGTTTGACCATGAGAAGAAAGCATGGGAGGACAATATTAGTGAAATTGCTAAAGATGATGTGAGATGAAATTCAAACAAAAAATAAAATTGCATCAATAGATATTAGAGGTCTACTTGTGTTTTTGGATTGTTCTATATTCATATTCCTATTTAGGTTTCATTTGGTTCATTTATTTAATGGCATATCAACCTTTGTAGGTGATTTAATGTCAAAGCTATATCCATGTAGAAGTACAGTTGTGGTATTATTTAACTTTGAGCAGGAATTCCTATCTACAGAGCTTAGTAATAATAAATAAATGGAGTAATAGATAATGCCTGATGATATCCATTTTGATTGTAGAAAATCCTGCTTTATTTGTTTTAGAAAAATTACTTCTTTAAAAAAATTGTTTGGTTGGACTTATTTCTGGGTAAAACTGTAATGCAAATTTTCTCTTAAAGTGATTAAATCTCACTTATTGTTCTGTGTGTGTATATATATATATATATATATATATATATATATATATATATATATATATATATATATATATATATATATAATTTTCAGTGGTTAAAAAAAGCAATGAAAAAATGGGTGCTTTAAATGTTATAATGGTTTGCAAGGTAGGCTAGCAGACCTTTGTATTTGTATGTCTGTGCATATATATATATGAATAATTTATCTGAGTGTGTGTGTGTATATATATATATATATATATACACTTTTCTGTATGCATGTGAATTGGTATATATAGGGTGAGGAAGCAAAATATTGAATAATTTTTCCGTTTTTTAGTCTAATTAGTCCAATTTTTGAAAAAAGATTTATTTTTCAAACACTTTTTCATTAAAATTCAGCACAATATGCCAATATGAGTAAGCAAGAAAAGAAATGACAAAGAATCTATGATTTGCTTAACGCTGAAACCAAGCCAAAAATAATTTCCGAAATAAAGTTTCTTCATGGCCTCCATCAAGCCCAGAATTTCCGCTATATGGAAAATAAAACAAATGCAGCTTTCCATCCAAATATTGGTTAGCTTAAGACTGCTATTGAGGAGGAATGGAATAAAATGTCTGAAGAATTCATTTTGATGGCATGCAAACCATTTTAAAGGTGTGTTGATACAATAATTTGAAAAATTATGGCCATATTGAGTAAATTTACTGTTTTGTTTCTGCCTTCTTATTTTGTTGTTTATTTTCTAAAATTAAATTAAATTTTATTATAGTTGTTTATTATTATACTAGGATATTCCTAATTTTGCTTCTGCACCCAGTGTGTGTGTATGTGTGTGTGTATATATATATATATATATATATATATATCTTATCTGTCTGTATTAGTGTGTGTGTATATATATACATATATATATATATATATATAACTGGGTAAGTTATTCATATGTATAAAGACATATATACACAGTTAAGTTTTCCATATATATATATATATATGCCAAATGAGTAGTGTCTTTTGCATGTGTGTGTGTGTGTGTGTGTATATATATATATATATATATATATATATATACCTAATGAGTAGAGTGTTTGCCAGTGGTCTAGGAGACCAAGGTTTAATCCCAGGTTGAGTCATACCAAAGACTCAAAAAATGGTACTTGGTGCTGCCTTGCTTAACACTCAGCATTATAAGGTAAGGATCATGGGTAAAGTGGAGCAATTTAGGGAATGGAGTAGCACCCTCCCATACACCTCTGTGTAGTAGCTATTGAATAGGGAGCCTTTGGGACACCCTTGCCTACGGTCACCAACTTTACTTATATATATATGAATAACTTGACTCTGTGTGTGTGTGTGTGTGTGTATATATATATATATATATATATATATATATAAAACTTATCTGTCTATATGTCTTTTCTGTTGGTGTAAAGCTATTAATAAATAGATATGAATACATGTATCATAATGTGTGCATAAAATAAGCTGACACTATATACAAGTTTTGTTTATACTCTTATATATATTCCTATTTTTAATTACTCAATTTCAGTGCTGTAGAGTTTGGTAAAGTTACTTTATCTTGACTGTATAATGTCAGATTGGATATAAGGAAATAATGAGTTAACAATCCTCACCACCTGATGTAGTTTTATATCATATTCAGGATGCCCTTTTTTGTATAAGTTGGGGAAGTCTTAGCAATTTGTAAAGGTTGAGGTGGTCCCAGCAATTTGTAGATGTTGGGGAGGTCTTAGCAATTTGTAAAGGTTGGGGAGGTCCTAGCAATTTGTAGAGGTTGGGGAGGTCTTAGCAATTTGTAGAGGTTGGGGAGGTCTTAGCAATTTGTAGAGGTTGGGGAGGTCTTAGCAATTTGTAGAGGTTGGGGAGGTCCTAGCAATTTGTATAGGTTGGGGAGGTCCTAGCAATTTGTAAAGGTTGGGGAGGTCCTAGCAATTTGTAAAGGTTGGGGAGGTCCTAGCAATTTGTATAGGTTGGGGAGGTCTTAGCAATTTTTATAGGTTGGGGAGGTCTTAGCAATTTGTATAGGTTGGGGAGGTCTTAGCAATATTTATAGGTTGGGGAGGTCCTAGCAATTTGTGTAGTTTGGGGAGATCTTACCAGTTTTTTGAGGATGCAGTTTGTTTATTCTAGGCTCTGTCTACATAGCTGCTCAAGTTTGAATAAATCCATTTTATAAGAATGACAATTCCTCATCTATAAAAAAATCTTATAATATTCTTTCTTTTTTTTATCCAGTTGATTACAGTAAATTAAGAAAACTGAGTTTAACAGAAACCTGTGATGAACCTGACCAACACTTACCACGGGATTGCCTCATGTGTTGTCATATGCAGAAAACCTCAACCTCTGCGGACGTCTCGATCAACATCACTGATCTTGATAGTAAGTAAATTTTTTTTATGCACACTTACTAGTTTTTGGTTTATAAACAAACTACTATATGGCTTATTATTTACATAAAGATTGGCACTTCTCTCTCGAATCAGAGTTTGTTCAAGCTGAAAGTGTAGCCCATAGTTCCATACCATTATCTGTGTCTTCTGATTAGGAACAAAGAATTACTATCCAACCTTATACATAAGATTCAATTGTAGTATCTGTGTTGTCTGTAATAAAGAGTTACTATCCAGGCCTATGAGTAAGATTAGATTGTAGTATCTGTCTGCCTAGAGAGAAAGAGTTACTATCCAACCTTACATAAGATTAGATTGTAGTATCTGTCTGCCTAGAGAGAAAGAGTTACTATCCAACCTTACATAAGATTAGATTGTAGTATTTGTCTGCCTAGAGAGAAAGAGTTACTATCCAACCTTACATAAGATTAGATTGTAGTATCTGTCTGCCTAGAGAGAAAGAGTTACTATCCAACCTTACATAAGATTAGATTGTAGTATCTGTCTGCCTAGAGAGAAAGAGTTACTATCCAACCTTACATAAGATTAGATTGTAGTATTTGTCTGCCTAGAGAGAAAGAGTTACTATCCAACCTTACATAAGATTAGATTGTAGTATCTGTCTACCTTATTTAGTTTTTCCAACTTAATTTCCAAATGACAATCATAAAGAAAGAATTCTTATTTTATCCTTCTTTATGATTTTTGATGATCATATAGCACATGCATTGAAAAGGCTGTAACATTTCAAGATTTGGGCATTATCAATTGCCATTAAGGATGGCATTTTTTTGTCCAAAAATGCAGTGGGCCAAAAGGAAGTCAGAAATTGTCAGATAAGAGTTAATTCCTGTAAAGTGGAAATATCTAAAAAAAAAAAAAGCTGATACAAAACAAAAAGAAGTTATTGATAACTAAAAAAAATGTCCAAATAGATTTTGCTTGTTTAAATGATTAGTAATGAAAGAATTTTATTGTTAATAGTTTTATATCATATTCACGGTGCACTTTTTGTATAGGCTTAGCAATTTGTATAGGTTGGGGAGGTCCTAGCAATTTGTATAGGTTAAAATAATTGTACCCTCTAGCTGCCTTCAGAGAAAACTTGAACCAAATGATTTTTTTTTTTTTTTTTTTTTTTTTTTTTGATAAAGTGACTTTTTTCGTTGATAGTTTTTATAATCATTGTTGACTATGATGATGTTGTTATCAACCTTGATCTTCTCATTGGCTGACTGTGTTAGCTTTATTGTAAATCAAATGACCCATTTCAAGAAGTTGACTAAATTGTTTTCAGAAATGAAGTATAGTAAAATTTTATTGTTAAAAAGGAGAAAACTCAGTTGTACTCACTAGCCATGTTGAGACAAAATTTGAACCAAAAATTGATGATCATATCACAAAAGTAAAACAAATAAATATTGAAATAAGATTTGTTTTATATAATAATAAAATATACAAATATATTGTGATATATTAGCAACCTTCTTTCAGTAGTAAGTCATGAGAAATTCTGTTGTTATGGTAACATGAGGTATCTTAGAATAACTGTGGAATTTCTTATTACTTTGTTGTATTGCCCAGTTGCCTGATAGGGGGACACACACACACACACACACAAGACTTGACAATCATATGACAAATGCATTTGAAAAGTTGTAATAACACAAGTTCTGGGCAAGATCAATTACAATTAAGGATAGCACTTTTTGTACAAAAAGAAGCAATTTGTTAGAAATCAGAAATATAGCTTTTGGTACTTGTGATATAATGATTATCATAATAGATTCTGTGACCCAAGGTCAAATTCTGGTGTGCAAATAATACTCTTGGGAAAGGCATTAATCCAACTATTCTCCCTCCAGCTAAATAGTAGGGTAGACTGAGCTCTTTATTCTTTGTATCAAACCTGTTAAAACTCTGCTTAAAAATTGACCTTGTGTCACATGCTGGCTATATATGTACACCTAGAAATTCACAGTCTAATTAAAGAAATTATTTATTTCATGCAAAAAACATTTTTAACATAATATCCTTCTTTGCCAATGCATTTACCCCATTGAATCTACATAGATTGTACATTGAAAATTTCTGATGAATAATTATGAAAAGTTAAAGATTTATTGATCAAACTGATAGATCCTATTTACCCAACCCCTCCGCTCGGGCAGGATATGACACAAGGTCAATTTTTAAAGCGGAGTTTAACAGGTTTGAATTCAGAGTTTTCCTTCTAGACTAGTTGCCTCACCAAGGCTGAAGAACCTCGTCTGCCCTACTATTTTACCCATAGCTGGAGGGAGAATAATTGGATTCATACCTTTCCGAAGGGTATTAGTGCGATGTGAAATGCAATCAGTCTTGTCCAGGAATTGAACTCGTATCGCCGTGTCCATATCCTGTGACGATAACCATTACACCACAGGCAAACTGGTAGATAAGGATAAGCATTTATTGTTATATATGAAGCTATGTAATTGTATATATCTAGTACTTCTCATAAATATTTGAACAAACATAATTTGCTTTGGATCACTTAGTTTTGAGTTTGAAGAACCAAATGTTATTGTAATTAACATAATATATGCATTTAGCCATATTTTGTGGTTCTGGTAACTTAATTTGTGTCCCCTTACCCAAAATCCTGTAAGGCCCCTGAAATCTATTCTTATTAATTAAGATTGTCGGGGTCATTAAAACTGGACTCAATTTTAAACTTTTCTACTAGTAATATATATATATATATATATCTTTTTGTTTTATAACCATGCCAGTTTATAAAGATTGTGTTTGTAGATAGGAAACCTCTCAACACAGCCAAATCTTTCATCTACTTATGATCTACAGTAATCAGTGATGCGAAAATTGAAGATAGGCAATGCATATTCTGAATTTGTAAATGTATAATGTAGACTGTGAAACAGCAATGACCAGGTCTTAGACCAAATATATATATATATATATATATAGTCATCCACAGACAGATCTGTTTCGTTCTATCAGAACTCATCAGTGTGGTTAGACATTAGCTTCCCATAGCTGGGATCGAAACCCGGTTGACTCAAACGCCAAGCCAAGCCTCTAACTCTTCAGCCATGAGGAGATATTAGCTGCGAAGTAAATTTTAAACGGTTATGAATCACAATTACTATTGTTTACATACATCCGTTCAATGGCTACCGAGACCTCAATTCATATATGAAGAGGCTTGCAATAAACGCTAATAGCAATACGATTACTTCTTTGCCAGAGAACTCAAATGTTTTATTAAAACTATAAACAAGATTCTTTTTGACAGTTTTTTTTTTTATTGATATTTTTTTTCTTTGTCATCTTAAAAGTTTTCTTAAATTTGTTTCTTGCCCAGTTTACTGGGGCTATAGAATACACTGACGGAAAATTTTGTTCAGAAATGATGAAAGGCAAATGAAATAATGAACTTACTTCACTATTTGGTAAAGTGGCCAAATTAATTTGGATCCCTCTTCCTTGTTCAGTTGCCCAATCAGTTGAGGCTGTAGAATACATTGGCTGCATCTCTGCAGAGGCACATAAGACTCTCCCAATGAGTGTCCTGGATATGACACTAATCAATCTGATGGTGAGGTTCCAGTGTTGTTGGAACTTTGGGGAATGTGGAGCACCCCTTCACTGCCATTGCTCCCAGCTTCACTCTGGTAGCCCCTGATAGGGTCCTATCTATGGGTTGAACAGAACTAATCTGTGTACTTAAGCTAAACTGAATTGTTTGAAATAAAAATGTTTTTGACAATTAAATTGTGTACTCATGCTAAACTGAACTGTTTGAAATAGAACTGATTATTTGTATAAAAATGGATTTGGCATTAAATAACCTACAAAGGTTGACATGCCATAAAACCTAACTAACCATTGCCCGGTCGGCTGGGGCTGTAGAATACACTGACTGCTTCTTTGCAGAGGGGTAAGACCCCCTAATGAGCGTCCTGGATATGACACTAAACAATTTGATGGTGAGGTTCCAGTGATGCTGGGGCTTTGGGGAATGAGGAGCACCCCTTTAGTGCCATTGCTCCCTGGTCTACTCTGGCCCGGATGGGTAGCACCTGATAAGGGTCTTATCTATGGATTAAATAGAACTAAACCGTGCTTCCTTCACTATACTGATTTTTGTATTTAAACTGAGTATTTATGCTATAATGAATTGTTTAAAATAGAACTGTTTTGATATTTAAACTGTGTACTTATACTAAACTTAATTGCTCGAAATAGAACTGTTTGATGTCTAAACTGTACTTATGCTAAACTGAATTATCTGAAATAAAACTGCTTTGACATTTAACTCTGTGTATTGCCTAAACAATCTGATGGTGATGTTCCAGTGATGCTGGGGCTTTGGGGAATGCAGAGCACCACTTCATTGCCATTGCTTCCAGGTCCACTCTGGCCTGGCGTGGTAGCACCTGATAGGGCTCTATCTATGGGTTAAATAGAACTAACAGCATACTTATGCTAAATTGAATTGTTTGAAATAGAAATGATTTTTACAATTAAACCATACTTACATTTAAACTGCTTGCTTATGCTAAACTGAATTGTTTGAAATGTGACTATTTTTGACATTGGAAATGTACTGAATTGTTTAATATAGAACTGTTTTGACATTTAACAATGTGTAAAGAAAATCTGTACTTATACTAAACCGAATTAGCTGAATTAGAACTGCTTGACTAAACTGAATAACTTGAAATAGAAATGTACTTACATTTAAACTGCGTACTTATGCTAAACTGAATTGTTTGAAATAGAACTATTTTCATAAAAATGGATTTGGTGTTAAATAACCTACAAAGGTTGATATGCTATAAAAACCCAACCAACCAACCATACTTATGTTAAACTGAATTGTTTAATATAGAACTGTTTTGATATTTAACAGTGTGTAAACAAAATCTATACTTATACTAAACTGAATTGTTTGAATTAGAACTGTTTGACTAAACTGAATCGCTTGAAATAGAAATGTTTTTGACAAATTGTGTACTCATGCTAAACTGAATTGTTTGAAATATAACTGATTATTTGTATAAAAATGCATTTGGCATTAAATAACCTACAAAGGTTGATATGCCATAAAACCCAAACAACCATACCAAACCTTGTTCAAAATTCTTCATAGCCTCTTGTAATCTTACACCCCCCACCACAGAATTTGTGCTTGTTAAAATAATCATGACCAGTACTTTCTCTGGAGCAGGAGTAGGCAAACTGCGGCCCACTACACTGTTCTGTGCTGCCTTTGGGAGCCTCTAGAAAAAAGAAAATAAACACTTGCTCTTGAATTGAGACGAAATTCTTTTGATTTTAAAAGATGCAGCTCTTTGATAATTCATAACCCAGTGATGCAGCCCTGCCACCAAAAAGTTGGCCCACACCTGCTTTAGAGTAATGCTCATGAATCTCTGGTCATAATTATTTAAACAAATACAAAATCTGTTTTTTATTGACCAAAACAACAAGGGCCATTAAGAATTTTAAACATGGAAGAGGGATCCAAATAAACTTGATAACTCATCCAACTAACAAATAAAACTATTTACCAACCTTTTTGCTCAAGCAGGATTTGACACAAGGTCAATTTCTTAAACAGAGTTTAGCAGGTTTAAATTCAGAGTTTTCCTTCATTTAGACCAGTTGCCATACCAAAATTAAGGAACCCACTGTGTTCTACTATTTACCCCCAACTGGAGGGAGAACTGGTAGATGCAAGGGTATTAGTACTATGTGAAATGTAAACAACCTTGTCCAGGATTTGAACTTGGGTTGCTGTGTCCATTTCCTATGGTGGTAACCATTATGCCATGAGTGCCTCCCATGTAAATAGCAAATAAATGCTCATAAATATTTGAACAATTTGCTTCTAATTGCTTTGTTATATATATATATATATATATATATATATATATGGTGGTAGATTGTTTGCCAATGGTCATGGGGACTGGGGTTCAATCTCTGGTTGAGTCATGCCAAAGATTCAAAAAATGGTACTTTATACCACCTTGCTTAACACTCAACATTATAAGGTACGGATCAAGTGTAAGTGGGACAAACCAAGGAAAGGAGTGGCACCCTCTCCTACATCTCGGTATAGTAGCTATATATGAGAGAGAAATGTACTATATTGTTCTAAACAAACAGGCAATTTATGTCTAATTAGGTTTTATGTGTTAAAAACAGGAACATTAGAATAACCAAATTTCATTTCAATACATGCACTTAGTAATTTTTGTTTTTTTAGTTCTTGATGCTACATTTCTTGCTAATTTTTTTCTTTTCTTTTTGATAGAATGAAAGTCTTATCTTGTTTAGAATAAATTAATAGGATTAAAATATTGAACCTATTTGGTTATTCAGAAGAGTTGCTTGTAAGTTTATTTGGATCCCTCTTCTTTATTCAAGATCTTTAATGTCCCATGTAATCTTTTTACTCTCCCCACCAAAAAATATGTCCTGGATATGACATTTTACCATCTGATGGTGAGGCTCCAGCCTTAGAGATTTGAGGCATGCAGAGTACCCCTTCATTGCCATTGTTTCCAGGTCCACTCTCTCCCAGAGTGGTAGTACCTGATTGGGTCCTATCTATAGGTCAAATTGAACAAACTGTGTGCAAACAAATGACTGATGTTAAATTGTGACTTATATAGCAATACTTGAAACCATTTAACTGTGTGAGAAAAAAAAAGCTCAGGCTTGTTTAAGAATGTTATCTACAAAAAGTGTTTACAAATCATATATATATATATTTGATATATATGTATAAAGAGGATTTGGCATTACCAAGTAATGCTTGTAAAGCTCTTGGTCATCACAGAAGTCATATGCTTTAGGTATGGATTTACCGTCATGGTTGAATTCTGAAACTTTTTACTATGAGTGAGTATGACTCATGCAAGGCAGCAGAGGTTGAATTCAGAGATGTCCTTCTTAATTGGCTGCCAACTAAAGCTATAGAGCTCAATCTGGTCTATGGGAAATGATTGGTTTTTTTTTAAAACAGTTATTTAATTTTTCTTTAACAATCTGTTTCAGGTAATATTGTCTATTTAGATACAGATCTTCCAGTAACATCTGGGCTGGCTGGTTCCACCCACAAGACTGTTGAGAGCGGCAGCAGCAGTCCTACCCCAACCCCTACAATTGAAGGGACACACAATCGTGTTCTTCAGACTAGGAGTAGTAGCCATGATGCATCTTGGGCTACACCTAGCAGCATCACGAGCAACATCAGTACAGACTCAGGTAAGTATTAAATCTTAATCTACTTATTTGTATGACTTTGCCCAGCTTTTTTATTTATTGGCAGGATGTAACTTAAGGTCAGGCAACAGCTGCTTTAAATTCAGAGTTTTTCTTCTGTTAGACCAGTTGCCATATCAAGGCTAAAGAACCAAGTCTGTCCCATTATTTATGCCTAGCAAGAGACAGAAACTGGAAATCATGGGAAAAAATTCCTGCTAAACTGTTGTTGTTCTTGAAAACTCATTATTCAAAGAGATGAAATGGTTTTTGTTTTAGGCTGTAAATAGTTTGATTAGTGGCCTTATTTGATTAAAGTACAAAAATTCCAAATATGACTGTCATATATATACATATATATATATATATATATATATATATATATATATATGTATGTATGTATGAAAATATATATATATATATATAGTAACGATAATTACTTAGTGAGTTAGGACTCACTAAGTAATTATCATTACTATTTTGCTCTACTTAGTATTGAGCACTTTTTGCATTGTAGCTTAGCAGCCCTAATGGTGGTTTTTTCTTTTGACCAACCAATTGTGTGTCTTTTGATTGTTTTCAATTGGTATAACAAGGTTGGCCTTTTCTTTTTTTTCCAATATAGATTTTTTCTCCCTTGACAGTGATTCATTGTATATTTTCATCTCAAATCACTTGCCAGGTTTTTTTCTTACCATAAGGGCTATTATTTAATATATATATATATATGAAATTATACTGGTTCATGAAAGGATGATTTTATTTATTGAATTATTTACCAAAGTTAAAATGTTTTGGTTTTAATTATTTGATAAATCATGTGCCCTGATGAAGGTCTACAAGCTGAAACATTTAACATTGGCAAATCATCCTTTGAAAATCTTGTGGTTTTTTGTCTCCATACATTTTTCAGCTTTTTCCCTTGATATGTATGGGTATATATATTTATGTATGTGTTTGCACATATATATATATATAATGGATGGATGGAGATGTGTATATATGTATAATGGGGTTGTCAGAAGGTTTTTGCTCTCCAGGAAAAAAAAGTCCTCACAGATGTGGAAAGCATTTGTAAAAGAATGTTTAATTTATGCAAAGTCCATAAAATTTCTTGCACTCTTTCTTTGAGCATTTGTGTGTGTGTATGTGTTTTTAAATTTTTTTATTTGAGAATAATAGCAATAAGAAGAATGGTATTTGTGTTGAGGAGGAGGAAAGACCCTCAGTTTGTTATTGTTATCTGATGATATCTACTTGTGGATAGTTTTATGTTATTTTAAATGCCTTTCGGTTTAAACAGGCACAGATTGAATTGTGTATCAAAGAAGAAAACACATTACAATAAAAAAAGAATGTTTGAGCAGTTTTTAAAAACATTTATTTATATGATGTGTCAGCATCACTGACATTAAAGGAGGCTTTTTTAAGTGTAAAGGCATTCTATTTGTGTGTGTGTGTGATATATATATGAGGGTGTATAAAAAAGTTTTACCCAAACCGAGAAAAGAGTGACCTTTTCTTTTAATTAATTCTTTTTAAATTAATTTTAATTTTAATTGGTTATTAAAAAGACAGAAATGTGCCAAGTGTGCTGAACTATGTGATGGGCAGGTGGAATAGCAATTCATATTTTGTCTCTCAAAGGTCATTCACTTCTTGGTAGTGTCAAGAACATTTCAAACCCCCTCCCCTTGTGTGTGTGTGTGTGTGTGTGTGTGTGTGTGTATATATATATATATATATATATATATATATATATATATATATATAGCTAGCTACAGTGTATGGTTGTCACTATCCCACTTAGTGGGTTTGTGGCAAACCAAATGCAGTATAATTTGGAGAGTGCTCAATATCTGTGATAGAGCTATTATATAATAATAATAATAATAAATAAATATATATGTTTTTATATGCATTTAATAACATGGATACTTATCTACAACCACTGGTTTCTAACTGTCTTATGACAATCATCAGGCAGAGAAAGAAAAACACTGGAGAAATTGAAAAATACAGTCAAAAGAATGTTTATGTTAGGATTGTGTGTAACTCTTTTTTTTTTTGTGCGTGTGTGTATAGATTATATTTGCGTCGTGTTATTATTATTATTAATATTATATCAAATATAATGTACACACACCCACACACACAAAAAGAGTTATTCACAAAAGTGTTTACAGTTATTAACCCTTAAGCATAACTTTTAAAGCAAAATTCAGATTCAAAAAAGCTCCTACCATTTACTTATGATAATTTCTGTACATTCTATTTGTATTATCAAATTATTTAGTTTAGTATTATCATTGAAGAACAATGATAAAAAGTGATGAATTCAACTGAAGCAACAAAAAAAAATAATAAAAAATATACAAAAGTCATTCAGAAAGTTATAAGTCTCATCCATATTGTAGATTTGACCTTTTTATAGGTTTCACCTGCATGGAAATTAAGAGAAAAATTTGAATAAATTTTTCTACTCTCAGGAATTAGGCTATGAACAAAATGTTTAGGAAGTTAACAGAATTGGGTACAGAAATTTTAAAATCTTTTACTTATTTTTTAAAAATTATTTTGATGTGAAGATATAAAAAGAAATGTTTCAAGAACTAATTGTGGCCAATAGTTAATGTTGTTGAATTTCATAATGAGCATTTTAATTTTCTTAAAAATTAATCTTTTTAGCCAATTTTGATTAACTAAAGTTTGATTTTTGTAACTGCTGGCTATTCAAATAGTTTCATCCAATTTAGGACTCATCATAGCAGTGTAATCTAAATCCAATTTAAAATAATACAATAAAATGTGAAATTCAGGTTTAAATGTTATATGACAAGTCACCTGTTTCAAGGGTCAAGGGAGAGGAGCAAAGCTAGTTTTCTATATAATAAACATCAAAATTTGTGTGTCTTGAAACAGTGTTATTCATATTAACCAACCCCTCTGCTCGGGTAGGATATGACACAAGGTCAATTTTTAAGCGGAGTTTAACAGGTTTGAATTCAGAGTTTTCTTTCTTCTTGACTAGTTGCCTCACCAAAGCTGAAGAACCCAGTCTGCCCTACTATTTACCCATAGCTGGAGGGAGAATAATTGGATTCATACCTTTCCGAAGGGTATTAGTGCTATGTGAAATGCAATCAGTCTCGTCTAGGATTTGAATTCGTGTCGCCGTGTCCATATCCTATGACGATAACCATTACACCACAAGCAGTATTATCATTTCGTAATGGATCTTTTCCAAATTTAAAATAGATATCTAGATACATTCCAGAATAATGTATTTATTTAGCCCAACCCCTTCTGCCATTGTAAGGATGTGATACAAGGTCAATTTTTAAACAGAGTACTATTGGTTTGAATTCCGAGTTTTTCTTCGCCTAGACTGGTTGCTTTACCAAGGCTGAAGAACCTAGTCTGCCCTACTATTTACCCATAACTGGAGTGAGAACAGATGGATTCCTAACTTTCCTAAGAGTATTGGCACTATGTGAAATGCAATAAGCTCTCTTCATGAATTGAATTTGAGGCACCGATTCCATTTCCTATGACAATATCCTTTATGCTAAGTGTGACTTGTCCCAGAATAATGAACAGAGAAGAGCCGAATTTGAGCTCCTTCTGGGTCCACTTTGGGGCAATAACTGTAGAATATCTGTTTTTAATCCATGTGACCTCTTACAGAAAAGTTGTTGATCATTTGTGTGAATGGGGGATGGACTTGGAGAAAACTAAATCTTACTTTGGACTGGTCAAAAGCCAAAATGAGAAATGTGTCTATTACACACATGGTCATCAATTTCCATTTGATATGAGAAGAGTCCCTGCAGCTAATGGGCTGGACTGTAACATCGTAAATGATTTCAAATTCCAGTTGCACTATAAAGTTTACTTTCAGGTTAATCCTCTTGGGATAGATATGAATGCTTTTATCCTCACTCCCCAGTGCCTCCAATTATGGGTTAAATAGTATCACTGCTGTTCTTCTGTAGGAATGGCTTTGGCATTAAATAACCCATGAAAGTTGATATGCCATTACAAAGAAAACAAGGAACAAAATAATTAAATTTAATCAAATAACTTGGTTATAGATGCTGAAAAAAAAACACACCATATTTTCACTATAAATTATTTAAAATATAACTTTTTACTTTAAACAGTCTCAAACAACTTGCTCATTTAAGCAACTGGAAAAGATTTCCAATGTGCAGATACAGCTATAAGAAAAAATGTTATTCATGTTGGAAAGGGAAAAAAATATTCATAAAATCTGCAAAAGAATAAATAAGTTTGTCACCCATATTATGATTAACTGATTAAATATCTTTTTTTTTTAATCATCCAAATTCTCAATATTACAGAGATAACTAATAAATGCACTAAAGAACCTTTCACTTCTTCTTAAATAGAAGCATCAATATCATCATGGACAGTTGTTAACCATTTAATGTTTATCAGAACCCTTCACTCCTTCTCAAATAGAAGCATTAATATCATCATAGATTGCTGTTAACTATGAAATGCTAAATAGAATCTGATGTTAAATTGTGACTGTTACATAGCAATACTTGAAACCATTTAAATGTGTGCAGAAAAAAAATAATGAGCTCAGCCTTGTTTTAAAATGTTATTTACAAAATGTGTTTACAAATCATATATATTCAATGTATATGTATAAAGAGGATTTGGCATTAAATAACCTACAAAGGTTGATATGCCAGAAAATCCAACCAAACTCAACCAAACCAAATCATATAAACACACACACGCACTAAAGTAGAAAAAACAAAATAATCCAAAATTTGATGAATTTATTATAAAAGTTGATGTTGAACATTTCAGTTATAATAACCTTTTTCAGGACTTTAAAATCCTGAAAAGTGTTGTTAGAATAGCAAGGGATGTTTGATGAAACAACTACAAGGTTCATACAATAAGTTTCCAGATGTTTTTTGTATGGGCACTTTTATTGATAGTACACACATGAAACTCTAGTCCCCTTCGAAGTAACCTCCTCCGGCTGCAATGAATTTGTACCATTCCAACAACTTTTGGAAGGCCCCATGGAAGTCCTCTTGTGTGAGTGTGTCAATGACCTTCATCACAGCCTCTTTTATCTCCTCAATTGTCTCATAATGACAGCCTCTGAGCTTAGGGAATAACCAAAAGTCACAGGGAGTAAGGTCTCGACTATAGGGGGGCTGAGGAACTATCTTGATACCCATCTTGGTCAAATAGTCTGTGACAAGGATGGAGTTGTGGACTGGTGCATTGTCCTGGTGGAAATGTCACTGACCTGATTTGAAGAATGCTGGACTCTTCCGACGGAATCTCTAGCTGAACTTCCTTAAAACCTCAACATAGTAATCCTAACCCTTTGGCCAATCAGCTCTGGTGTATTGACTTCCTTACTCTTCCCACAGCTCTCTCATCATCCCTCACAGACTCCGTGCCTTCCTTGAATCTCTTATACCACTCAAAAACTGATGCTCAATTCATGCAAGATGGTTGAAAAGCAGTCTGAAGCATTCCATACATTTCTGTGGCATTTTTTCCAAGTTTAAAACAGAATTTTATTACATATCGTTCTTCTAAAGTGTCAGATTGCATTTTTGAAATTCACCAGCTGTGAGAATCAGGCTTCAGTAGGTTGTATTCCAATTGCTGCTATAGCTGTTCCTTTGAACCTGAAATCATAAAAATTGGTCAGTCATCTCATAAGATGTATAACAATAACATACTGAATTTTCAAGAGTCTACAACAATTTTAAATGCCTGTACAAAAAAAGTCTGGAAACTTATCATATGCACCTCGTATTTCATCAAACATCCCTTGCTATTTTAAGAACACTTTTCATGAAATTAAAGTCCTGAAAAAGGTTATTATAACTGAAATGTTCAACATTGACTTTCATAATAAAGTCATCAAATTTTGAATTATTTTGTTTTTTCTACTTTTCTTCATCCTGTTGGATTTAATTTTTTTATTTACTTCCACACACATGTATCCATACATAACTAGTCAAAAGTATTTGGCCACCCTCAAAATTTTTTATATCTCATCCTAAAAGTGTTATTTTTAATGAAACAAGTACCACAATTGTTTTATTTATTATACTAAATAAAAGTCTTCCCGAGCCACATGAAATACTACTTAAACCAAAACAAAAAAAACAAACAAAATAAAAAACTTTAGCCACTCTCACTGCTTGATAGATTCTCAGCATTCTTTCCACCAAAAAATGGATATAAACTGGAGATATTTCTGCCCAGCTTTCTTGCGAGAGTTTCCAGGGGTGAGCCGCACTTCTGGGTTGTTTAGCTGTGACTTTTCAGTTAAGTTAATCCCATACTAGTTCAATGGGACCTCTGAGAAGGTTAATAAAAAGCAATGGAGTATAGGATTGATTTTGGATACATAATTCCGTTTTGTATTTTTTTTTATAAGTAATGCTTCCAGATGGATAGTTGCAGTTCATTTGTTGCCATTTCCAAGATGGTAAACAGTGGGACTGTATATGCATATGCAGGTCTAATTGTCCAATAGATGGCAGCCAATGGCAGAAGTTGAATTATAACTTCTCGGCGTCTTAGTGTAGTCGGAAGTATATGTTCGAATATTCGAGGGAATATGTTGGTTTATTCTAATCTTTAAATGTTGATTAGCACGGCCTATATAGCAAATATCACGTTTGTATGTAAACCAGTAAATGAGAGGACTTTTTTTGGAGAGTGATCACACTATTTTTGAGATTAGGGGGAAAACAACATGTTAGATTTAAGAACAATTCTTTATTTAATCGAATTGAAACAATGGTTGACAGATCTTTTAATTTGTTCTATTAACTGCATGGAGGTGTTGCCGATCCACAGTAATTTTAGATACACTGGGCACCTCTCGGGTCCAAATTTTGGCTGCATATGCATACACACACGTGTGTCTGTATATATATATATATATATATATATATATATATATATATATACACACACACATACACACGTATGTGTGTGAGATATATGCAGAGGAGAGTGTGTGTGTGTGTGTGTGTGTGTGTATATATATATATATATATATACACACACACACACACACACACACACACACACACACCTGTATGGATGTATTTGAGCATATATATATATATGTGTGTGTGTGTGTGTATGTATGTGTATACGAGTTTCTCTCTCTCTCTCGTATATATATATATATGCATGCATGTGTGTGTGCATATATGTATATAATAAAAAAAAGAAATGAAATTTGTGTATGTGTGTGTGTGTATATATATATATATATACACACACACCTGTGTGGATGTATTTGAGCCTATATATATATATATATATATAGGTGTGTGTATACGAGTATCTATCTATCTATCTGTATGTATATATATATATATATATATATATATATATATGTGTGTGTGTTTGTGTGTGTGCATATATGTATCTAATAAAAAGATAAAATATAAATTAGGCGAGTTCATAAAATATTGTTCAATATTCTTGTTGTAGCAAATGTAAAACCTAAAACCTCCAAATAATGTTCCCTTTAAAAATCTGTAACTTAATGTTTCTTGTGTATCATACAATCGTTTAGATGGAAATATGAGAAAATGTGGCTAATCAAGCATGTTTTATGGTGTGATGAATTTGTCATGTGGCATGATATTTGCTCACATGACATGTTCCAGCGGCTGGGTGACAAAAAATGTATTGTTTAGTAATAAATAAAACATGGTTATATAAGAGTTGAATTCATTAAACTTGGTTTCAAATTTAGCACAATGATTTTATATGGTCCTGCTTATAGAAATTTAAAAAAACAACTTTTTTCTGCCAATGATTTTGCTTGCTTTGTTTGAAGAATATTACCTACTAAGAAAAGAATTTGAAATTGATTGATTTTTTTTTTATGGAACTAGATGAGGTGGGGGGTTGTTTTCTACATAAATCCAATGGCAAACTGGTGTCTGACTGAGCCTCATTTCCATAATACATATCCATGAGTTATCTATTCTTGGTTTTGAATTTTTTTTCTGTTAATGTTGATAATACTTTTCCATTACAATATCTGTTTCATTGTACATTTAGTTTTCACTGATATTCTTTAATTGGAGAAGAAAGTTGCTTTATCATTCCATTGAAATCCAAAGCAAAATTAGGAGTATACATGTTAGTATTTAGATTTCAATAATATTTCCTAAGGGCAGGAGTAAAATCCTTAAAGCTAACTCATGGATCATGGAAATGACAAAATTAGAGAGTATTTCATCATTGTATTTATTTAGTACCCTCCCTCATCTAAATTTCATAAAAATCCAATTAATTTCATTGCCTTATTGATGAGTTAGAATGTGCTAACTGTTGAGGGGCAAAAAAAAAAGGGACCCTGAGTATGACACTAAACTGTATCTGGTGGTAAGGCGGATGTTCTGGAACTCTGAGGAATGTGGTATACCCCCTTCATTGCCATTACACCCAGGTCCACTCTGATCTGAAGTGGTCGTACCTATTAGGGTCTCATCTATGGGGTCAAATAGATCTGTTTGAAAATTATTTGAATTTGATTAGAATACTTGCTAATGTATGTAAATTATTTATATTAAGAATAGTTACTTGAAGCTATAATTATTTATTGAAGATTGTTATCAAATGAAACCTTTTACTGTGTGCAAACAAATGACTTTTATTAAATGAAAATTATTACTTGAAATCATAATTGTAGATAAATTGGTTTGGTTTGGTTTCTGTAGTGGTACTAGTTAATCCATAGTTGGGGTGGGTAGGGGCTTCATACTATTCCTAAGGGTATCAGTCTGAAAGTGTGAACATGAAAGAAAACTCACTACAATGTCACATCCCAGCCACTAAACCATGAGGACTTTCCTTGTACAAATTGTTAGTATTAGATAGGAATACTTGAAACTATGCAACTGTGTGCAAAACAAATGTAAATATAAACATACAATGGACACAAATTGCTCACTTCTTGGTCTAAAATAGCCATAGATGTGTTGGTATTCTGTTAACATAAATCAATCAATTGATTTATCAATTAATTTCAAATCTGACAAATTCCCTGAATTGAAGACGTTTTGACTGAAAAGCAAGCAAAATTATTTACAAAAAAGTTTTTAATTTTTATGAGCAGGACCATGTGAATTCACTTGTGTCCCAAATTTATTAAGTCTTTCAGTTAATGTCTGTTGGGTTTTTATATTTGTATACTTGGATGACATTTGAAAAAATTAAGATTTTTTATTATTCATTTTTATTTGTTTATTTTAGCTACTAAAAAACTTACGGAAGATCGACCAGTTGGTAAGATGGAAGTCCGCAAAGAGATTTTGAAATTTGTTGTGAACCTTAGCAGTTCAGTGGGTATGAAATTGTCTGAACAAGGCCTTTTAAAGTAAGTTATCACTTTTTTTTTTCTTTTTTGGTTTGTTGATTACTGTAAACTTTAGGTGGGACATTAGGTTGAAGCCACACCATGTTGGTAGTGATGCACAAATAGGTTTTTATGAAGTGCAGCTGCTAACTCAAAACCCTTTCATTTTGAATTTATTGTTTTTCTATTTAGATTGGTTTGCCTAACTACAAGATTTAAGGGTTCCATCTGCCCTTAACCGGTGGGGAGAATAAATGGTTGCATGAACCTTCTTAAGATCATTAATATGAAATGAAACAAACAATTTTGTCCAGGATTTTTGTTATTATATGTTTCTTTTTTAATGGGCAAAGCATTTAAAAAAAAAAAAAAGAAAAAAGGATGCAATTGTGTTTTTGACAACTATTTAAATCAAATTAGCTTCTTAGTAAGTCCTGAAAACAGTAGTTGTAGACAGCCAAATCTGTAATGATAGATTTTCAAGAGACTTCCTCGGTGAGTGAGTTAAATGATTGGACACATCCAATCTGTTTTCCAAGGGCATTAGCATAAAGTAAAATGCAAACAAATTTATTCAAAATTTGAACATGGCTTACTGAGTTCAATTTCTATAGCAATAATTGTTCTATCATTATTTTTTAAAATACTATTAATGATGCAATTGTTTTTTGACAACTTGTATTTAAATTATATTAACTTCTTAGGTTTGGTTTCTTTGTTTTAATGACATATCAACTCTTTTTAGGTTATTTAATGCCAAAGCCATTCTCCTAGAAGAACAGTAGTGGTACTATTTAACCCATAGCTGGGAGGATAAGGGGGTTCATACCTTTCCCAAGGGTATTTGCCCGAAAGTGAACGTAATAGCACGACTGGAGTACGAACTCGCGTACTACGATTCCGCAGTCCATCGCTTTAACCATTACACCACGAGGACACCCCCTTAACTTCTTAGTAAGCTCTGAAAAAGAGTAGTTGTTGACAGCCCAATCTGCAAAAATAACTTTCTAAGAGAATTCCTGATTGAGGTAAATGTTTAGACACATCATTGAAAACGTCGACGGATAACAAAGATGGCTGATTTGAGCTCTTTCGATCCTGTTTACTTTCTGTTTCATAGAATTTATCTACTTAATACAATATTGTTAATTTGTTCAAAAGTATAAACTGTAAGGGGGGGGATTCCATTAAATTCATCTATTGCACATTTGTAAGACTTATATCTTCCTCCTTGAATAATGACATGACTGACACAACATAAAAGAATGGATACTCTATATAACTTGACAAAGGTTGCAATTTTTTTCTAATCGGGTTAACTAATTTGCATAAATTGCTTATTGGGAAAAAAAAATTTGAAAGAGAATAGCTTTTATTATTTTTGTCTTCTGCCTTGGAATTTAGAGTTATTATCTGGTTCTGTTCATAAGATTAGATTGTAGTATCTGTGTTGTTTTCTTAACTTAGTATTTCCAACTTAATTTCCAAGTGATGATCATGAAGAAAGAATTCTTATTAATCACAAAAAGTAAGAAATATCGAGTAAGTTGGTTGTCTGCAGCTATGGGTGACTGAAGGCTCTTTTTTCAATAGCTACAACACTGAGGTATAGGGGGGTGCTACTCTTTTCCCTGGATTGCTCTACTTACCCTTGATTTGTACCTTATAATGCTGAGTGATAATCAAGGAGCTGTTCAATAATTAGGGATTTTAGTTATTTTAGTAATAAATTGTTTTCTAGCTGAACTTTGAGTTCATAGTTGCCGGTTTTTAATTTGGAAAGGTCAGGGCTTGCGTAGACCTTGTTTGCGTGCACATGTCAGCTGATGTCAAAATAAAGATAGACTGGTTTGTTTTAGAATTAACTGTAAGCAAAATTTTAAAGATAAACAATTAAGTAGATATCAGCTGATATTTAGCAATGATGTGTCACTGAAAAGTTTTAGTGATTACTTGTGATTAAAAGTTTAGTTAGTGAATAATTTTAAGAATATATTTTGAAGACACGGTCAGGCAGGCAGTTGGAGCCAGAGGTCAGTCAATTGTGGTCAGTCTGAGCAGATGATAAAGAGGCCCTTGTGGGGGTTGGCCTCTGGCATCAGCACATGTGCTCAGTCTGGTCAGCATGATCAATCTCCCACTCCTTATTCTATCTATCTATCTATCTAAAGTAATTCCTTCACTTTCTCTTGTGTCAATGACTACTATGAAAAAGACAGGTAACAATAAACTTGAATATCCTGAAACTAACTGTTGTTTTTGTATTGTGTTGTGTTACAACTTTCAACAAGGTGCTGCAGTGCTACAAGAGGCATCAAGTATCATTTTTGAGTCTTTGGTATGACTCGACATGAGATTGAACCCTGGTTCATTGGTAAACACTCTAACCATTATGGCATTATTTGAAAACTAATACAACATGAAGTAATTGATAACTCAAAAAAATGTTCAGCTAAATTGTTTTCTTTGTTTGAATAACAAAAACATTTTAGAGTTAAAAAGTTTAAAAGATAATTGGACTCTCTATCCACCTTCAGATAAAATTTGAACCAAAGATTAATGATATTTTTTTAAATAAAACGATTGTTTTGTTGATAGATTTTATGATTGTTGGCTATAATACTATTTTCATCAACCTTGATCTTCTCACAAACTGACAATGTTAGCCTTTTCGTAAATCAAATGCCCCAAAAATATAGTAAATACATTTACCGCTAAATATGTAAGTCAAGGGTGACCAGAAGGCTCCCTTTTCAATAACTACTACACCAAGGTGTAGGGGAGGTCGCTACTCTTTTCCCTGGATTGCTCCACTTTACCCTTGATCCATACCTTATATTGCTGAGTGTTAAGGAGGTATCAAGTACCATTTTTAAAGTCTTTGGTAGGACATGACCTGTGATTGAACCTAGGTCTTCCGGACCATTGGCGAACAGCTCTACCCTCTCGGCCAATGAGCCAGATATCTAAATATGTACATACTCCATAAAAAAAGGTATTTTCAATATTTTCTTTTAAGTTTTTTTGTTTATTTTTAAAAAGTAAGTTTTGATTTAATTTACTTTCATGTACTAGAATTCAATTTAATTTATTTTTTGTAAATTCATTTTTTTAGTATGTATTGTTAATTCTCCAAATTTTGAAATCAATTAATATTTATCTGTGAATGTTATTCAATGTTTAAATCCATGTAATTATTATGTATTCTGTTCAATGTCCATGTGTACAACTAATATATATATATATATATATATATATATATATATATAGAACCCAACAAACACAAATGCCCTAAAACTAAAAAAAGGCACAAAAGGAATTAGCAAGCATATATCTAAAAGAACAGACAGAATACATACAAAATCAGATAGATAAGATTAGGGACTCAGTGGAAGATAGACAATCTAGGATAACCTGGCAAATGATAAACGAAGTGAGTAGAAGAGCACAGCACAACCAAAGCCAAATTGAAAGCTACAAACCAACAAGAAAGAATAAAACTGTGGAAACAGCATCTTGAAAATCTACGAGGAAACCCACCAAAAGTTACACATGAACCAATCACCAGAATTATTACTAAGCAATTGGACATTAAACTAGGACCATTCACTCAAGAAGAACTCGACTCAGTTCTTTGAAAAATTAAAAATAGGAAATTGACGAGATTCCCCCAGAAGTATGGAAGACCAGACAATTCGACGATATACAGCTCCAACACTGCAACGCAGTCTATAATCAAAATCCAATAGACAAGATGGATGAAGGGATGTATCCTCCCCTTCCCTAAAAAGGGTGACCTTGCATTAGATGAGAACTACTGAGGTATAACACTTACATCCATAGCAACCAAAATTTACAATGCCCTACTACGAAACTGCATGGAACCCAAAATCGACAACATTCTTAGAAAAAACCAAAATGGCTTCCGAAGAAATAGATCCATGACCTCACAAATATTGACCATCTGTAGAATCCTTGAAGGCGTATGGGCCAAAAACCTACAGGCGACAATACTATTTGTCAACTTTACCAAGGCCTTTGATTCCATTCACAGAGGGAAAATGGAAGAAATCCTACTAGCATATGGTGTACTAAAAGAGACTATCGCAACAATAACAATTCTCTATAGAAACACCAAAGTGAAAATACGTTCACCGGATGGAGACACAGAATACTTTGACATTGTAGCAGGGGTACTGCAAGGGGACACGCTAGCCCCATACCTCTTTATCATCTGTCTAGACTACGTGCTTAGAACATCGATTGATAAAATCAAAGAAAACGGCCTCGAGCTGACAAAGAAAAGAAGCAGAAGGTACCCTGCAAAATTAATTACTGACGCCGACTACGCCGATGACATAGGGATTCTGGCAAATACACCCAACCAAGCCAAAACACTACTGTATAGTTTGGAACAAGCCGCCGCAGGCATTGTCCTCCATGTCAATGCACACAAAACTGAATACATGTGCTTTAATCAAACAGGCAACATTTCCACACTAGACAGAAGCTCTCTGAAACTGGTAGACAAGTTCACCTACCTAGGAAGCAGTGTCTCATCAACCGAAAAAGGCATCAACATGCAGCTAACGAAGGCATGGGCAACTATCGATAAGGTATTGATCATATGGAAGTCAGACCTGACCGATAAAATGAAATGCAGTTTCTTCCAAGCAGCAGTCGTATCGATACTGCTATATGGATGCACTGCTTGGATGCTAACTAAACAGCTGGGGAAAAAGCTAGACGGAAATTACACTAGAATGCTGCGAGTAATATTGAACAAGTCCTGGAGGCAACACCCCACAAAGCACCAACTATACGGCAACCTGCCTCCCATCTCAAAAACTATCCAAGTTAGACGAACCAGACATGCAGGACACTGCTGGAGAAGCAGGGACGAGCTCATAAGTGATGTACTCCTATGGACCCCCATACATGGCCAAGCAAAAGCAGGACGGCCAGCTCGGACATACATACAGCAGCTCTGTGAGAATACGAGATGTAGCCCTGAAGACCTGCCAGAGGTGATGAACGATAGGGAGAAGTGGCGAGAGAGGGTCAGAAATATCCGTGCTAGCAGCACGACATGATGATGATGATGATGATAGATAAACGGAAGAAAGATATGTATTTTGGTGTGGATGAAAATTTATTTCTTGGTCAATACATGTTTCAACTAAAATTTGCCTACGTAGAAGGCATTCTATTTAAAATTAAGTATAAAAATAAGAATAAAAGAAAATATGTTAAGCATGCAAGCTGAAAAGTCCTCTTCAGGGCAAATGTTTTGAATCTTAGAAAAACGAGTAATACAGGAGAAAATATACTCAAAATTGATTCCACCATAAAATGGAATCTTTTTTAAAAAAGGCAATATTGTTTCTTGGTTTGAGAGATTTTTAACAGTTTGCAAACACATACACGTCCACACACTCACAGAGGTTATTCAATAAAGGAACTTTATTTTGAAAAAAGACAAATATTTTTCTTTCTTTTTCTCCCCACGCAATATAAAATCTGCATTGTTTGGAATTGGTTAATAAGAAAAATTATTTTAATCCCACTGAAATATTTGTTTTGAGGCTATTTCAGAGGGGCCCACAATTATGGATTCAGATAATGTGTCCATTTTGTCTGACAGAAGAGTTCCATTTTTGAACAACTGGGAAGTTTTGTGGGTACAGAACACCAAATTGTGCCTGATGACCTTTCTGTTTCTAAGGTCAGTTGTCATTTGGATTTCAGTAGGACAATACAAGGCCTGGTGTTGCTGCAAGAACAGTGGAAATGATCTCTTAGTTTGGTTGCAAATGGCTGACATGCCCTCTTTACTGTTCAGATTTGGCTCCCTTTGATTTTCTCTTGTTTGGACCCCTCTGAATATTTTTGCATGGAACAAATTTTTCAAGTGATTATTAAGTTATGAGTACTGTGTGCAAATGGTTAAAAATAATCCAAAGATATCTGTGTTGAAGGAATACAAATGTTAGTTTTGATGTGAAAAAGTGTTTTAAAGAATGAGATTATTTTTCTTGGGTGAAATGCAATTCATTTCATTGCAAAATTTACCTCATTTATTGAATGACCATATAACACAGTAAAAACAGCACATCGTAACAAGATTCATGTATATATTTTAGAAAATAAATTTACCGTCCAATAATAGTGTTATAAAGTCTTTATTGGTACGGAACAATCTTTTTTATCATCCAAATTTTTGAAATAACAGAGAGTTATCTAGAATCTTTCACTCCTTCCTAAATAGAAGCATCAGTATCATCATGGACAGCTGCTACACAGGGAACTCAACAAGTTCACAGATTTCCTACAATTATGATGATGATAATTTAATGCTAAAAGCTTTTTTAATCCGTAAAATCTTTATAGTGCTCAATACATGAAAACTCAGAGCACTATCAATATATTTCAAGTATAAAACAGGATAAAAACTCACAACTCAAAGTTTCACGTTGTTGATCTTCAGGTGAGCGAGCATTCAACATATCTGATGTCTGTTATATGCAATTCGACAAATATGTACCTTTTTGAGTTTAGTGGCTCAATCATGTGTCAAATTACAAAGTAAATATATACTTTCTTGGTGGCACTTAGCTACTAACTCCCATATTGTTCAAATCCAGAAAACTACAAATATGTACTCTTTGAGTTGCAGGCCATTTTTGCTGTGCTTCAGTCATATATATATATATATATATATACTCTTGCTGTTTCCAAGGAAATTCCATGAAAAGTGCAATCATAATAATTGAATGGATTTAAACAATGAATAGCATTGAGAGATGAATTCGTGTTGATTTTCATTTCTATTTAAAAATTTGGTAAATTGATAACAAAATATATATATGTCAATGAAATAAAAAATATTTTGAAGAAAAATATATATAAAAGAAATTTACTGAAAAGATTTATTCTGTTTCATTATTCCCCTATTGTGTGTATATATATATATATATATATATGTGTGTGTGTGTTTTATAAATATGTTATATGTAAATTACCTATCTTTAGTCAACTTTTAGAAGATATTTAGTGCTAGTCAATTTAAGTAGAGTTAAAATGTTTATCCATCCATTGAAATTTTTAGATGTCAGTAGCTTCCAATTTCTTGTCAAAAATGTCGTTTGGAAACCCCTGTAATGAAAGTAGGTGAATTGGTCTTGGGAATAGGCCAATGAGATTGACTCTCAAGTGAGAATGTCTGAAATCTCTTAAGTAGCTTGCCCTTGTTGGAGTAGATTTTACCATTTCAACCACCAGATGGCAGACTTAAAAACACATCATCATTCTTAATCTAAAAATTTTTTTTTTCCCAAGATTTAGCTCTCAGGGATTTAAAAAAAAAAAGTCTCTCTGCCAATCATAAAGTTTCGTTTGTTTGATTAATGAATGTTTTTGAGTCTTTTTGCACTATTTCATCTTTAAGAAAAATGGTCGGATGCTGCAGTCTGTGCAGAGATTAAATTTTGCCATTTACAAGGGTGTTTTCCTTTGGAAAGTTATTTGTATTATTTGTTAAGATGTAAGGAAAGTTTTGCTTTTAAACATTTGGGATATATTTAACTTTTTAAAAATATATCTATTTCCCTCATTGAAAAAAATCTTTTTTTTTTTTTTTTTTTTTAAGTGGTACGGTCACCAATCATCTGTGACTTGGAATAATTCAGTTCTTTTGATGATTTGTACACTAAGAAATAAAAAGCATTTCAGCATGTTAGCTAAAAGTGTTTCATCAACACTTGTAGAATTATATTTTATTAACAGCTTCTCTATGGCCACTTACCTCCCATCTCACAAACTGAGTAAGACATGCTGGAGAAGCAGATATGAACTCATGTGACATTCTCCTGTGAACTACTACACATGGACACACCAGTGTTAACCGATTAGTGAAAACATTCATCAGCTCTATGCAAGCATCGAATGTCATCTAGAGGACCTGCCAAGAGCAATGGCCATACGGGGATAGATGGTGAGAGAGGGTCAATGGAATTTATGTTATCAGTCTTAATTGATGATGATAGATTAAAACTGAGGCAATTGGTGCTTGCCTCAGTCTATACTATTATTAAAACAGCAGTTTTGTGTCTGTTTATGTGTCTAAAGATGATAGAAATATCTACAGTACTCAGTATTTGGGATAAAGTCACTAAATATTTGAATGCAATTAAAATTGCTTTTGAAAATTCTATAACTGTGAATGCTCAGCACTGACTTTTTACGTTACTGGCTGTGTTTCTCAATAATAAATTTATCATCAGTCCATCTAATTTGAGATATTTTACAAGTGATTTGAACGATAATCTTCATTTGACTCTAACAAAAACAACATGGTATAAATAAAGATAGTCATCTTACAAATATAACAATGTCCTATAATACCTGTTAGATTTTCATCTTAATTTCTTACACTAAATGTCAAAATTATGGGACAAAAGTAGTATTATATAACCTACTTCTGTTCCATAATAGTTAGTACATTTGCATATGACCATTCTGTTGGTGGGAGCTGGAGAATATGCCAACTGCACTTCTGTAGTGGGGGGAGGGAGACAATATCCCCCAAATGAGTGTCCTGGAGACAAATTGCATCTGATAGTGAGGCTACTGTTCTGGAATGTGGAGTACCCCTTTATTGCCATTACTTCCAGGTCCACTCTCATCCTGGGTGATAGTTCCTGTTAGGTCCCATCTATGGTTCAATCATTTACTATAGATTATTATTATTTGCTATTTAAACCCTTACAGCTGTGTACAAATTGTTCTTATTAAATATGAATATTTAAGAAATATAATTACTTGTTAAATAGCAATATTTAAACCATTTAATCATGTTCAAACAAAGGATTAATATTAAATAAAATTATTGGTGTTAGATAGCAATACTTGAAATGATTTAGCTGTTTGCAAACAAATGATTGATATCAAATAGAATCATTAGTGTTTGGTAGGAATACTTGAAACCATTTAACTGTGTGCAAACAAATAAGCTCTTACAACTAACTCATTTAAAAATAAAGTTACTTATAAACTATTTGCTTACAAATCATATATATATATATATATATATAAGAGAGAGGGGATTTGGCATTAAATAACCCACAAGGTTTGGTATACTCTAAAACACAGACCAACATTTGCATATTAATTTTCATATACTAAATGTATTGACTGTTATTGTACAGAGAAAGTATAATGTAACCTGTTACTACTTCTGTCCTATAATACTTGCCCCATTTGAATGTAAACTTTTTACACTAAATGTAACAACTATTATGAAAGAGAAGTAAGTTTCATTCTACTTTTTGTGTAAAATGTCATCTTTAATAACATTACTGTTCCCATTAGCTCAGTAAGAAACCTTTTTTTTTTTTTTTCAAGCTTAATGTGTTCTATTTCCTGTTTTGTTCAGATTTCATTGTCATTAAAACTTGTATTTTTTATTCTCCTTTTTTTTTTTTTTTTTTTTTTTTTTTTCAGTTTAAAACAAAAATTTCCGAATGCATTCCAGGACCTGTGTTTTTATTCTGACGTTTGCCACTTGCTCTCTAATTATCTGTATGGATTATCCGCTCGGAGGTTCATTCAAGAAATCTTCGATGAACTTGATATTTCCAAGGTTCGTCCCTCATTTTTCTTTAGTTTCATTGTCCATTTGAAAAGATTTTTAAGAAAATTTTCCACTGTACAGGATGTAGATTTAACAGAGGTAAGAGAATAATTTGTTCTTATTGACTCCTAGTACAGTATAGGGTCACGACCACACCACACCACACTAGAGCATTGTTTTAGGCTACTCAAAGGGTCAGCTTGGGTCAGGCAGGTTTAAACCAGAAAAAATGTTTTGAGCTACTCTTCCCATTTGGGGTCATGTCAGTCCAGCTGCCTTTGCCTCTCATTCTACAACAATATTCCTTTTAATTTTCTCATAGTTTGCTTGGGACCAAAAAGCCTGTAAACAGCTGATTGTCCTATCAGTGGGATTTAGAATATACTAATTGTATCTGTCTTCCCCCCCCCGTACCCCTGCAGAGGAGTAAGATCCCCTACCCCATAAAAAAATGGTTGTCCTGGCTATGACTCTTAACTACATCTGATGATGAGGCTTCAGTTCTGGAGTGTGTTACCATTACTCACAGCTCTACTCTGACCTGGAGTGATGATACCCTTTAGGATCCCAACCATGGATCAAATAGATATGTTTGCAAATTCTTTATTTTAAACAGGAATACCTTGAAATAAACAGCCCAGTTGGCTGGGGCTGTAGAATACACCAATTGCATCTTTGCAGAGGGGTAAGACTTCCCCTATGAGTGACCTGGATATGACACTAAACAATCTGATGGCGAGGCTCCAGTCAGGGGAGCTCTGAGGAATATGGAGGACCCCGTCATTGCCATTGCTTCCAGGTAGCACCTGATAGGGTTCTATCTATGTGTCAAATGGAACTGTTTGACATTTAAACTGAATGCAAACAAATGACTTTTATTGAATTGAATTGTTAGAAATTGAATTGTTTGATCGTTTAACTGTGTGTAAACAAATGACTGTTTGATTGAATTGTCAGTGATTCAGAGCAATACTTGGAACCATTTGTGCAAACAAATGATAAATAGTAAATAGAATTATTCATATTAGATAGAAATACTTGAAACCATTTAACTGTGTACAAAAGAATGAGCTTAGGCTCATTTAAAAATGTATCTCCCAAATGAATTTAATATAGTATTTAATATATGTTAAAACATGATTTGGCATTAAATAACCAACAATGGTTGATATGCCATAAAACTAAACCAATCAACCCAAAACAAACTTAAAATAAATAACCAGATGCAATTACCTAATGTCTAGGCATAAAATAACCCTAGATGGGTTGACATACCATTTAGATCAATCAATTGATTATGTAAACAGCTGAAGATGCGATACCTCTGCAACCAAAAATATATTCATTTTTGCAGCTTAGAGAAATCCCTGTAGCGCAGTGGCCAACAATGTGTGATATTATCATAAGTTTGAACTTTAGTGTATTTAGTTGACTTTCCACCGAGTTGATATATGACACAAAATTGTTTTGTAGTAGGGAGTCTCGCACATATTGAGACATATGCTTGGTCTTGTTGGCATTCCCCATTAGGGATGCCTCAGGTTCCAAGCAGTAAACTCAACTGTTCAAAGTAGGTATAGCCTAGGAGGAAGGCCCACTGAGATGAAACGATCAAACATCAGGCAGACCCACCTGGCATGAATGCCAGGTGGGCGTTCCCACAGGCAAGTGAGGGTGAGTTTGCACTTGAGCTGCACTATTACATTCACTTTCAAATGAATATCCTTAGAAAAGGCATGAAACTGCATGTCATCACCAGTTATGGGTGAAATAGTACCCCTACTATTCTTCTACAAGGATGACTTTGGCATTAAATAACCCACAAAGGTTGATATGCCTTTAACCAGACTAAACTAGTATCTCTAATATGAAATAGACTAAAAAGAAAAGTGTGAAATGGTGACTTTTGCTCTACCTCATTTAGAAAAATTGTATTTATCTTTGGACTGCTATGTATTCTTATTTTTGGTTACACTGTTTTATATTTTGGTTGTGAATAATAACTAATAACATCCATTTGTATAATGTTCAAATAGAAATAATAAAATTGTTGCTTTAGAAGAAAACTTTTTTATAAAAATTGTTAGAGGTGTACTTATCTATGAATGATACTGTCAATAATACCTAGTTTAGCACAAGGCCATTTTTTATGAACAATGCTTTAAAAAAAATTGATAGAGGCTAAATGTTCAGTCGAACAATAGAAAAATGTATAAGATAGAGAATAGAACTGAAGACACTATTCTCTTTTTCTCTCTTTCACTAATCACCTTCTCTCTCTTTTTATTTACATTTTTATCACTTCCTCTCTTTCTTATTGACCTTCTCTTTCTGTCTATCTTTCTAGTCTTCTCCTCTGTCTCATCCTTTCTACTTTTCTTCTTCATTTTCTCTGTATCTTACTCTTTCTCTCTTTTCCTCTCCCTATTTCTAATGCTGTTCTGCCCTACCCTACTACGTCACCTCTCATCACATTCCTAAATCTCTCTCTCTCTGTTTACTTTCTCTACTGCTCTATCTCTTTCTCTCTCTGCCTTTCTCTCTCTCTCTCTCTTTCTCACTTTTTCTGCTTCTTTCTATCTCTTTCTTCATTTTCGCCTTCTCTGTCTCTCTCTATCTTTCTCTCCTTACTATCTTTCTCTAATCTCCCTCTTCTTACTTTTTCAGTCTCTCTCTTTCTCTGCATTTGCTTTTCTTTGTCCCTCCCTCTCTCTCTCTCTCTCTCTCTCTCTCTCTCTCTACTTCCTCTTTTTACCTCTGTCAACCTTTATTTTCTACTCTAACTGCTTCTCTCCTCTTTCCTTTCCACTCAATGCAAGCAATTGAGATCACAGAGGAAATGCCTGGTGATTATTAATGACTGATTGAGATTTTTTTTGTTTGTTTTTTTTTTTTTATCCTTTCAGATGTTGGAGAGGCCCCAGTTGATTTTGGGCATTAAGGAATCGGACATCAAGTCTCCCATGGAACCGATTCGACAAAACAGCATGGACAGTTTCTCAGACAGTTTCATTTGACAAAATTCCACAGAGGATTGTTGTTAATTTCTAATGTCAATAAGTACTTTTCCTCCTCCTCTTTCTCACCTCCTCCCCCTCCTTGCTGCTGCTGCTGCTCTCTTTCAACTCCTGCCAGTTTTAAAATTGTTAAAAAAAGAAGTCCAAATGGAAGAAACATGGCTATTAATGGAACCATGTATTTCTGACAAGTAAAGGAGGATGGAGGGGGGATGTTGATATTTGCATCAGATGTAAAGGTAGGGGGGTGTTATAGTTACAAACTACTCCCACCACCACTCTTGGACAGCCCTGAATCCCCATTTTTTTTCCCTGAAGTTCACTTTTTTTTTTGTCTTGACAGTCTTCAGCTAGAAATTCTAATAATATATTAAAACAAAATTTAATAATGATGATGATAATTCTAAAAAAAATTTCTAGAAATTTAATAACTTAGAAAGGGTGGGATGGGCAAAAACTATTTTTTTATTTCAAAAGAAACTTTTTTTTCCAACTTAATCTCCTAATCTTTTTATATGCTCAACAATGACCAAATTTTTTTGGTCATCAATGATGCCCTACATAAAATCTGTTGTTTAGAACTTTTTCAAATTCACATGCACATACAGATTCTGACACTCATTTAGTGTAAACTCGCCCTTCCCTAAAATCAAAAACCTTCATTTTTCAAGACCAATAAAAAAGCCAACCAGTAAACTTTATCCAAATCGGATAATGAAGAATATCTCTAAATGACTAAATTTTAACTGATGTGTGTTGGTTGGTTTCGTAGCCTAATTCATAAAGTACTGTCCTCATTAGGCTCCTGAGAATATAGGATGCAAATTTAAGTCTTGTCAAAGGCTAATTATTTCTGATCCATACTGATTATTTATATCTGTCGTCATTTATGAAGCTTGCCTCGGTTTTGTACAAGGCCAGACCTCTGGGGTTCTCAGTGAGAATCAAACTCACTAACAATGGTTTGCTAGTCCAGCTTGCTATCCATTATACCATAGAAGATCTCCATTTACTTCCAGATATAAAGATTAAACAAAACTGATCAAGATTTGGTTTGATTAATGTCACTGCTTTATTTAAAAAATTTGAATTTTTTTTTTTAAAACATATAGAATCTTTAACTTTGAAAGATATTGATTTTTTTTTAAAGGTTTTAAGACAAGTAGGGGTTCAGTTTACAATGTAACTGCTATAGTAAAGTGAACCCTTATTTCTATCCATCATTTCAAACAGAAACTTCAAAATATTTGTTTACTATTTATTTCTGTTTAGTCACTATCAAAAACTGAATCAACAGTAGAAAACTGTTTTGTTTTAAATAATTAAAAAAAAAACAACTAAATTTTGCACTCACTTAAAATTATATACATGTACATACGTTGTGAAAAGATATAAATGCATTTTATCTTTGTGTCATCAAATATCTATAAACATTAATATAAGAATATTTGTCAACCATAACTAAATGAAAATTATGTTGTTTTCAAAGCTTTTTGTATCCTTAAATACTTTATTCTCAATGATATAAAATAGTTCATTTAATATCACTTCAAAAAAACCCCCAAACTTCTATTAAAGGGAGTGGGGTAAAGATTCGATTTAGGTCAGTTGATAGAAAAAAAATGTATAATTTTTGTTGTTTTGAATCAATAAGATTATTATGTCCTCAAGAAATTTGGTCGTTATAAAAAAAATGTTAATTTTTTTAGGTCTTGAAGTTAAGGATCAATTTACAATGTAACTGCTTTCGTAAATTGAACTAACTTTTTTGTGTGTTTTATAAAAAGAGAAGCTGTAAAAAACTAGTTTTTTTTCCTTTACTTTTTCATGATATTTTCAATTTTTGGGAATAAGTTTTTCTGTCTAACCATGGTCTTTTTAAATGAAAATAAACAAAATATGGTAGTTTTGAAAAATATTGAATTTTTTATGAATTGAAGCAGGGGATCAGTTTACTATGTATCTGCTATAATAAAGTGAACCCACAAATGTATTATGACTATTTTTTATTATTCTCACATTTTTTTTTTTTACTACTACTACTACTACACTTGTTGGGGGTGGGTGTTAGCACTAGTGGTAGGGTTGGGTGATTAATGTTGAGTTAGGGTTTGAGATTAAAATAATATTTTTTTATTTCTATTTATAATCCAACTCCAACTGCAGTAGTCGCCGTGGCATAATAGTTGAAGTGCTGCCCTGCAATATTGTTGTAATCGGGTTTCCATTACATTCACTTTAGGATCACTACTCTTGGGAAAGGCATGAACCCTTTTATCCTTTCAGTTATGGGTCAAATAGTATCACTGCTGTTCTTCTACAAAGGTGGTTTTGGCATTAAATAACCTATAAAGGTTGATATGCTGTTAAAGAAAGAAACTAAACTAATTCCAACTGTGACCCCTTTCCCATCTCTAATCCTAATAAAAATTCATGACAATATAAAATAAAATGATGACAGAGATAAAGATTGTAATTGAATACTTAAAGTTTCTCTTTTCCTCTGACAGAAAGTAAGGGTTCAAGTTACTATAGCAGTTACATTGTAAACTGAACCTCCCACTTCTCTTAAAACCTTAAAAAAAAATTGATATCTTTCAAAACTAACGATTATATAGTCTTATGAAATTGAAAGCTCTCCAAAATTTTTCTGTGAAAATGGTGAACTTAAACTAAATTGAGTTTTCACTAAATGACCTGGGTCTTTTGATAAAAAGCAACAAAAATTAGATGGAAAACAAACTAGTCAAAAGTTAATAGCTGAAACACTTGGAAACAAACAAAAAAAAAAACCCCAGAAATTTAAGACGCTCTATTATTTCATAAACTGTATGTTGCTGACATAGATTTCCCAACTTTAATATTTCTATCTATTGAGCTATTTTTCAGGTCATTCACATCAAATTCAGTCTCTCCATTTGACCAGTTCAATTTCTTTAATTCTTCTTGTCTTTAAATACTGAAGGGAAAAAAAAACTGTTTTATTGACTCCTAAAAATTTTTTTTTAATTCATTTTTTTAGTTTAATGAAAAAGGTGAGTATTTTGTTAAAAAATTCAAGGCATCACAATTTAACCCCTTGAGTTTAGCAAATATTAAAATGAAAATTTTTAGAAAAAATAGAGCCAATTGTGGTTGACGTGAATAGGGTTATGATAAGCCTCACGGGTGCATAGCAGTCTGTTGGGTATTTGATGTAATTGAATTTAACTAGTTTTTCTGTTCATTGATTGTGAGGACATTTCTTATAAAAATGTAGAAATACTCAATACTATTCCTCTATCATCAATTTAAAATTTTTTTTATTTAAAAACATGTATACATGTGTAGGGCTATCTGTGTGTGTGTGTCTTACATACATATATATATATATATAAAAATAAACACATTTCTCCTACTTTCAATGTATTTTTCTACAGAGATTTTCATCCTTAAAAATGGATATTTACTTTGATCTCTTTGTGTGTTTGTGAAAGTGTATGTGTGTATGTATATATATATATATATATTTATATATAAACACAAACAAATAGAATTATGACTAAAATTGTTCATCTGGTAATTAAAAGAAGCTTCCCCGCCTGCTACATATATAAATATGTGCATGTACTCACAGCTTTGCCTTCTCTGCTTTTGTATGTGAATAAAATTGCCTTCACTACTTGACCAAAGATTTGTCAAGGTGTATGTGGCATTACTAGAAATGATTTTCATATCTGCACTTGGAGACTACTTCAGATTTCTTATTCAACAGACTGATCTAAAAAATCCCATCAGCATCTTTTCCAAACTGCAACGTGTATTCTGCATTACATGCATATGCCTTTGGGTGTCTCTTTGTTTTTATATTTTTGTTCCTATACTTACACAGTGTAGTGCTATTTGTGTAATGATGACTGGTTGCTAAATTGTTGTTTTCAAGGCTCTTCTGTTGCTCCAATATAGACTCTCCTCTTCCTTTTAAAGTATTCAGCATTTCTCGCTTTGAACATTATATTTTACTTTAAATCTCCACTTTCCAAAGAACAGTAATCTTTTTTGCTCCACCCTGTAAAGAAAAGGTGAACTTATATTTTGACTGCTTTTTGGTTACACTGTTTTATGTTTTGGTTGTGAATAATAACGAATAACATCCACTTGTATAATGTTCAAATAGAAATAATAAAATTGTTGCTTTAGAAGAAAACTTTTTTATAAAAATTGTTAGAGGTGTACTTATCTATGAATGATACTGTCAATGATACCTCGTTTAGCACAAGGCCATTTTTTATGAACAATGCTTTAAAAAAAATTGATAGAGGCTAAATGTTCAGTAGAACAATAGAAAAATGTATAAGATAGAGAATAGAACTGAAGACACTATTCTCTTTTTCTCTCTTTCACTAATCACCTTCTCTCTCTTTTTATTTACATTTTTATCACTTCCTCTCTTTCTTATTGACCTTCTCTTTCTGTCTATCTTTCTAGTCTTCTCCTCTGTCTCATCCTTTCTACTTTTCTTCTTCATTTTCTCTGTATCTTACTCTTTCTCTCTTTTCCTCTCCCTATTTCTAATGCTGTTCTGCCCTACCCTACTACGTCACCTCTCACCACATTCTCTCTGTTTGCTTTCTCTACCTCTCTCTCTTTCTCTAATCACCTCCTCTCTCTTTCTATTTACACTTATCACTTCCCTTCTGTCTTATTTACCTCCTTCTTTCTCTCTTCTCTTTGTCATCTTCTCTGTCTCATCCTCTCTATCTTTCTTATTCATCTTCTTTGTCACATTCTTTTTACTTTCTCTGTTTCTTCCTCACTCTCGTTTTACATTCGCATGATGTTGGGTCAAAATAGGTATTCAGCACTGTTTTTTTGTGGGGAGCTCATTGATTGAAGTATTTAGTTTCATACGGTTGTAAATGATTTTGGTTGAATATCTTATACAAATCAGAGGTTTTTTGGGGGAAGTGCCTATCATTTAAATTAATAAACATCTTACATATTTTTGTTTTAACTGTATTGTTATAGATGGTGGCTTGAACATAATAAAATGTCCCCTTCTACTTGATTTACTTTTATATTTGTTTTGCATAAACAACCCTCGTAATTAATGTATTTTAATGTTGCTTCTATTTTGGCCTGATCCGAGACATTGCCATTTCTACAGTTTACAATAATCCTAACAATTTTGGGATTCGTTTCAAAATAGCAAGTTGATGGGTCGTTGAAGATGTGCTGATGTAAACTGGGGCATTATTTCTCTGCTTTTTGTATGACCTAAGCATCCAATTTTCAAGATATTATATGACATCTCCAAAATTCATCTATTCCAATTTTGTCCTTTATTTCGATGTCAAAATGTGATTCTTTGAAAACCCACTTCCCAATATTATTTTTTCTTCCATTTCACCCTTTGAGAAATATCAATCCATTGTCTCTATACAGGCTATTTGATTTTAAAAAAAGTTCAATACTCATGGCACAAGTTTTGTCCACTCCCACCGGTAACTGTAGAAATAAAGATTACTGCCCTTTGGAAGATACATGTTTAATGCAAAACATTGTGCATCAAGTGACTATAAAATCTTGAGGTGAGCCTAATAATATATATATTGGGTCAACAGTATTTTTTTTGGACAGTGGTTTTGAAACAACAAAATGATATTTTAGAGGAGACATTACATTGCACAATGCTATTCAAGTATGTATGGAAATGAATAAAAATAGAGAGAAACTGAATGTTGAGTAGAAACTAATTTAAAAAAAAAAGTGCATGAATGTGATGCAAGATCCAAAGCTTGCAGATTGTCTTTGCAAGATAAGTTGTAGATGGTGGGATTTTCAGCACTGAGTAGTCTGTTGGGTAAGAGATCCGAAGTGATCTCTAAATGTAAGCATGCAAATATGATCTTGTTATGCCACCTAAACCTTGACTAGTCTTTAGTAAGTTAGAGATAAGTTTGTACATTCATTGAGGTGGCATTGGTGGTAGATCTGTCTATAAGTGTGTACATCCAGAAGAGTTTGGTTTCATCATTGGCTGATGATTGCTATTCAGCATGAAACTTTGTCACAATTCTATTCATTTGTATTTTAATTGCATTTTACTTTATATATGTATACACAAAACATATGCATACAGGCAAATAAATAAATACACACATAAACATGCATAAACACATGCACACAATTACATTTTATATATATATATATATATATATATATATACTCACACACACATGTAAACACACATAAGTATATATAAACATACCCATATGCAAACATGTATGAAATACACAAACACACGTACACTACTCTTTCCTTTTTGTTAATCTTCTTAGATGGGAGGGAGTTATCCCTGAATAAGGATACATACATAAATGTTATAAAATGAATCGTATATTTATATATATATATATATATATATACAGACACACACATGTAAATATGTACTCATTTCTGAAGTTCACACATAAATAACAAACTCAAATATATACACGTGCATACACACAGACACACACATGTAAATATGTACACATTTGTGAACTTTACTCATAAATAGCTAAATCAAATATAGACACACAGACACACACGTGTGAATATGCAAACTTTTGTGAACTTCACATATACATAGCAAACTTATATATATTTCTAATAACGCTAGTCTTCTAACATAACATTGGAATCTGATTCCTCAAACTGTTTTTTTTCCTTGTTCATAAAATGTGGGTATGGATTTTGCAAACTACTGGACTATCTCAGCAGCTGTTTTGTTTCTAGTGGTGAAGGTGAACATATTGAAGTCATCCACAGTTTTTGGATGAGCTGATAACAGAAGAATGGTGCATTATTGTGCCACAGATTCTCTGAACAACACTTTTAAATTCTGTGTTTTTCCTTCTCCTAGACTGGTTGACCTGGCAACACAAGGGAGTCTGACTTTCTCTACTATTTATCCATAGCTGGGGGGGGAAGAGATGGATTCATGCCTTTACCAAGGTCATTATATATATATATGAATGCTTATGTACCTCCCCACCCCTCCACAGGATGGTATGTGTGTGTCTGTGTATGTGTGTGTGTATATATATATATATATATACACCAACCCTCTCACCTGGTCTACCTCTGTTATTGATTCTAACCTGTGTGGTAATTTGAGTGGTGGTTGTGGTAGGAAGGTAAGGGATTTTTTTTAAAGAATGTCAAGAAGATATCCTAAAAAAAAGGGAGAGGTCTGTAAAAGGTTGAGACCTTGTTAATTTTCTGTTACTTATATAAATAAATTAAAATGAAAAGTATGTATTGTGGACAACAGTGGAATAAAAAAAAGAAATATCATTCAGTGACAAATATTTCCCCTTGCCCCTACAAATCCAAGAGGCCTGTGTGATGAGCAGGACTCTTTCTCCTATTTCCCCTTGCCCCTACAAATCCAGGAGGCCTGTGTGATGAGCAGGACTCTTTCTCCTATTTCCTCTATAAATAAAAATTTGTCTTTTCACCTTGATTATGATATTTATTTGCTTTTATATATATATATATATATATATATATATATGTTTATGAAACTGTACAAAGATGAAACAGAAAAACATTATGGGCACCTGACTTATTATATAATATATAACGAATTGAAAAACTTACATACCTTGATGAAGATCTACAAACTGGCAAATAATTCAGTAAATAAAATCATCCTCTGTCAACCATGAGTTTTTTCATCTCTGTACATTTTCATACTGTCAAATTTATTTCCAATTTTCCCTTCTACACATATATATATATATATATATAATTATTGAAGATAACATATGCTTTTTTCATGACCTGCTATTTTTTGTCTCAGTGTGGTGTTAAATTATATGAAAAATCCCCAAGGTTCATAATATTCATGGATATATAAGTTTCAGATATGTTTAACTGTCATCAACCTTTGTCATAAAAGAGTTAAAAATTAAAGTCTGATATCTTAATATTCATGGGAGTAATTACATGATATTGAGTTGAATAATCTTTCTTGACAATGGTTGATGATGGTTTGAAAGTATTCTTTAGTATAGTTAACAATGATTGCTGTGTTGGTAGCAGCTCATTGTTAGAGGAAGAGAAGCACAAAAAATGCAACTCATCTCATGTGTTTTGATCGCTGTTACGTTATTTTTTCTGTTCACTTTTTAAGTCCATGGAATTACATGAAATAAATAACAGATGGGCACAACATACTGGGCAGCTTGTACGTTTCAGTGGGAACCGGTTCTTCCTATATCTTTAAAGGTCCATTTGTCCAACAGAAAAGAAGAGATAATACTTTCCAGCCTTTGGATTGGCCATACCACATCACCTAATCACAGCTCCTAAAAAGAGAAAACACTCCAATAATATTCTCTTAAGCTGTGTCAGTTTCAGACAGACTCGCCCAAAATACAACCAGATAAGCAATCTAAAGAGTGTTTTAAAAAATACCAAACTAGTGGACATTTCGAGTTTTTAGTTGTCTAAATTTCTGAGACGAAGCCTGATGATTTTTATCATTAAGGGTTATCGGACTATTGTTTTCATCTTCATTGTTATTTCCACAACGTTTCGGTCGATATGTCCTCCAGCCTTCTTCAGGTGTTTGTCAAACTCGGGAACCTACATGGAACTTCAAACTACATCCTTTATTGAATCCATGGGGGGGTCGCCTGTTCTGATTCTGTTAGGCATAACTAGGTACAAGTGTTGAGTATTCCTGTATTGTTACTCACCTACAGTCAGAATTGAACCTGCAACCTCCAGATGATTGTCTCCTTAGGAAAAAAAATCTAAATATAAGCACAGGTAAAATACATAATAGTCGTAATCCTAGTCAAGTAAGAACATTGAGTTTATAAGCCCCAAAAATTCTCTCTAAACTGTCCAGCAGGACACATAGTGTAACAGTTATAGGCGTTGGTTCCCTAAGCTTCTAAGGAAACAATCATAAAAATATTGAGTTTTCTTTAAAAAAAACCCCAAAAACCTTTCCATCAAAATCTAACCAAATCAATCTTTTCACTAAAATCTGACCAAATATAATCAAATACTATCATTAAAATCCATCCCCTAAACTCTAAAACCCATATAGAAAATAAAAGCAATCTAACTTTTTTTTGCATTAAATGACCCATAAAGCATGATATGCCATTAAACAAACTCAAATTCAATTCATACATGCAAACGGTTGTATACTCATACCCCAGCCTCTAAAAAAAGAAGGTAAATTGAAAAATCCATCGTCACTTATTTGGGTTCACAGAACATTTCAACCTCACTTCCGTCTCCTCCTATCACCACTTAGTTGTCTACTATTTTCAGTCTGGGGTACTTGAGCAATAATCTCTCTGGGTTAAATCGATCTTTTTAAAAAATCATTTGTTTTCGTCTGAACAGTGCCCAAAAAAAAAAAAAAAAAAAAGAACAAAAAAAACTAAAACAAACTCTTAAGAAATAAGAAGACAAACTATGTAGATATGAACGTACAATGAATACGATTCCCTAACCTCTTGGCATAAAATAATCCTAGATGGGTTGTCATGCCATTAAAATCAATTTACTTACAATGTTACAAATGAAGATCATAATTATGGATAGTATCAACTTTGAACTGTTTATCAGACTGAAACAAAAATAGAAAATATCCATTAAATGCAGTAGTCTTAAATTATCTTGTCTTCATTAAAACATGACTCAAAGAAAAATTGTCTGATATATGAAGGTCATTCTATAAGTAAATGGATTTTTTTTTTCTTGAAAAAAGCAAATTTTCTTTTCAGAATTTTTTTCCATAAATGTAAAGTCTGCATTGTTTGGAATTGGTTTATAACAGAAACTACACTTTAATCTCACGGAAATATTTGTTTTGAGCCTATTCAAAATGGCAGAAAATCAGAGTGTTCTAGGTTTGAAGTCTATCAACAAATTTTGGGTGCTTGAAAAGTGCAAATCATATGAAATTGACAGAAGAATGTATGACGTATATAGAGAAGCATGTTTTAGTCCCCCAAAATGTTTACAAATAGGTGAAACATGGATTTGCCGCTACGACTCTGGGAGGAAAAGACAGTCCATTGAGTGGAAACAAACTGACTCTCCGGTAAGGAAAAGGTTTCGGCCCCAGCAGTCAGCAAAGAAGTTGATGCCGACAGTCTTCTGGCACATAAAAGGACACATCATGAATGATTTTTTTTAAAGGTGCAACTGTATATGGTGCTTTCTATTGCTAACTCTTTAGGCAATATTCACCATGTCTATTGAATGAATCTCGTGTGTGTGTATATATATATATATATATATATATATATATATATATTAACCTTTAATTTTTTCATTATCTTTCAGTATTGGTAAGGGTTTTATGAAAGAAAGATCAAAGAAAAAAAATACCCCACCTCTTCAGTTTTAAGAGCAATATTTAGATCTTTCTGTCAATACAGGTTTTATTTTTTGCTATTTTATCTCTCAGTTTTTTATTTAAAAAAAAAAAAAAAAGAGGAAAAGAATCCAAATGGTGGTAATTTACTAAGCTTTTTGCTTAGATGTGGCACAAGGCCATATGAAAGGGGCACCCAATGAGACTCGAACTCACTCGTGTAGGTTTGCTAGTCGAGCTTGCTAACCATTACACCACCAGAATCCAAATGGTGCCGGGTGTTGTACTCATGGTGTAATGGTTAAATCGATGGACTAAAGAATCGTAGTAAGCGAGTTCGGATTCCAGTCATGTTATTATGTACACTTTCGGACAAATACCCTTGGGAAAGGTATGAACCCCCTTATCCTCCCAGCTATGGGTTAAATAGTACCACTACTGTTGTTCGAGAAGGATGGTTTTGGCATTAAATAACCTAAAAAAAGGTTGATATGCCATTAAACAAAAGAAATAGTTTGGTTTGGTTTTATGGCGTATCAACCTTTGTAGGTTATTTAACGCCAAATCCATTTTTATGTAAATAATCTGTTCTATTGAAAATAGTTAAGTTTAGCATAAGTACACAGTTTAATTGTCAAAAACATTTCCATTTCAAACTATTCAAGCAGTTATATGTAATAATTCAGTTAAGTGTAAATAAAGTTTTAATGTCGAAAAACAGTTCTATTTGAAATAATTCAGTTAAGTGTAAGTACGGTTTAATTGTGAAAAACATTTCTATTTCAAGCTATTCAGTTTACTCAATTCAGTTTAGCATAAGTATGCTGTTAGTTCTATTTAACCCATATATAGGGCCCTATCAGGTGCTACCACTCCGGGGAAGAGTGGACCTGGGAGTGATGGCAATGAAGGGGTACTCCGCATTCCCCAAAGCTCCAGCATTGCTGGAACCTCACCATCAGATAGTTTAGTGTCATATCCAGGACACTTGTTGGAGAGGGGTCTTACTCCTCTGCAGAGGTGCAGTCAGTGTATTCTACAGCCCCAGCCGACTGGGCAATACACAGAGTTAAATATCAGACAGTTTTATTTTAGATAATTCAGTTCAGCATAAGTACACAGTTTAGACGTCAAAAACAGTTCTATTTCGAGCAATTCAGTTCAGCACTAGTACCCAGTTCCAATGTCAAAACAGTTCTATTTCAAACAATTCAGTTTAATATGCAGTTTAAATGCAAAAATCAGTATAGTGAATGAAGCATGGTTTAGTTCTATTTAACCCATAGATAGGACCCTTATCAGGTGCTACCACTCCGGGCCAGAGTGGACCTGGGAGCGATGGCAATGAAGGGGTACTCTGCATTCCCCAAAGCTCCAGCATTGCTGGAACCTCACCATCAGATTGTTTATTGTCATATCCAGGACACTCGTTGGGGGGGGGGGTCTTACCCCTCTGCAGAGAAGCAGTCGGTATATTCTACAGCCCCAGCCGACTGGGCAAGCAAAAGAAATAGTACCACTACTGTTGTTCTAGAAGGATGGTTTTGGCATTAAATAACCTTAAAAGAAGGTTGATATGCCATTAAACAAAAGAAACTGAAAGAAACTAAATGGTACCGTTTGGCTTGATATGAAATCTGTCATTGAACTGTTGGTTGCTGAGGTACTTGTGTAGTATTTCTATAAAGATATAATACTGTCTTATTTATCTTGGAATTTGTTACAAACCTCGCCTCTAATTTTAAAATTCAGCAGGGTTAAAAAAAGAAAGAAAGAAAGATATCCATTCGAAAAAAAACTGCATTAAAGATTAGGGTTAATAATCCCTTTTTTCAATCGAAACTTTTTTATTTACCGGTTGCAACTAAATTTAAAAAAATTTCTTTCTCTCGTATCGATCTATTTCTGTCTCAGTATATTTATGAGAGGGAGTCTCTGTGGCGTAATGGTTAACGTACTTGAGTCCGGCCTCGAAGTAAGCGATTTCAAACTCTAGTCACTTTCGGACTAATACCCTTGGAAAAAGCATTAACCCTTTTATCCCTTCAGCTATGAGTTAAATAGTATCACTGCTGTTCTTCTACAAGGTTGACTTCGGCATTTAATAATCTACGAAGGTTGATGTGCCATTAAAAAAAGCCTAAAAATGAGGATCATTAAATAAGTTTCCAGACTTTTTGTATGGGCACTTTTATTGATAGTACACACATGAAACTCTAGTCCTCTTCGAAGTAACCTCCTCCGGCTGCAATGCACTTGCACCGTTCCAACAACTTCTGGAAGGCCCCATGGAAGTCCTCTTGTGTGAGCGTGTCAATGACGTTTGTCCCAGCCTCTTTCATCTCCTCAGTTGTCTCATAACGACAGCCTGTAAGCTTAGGGAATAAGCAAAAGTCACAGGGAGCAAGGTTTGGACAATAGGGAGGGTGAGGAACTGTCTTGATGTCCATCTTGGTCAAATAGTCTGTGACAAGGATGGAGTTGTGGACTGGTGCATTGTCCTGGTGGAAATGCCACTGACCCGATTTGAAGAATGCTGGCCTCTTCCGACGAAATCTCTCCCTGAACTCCCTTAAAACCTCAACATAGTAACCCTAACCGTTTGGCCAATGAACTCTGGTGTATTGACTTCCTTACTCCTCCCATACCTCTCATCATCCCTCACATACTCCTTGCCTTCTTTGAATCTCTTATGCCATTCAAAAACTGATGCTCGATTTATGCAAGATGCTCCAAAAGCAGTCTGAAGCATTCCATACGTTTCTGTGGCATTTTTTCCGAGTTTAAAACAGAATTTTATTACATATCGTTCTTCTAAAGTGTTCACGTCCAGATTGCATTTTTGAAATTCACCAGCTGTGACAATCAGGGTTTAGTAGGGTGTATTCGAATTCCTGCTGTAGGTGTTCATTTGAAGCTGAAATCATAAAAATTGGTCAGTCATCTCAAATGTATAGTAATAACATTGTGTATTTTCAAGAGTCTACGACAATTTTAAATGCCTGTACAAAAAAGTCTGGAAAACTTATTGAAGGCACCACGTATATTCCTGTCTATCACAGTATCGATTTCTTGTATGCTTTTTAATCATTTCGCCAACATAACTATATTCAGGAATGCTATTAGCCTGGAACTTTGGAAAGCATTTTACCTGGAGCACAAAAAGAAATTAATGAAATTTCATCATCGTGTCGTGCCACTAGCACGGATATCCCTGACTCTCTCTCTCGCCACTTTTCCCTATCGTTCATCGCCTCTGGCAGGTCTTCTGGGCTACATCCCGTATCCTCACATAGCTGCTGTATGTATATTCTAGCTGTTCGTCCTGCTTTAGTTCGTCCATATGTGGGGGTCCATAGGAGTACATCACTTATGAGCTCGTCCCTGCTCCTCCAGCAGTGTCCTGCGTGCCTAGCTCGTCTAACTTGGATAGTTTTCGTGATGGGAGGCAGGTGGCCGTATAGTTGGTGCTTTGTGGGGTGTTGCCGCCAAGACCTGTTTAATATTGCTCGCAACATTAATCTCATTTTTAATTGAAGACAATGAAATCATAAGAAATAATTATGGATTCGTATCCATGGTAACTTTACTCTTAGTCACTGAATAGGTTTGGTTTGGTTTCTTTCTTTGTTTAATGACATATCAACCTTTGTAGGTTATTTAATGCCAAAGCCATTCTCCTAGAAGAACAGCAGTGGTACTATTTAACCCATAGCTGGGAGGATAAGGGGGTTCATACCTTTCCCAAGGTGAAAGTAATAGCGTGACTGGAGTACGAACTCGCGTACTACGATTCCGCAGTCCACCGCTTTAACCATTACACCACGAGGACACCCCCTAGTCACTGAATAGAATACAAATAAACTCATTGACACCAAGAAGAAAAGATTGAAATGTTCTTGCCAAGTGGTACATAAAGACAACATCAAGTAGTTTGACGAGAACGACACTTTACCAATAGAAGATCCAGAGAACGACCGCCACAGAGATGAAATAAACCAATAAGAGAGAATATAAAACAACCTCTACCAACAATAGAAAGATTGACCCCCCCCAAAAAAAAGGTTGATCTTGTGTGGACAAATACGTTCGAAGAACGTTTGGCATATTATTTGTCTAAATAGTAAATGTAGCTTGATAACTTTTCTCGGAGTATTCGGACTATTGTCTTCATCTTTACAACGTTTCGGCCGATGTGTCCTTTAGGTTTCTTCAGGCGTTTCATGTCAAACTCGGAAGTCTACTCAAAACTTTATTCAATCCATTTAATTGTTCTTATTCCGTTAACAATGACGAGGTACAAGTGTTAAGCTATTGTAAGTATTCCTTTTTGTTTGCTTGTAGTTGGGATTGAACCTGCAACCTCTAGATGATTTCACTTAGAAGCACGTTTCAACCAAACGTTTATATCCGTTGTGCCATATGTCCTGTTGGACAATGTTAAACACCTGAAGAAGGCTGAAGGACGCATCGGCCGAAACGTTGTGAATATAACAATGAAGATGAAAATAATAATTAAACATGGAAATCAAATCAGTATTTCAAATTTAGGACAAGATTTTATATCAAATTATAGTTTGTCTAAAACTTATATTAAATTTATTTAATTTATGAATTAATAAAATTTATAGAAGGGCTCTTGGTGTAATGGTTATCACCGTTGGAAATGAATAGGGGAACCCGAGTTCAAATCCTGGATGTGGTTATCTTCATTTAACAGTACGCTTATACACTTGAGAAAGATATACACTTAACTATCCTCTCTCTCCAGCTATGGATTAACAGTAAAGTAGACTGGGCTCTTTAATCTTGATATGGCAACCTGTCTAGGAGAAGGAAAACTGAATTTAAACCTGTTAAACTTTGCATAAAAATTGACCTTGTGTCGCATCCTGCTCGTGCGGAAAGGTTGGGTAAATATATATATATATATATATATATATATATATATATATATATATATATATATATATATATATATAAATATATATATATATATAGTAAGTTGTAAAGTTGGCGACCATAGTCGAGGGTGACTCGAAGGCTCCCTTTTCGGTAGCTACGACACCAAGGTGTAGAGGATGGCGCAACTCCTTTTCCTGGATTTCTTCACTTTACCCTTGATCCGTACCTTAAAATGCTGAATGTTAAGCAAGGAGGCATCAAGTACCATTTTTAAAGTCTTTGTTATGACTCGACCTGGGATTGAACCCAGGTCTCCCGGGTCATTGGTGAGCACTCTAACCATTATGCCTTTGTCATTATATATATATATATATAATATATATATATATATATATATATTGGTTGTCGCTAAATCCCTTTGTGGTTATGTGTCGAACCAAGTACAATATGATATGGAGAGTGCTCAATATCTAGGATAGAGCTATTATATAATAATAATAATAATAAATAAATATATATTAGATATATATATTTAATCCATAGAAAATAGTCTGCGACTGTGGGTTTCATGGATTTTTTTTTTTGCATGGATCAAATATATATATATAGTTAAAATAAAATTGAGGTGTTTTTGTCACATGATATGCAAAGATAATGTTAGCTATAATTTTCATTGTTTGATGGCACATCAACCCTTATGGTTCACCTAATGCTAAATCCGTTCTTGTATAATGTCAGTGATACTATTCAACCCACGGCTGGGGTAATAGGGGAATTCAATACCTGTCCCTGGGGTATTGGTCCGAAAGTGAACATGATAACGCGACCGAACTTAGAAGTCGCCTATTTCGAGGCTGCAATCCAACACTTTAGCCATTACACCACGTGGAGGGTAAAAGAAAAAATGTCAGCTATGTCAGCCATTAATACGGGAACAATTTTAGCAATAGAAGACCCACAGGATGATCATCTAAGCGATGGGGGACACCAAATAAAAATAAAAAAAAGACGTAGCTAGCTCTACTTAAAGCTGAAATACGAGCAAAAGACAAAATGGAGGTCAAATATGCGCGAGGAATCTTTTTGGCGGGCAGGGAGAGTATGCAGATTATGAACGAATATATCACTTAAATCATTTTCTGTTACATATATGAGGGCTGTTCAAGAAAGTTCTAAGCCTCACCAAGAAAGGAGAGCCATAACTGAACATTTTCGTTGTGGCAATACACAACCATTTCTTAAACTAATTCAGATTTTTCTAGTTTTGTAAGTGGTAATCTGCTGCCATAACGAAAATTTTCAGTTATTGGTCTTCTTTCTTGGTAAGGCATAGAACTTTAAAGAACGACATTTGTATTTAGATGTGAGAAACTGAAGACCTTATGGAATATCAAATTGACGTGTTTCGCTAATCTGATAGTTTAAAATTAAATTCTATTTCGCAAAAACGAAGCCTTCACGTGTCAAACGGGAGAGTGTCACTTTTTGAAATATTCTGTATTGGATAAGTTTTGGACCTTCTATAAGGTACTTTTTTTTTTTTAAAAGTCTTTTAGAATTCAACATTATTTGAATATTAATTTGGTTTGGACAGTAGATATATTGTCGAACACTAACCGTAAATTCATGGTAATAATGTTTATCCCCGTCGGAAATGGATAAGAGAGCCCGAGTTCAAATCCTGGACGTGGTTATTTGCATTTGCTAATACCCTTGGGAAAGGTATGCCCCGATCCTCTCTCCAGCTTTGAGGAAACAGTAGAATAGACTGGGCTTTTTAACCAGTTTTTAGTCCTCTGTCAAGGTCCAAATATTCATCTTTTCGCTTTCTTTTATTTTAACTCTTTGATCCACTGGATCAGCAAAATCCACTAGACGATAAGTTTTCTTCTTTTTTGTTTTTAGTTAAAACTGTTTCTCGGTCAGGTCTTCTGGGCAGGATTTGGGGGATCCATTTGTATCACAAAATCTCAGTGAAATTTATGCTTCTCACTCTGGTACGGATTCTGGTTAGTACATATAAAATTTCTTTGTGTGGTTAAATCTCTTGCACAGTTCGTAGTGGATCAGCTTTCGTGCTCCCTTTGTGTTAGTTTGCTACTTTCACTTATTATGGGATTTATTTTTATTTATTTATTTATTTATCTTTAGCATTGTTTACACACTATTTCTTACATGTCTGCTTTGTACGTTGAGTTCGTTTTTTGTTGATTGTTGATTATATTTTTGATTGTTCTGGAGGTGTTTGGTAGCCTTAAATATATAGTCTCTAAACAACATATTTTAGATTGTTCTAGAGGTGTTTTCGTAGCTTGAATATATAAATAACCCGCAAGCAATATCCTCAAAATATATTTGCAAAATTTACGGGAAACTGAATTGACATATTTTATTTTTATATAGAGATAACTTCATCAGAATTGAAATTGTCGCAAGGAGGAAAGAATCTTATTTGTGTGGGGTTCTTTGTTTAATGGCACATCATTCTTTGTGGGTTATTTAATGCCAAACCCCTTCTAATAGAAGAACAGTAGTGGTAATATTTAACCCATAGATAAGGGGAATAAAGTGGTTTATATTTTTCTGACGGGTATTTGTCCAAAAGTGAAGCAAATGGGATTCAAATTCGCTTACTCTGATGTTATAGTCCATCACGTTACCAACTACACCACGGAGACCTCCTCGGTCAAGTCTTAGATATTATTATAGTTGTTTCGTTTCATTTTTTGTTGTTGTTTATGTTTTTTTTTTAAGAAAAATTATCTCAAATAGTTCGAGTTTTACTAGAAGCGTTTTTATTTTTGTTGTCAAAGCGAGCCATCATTTGATATTGTAGACAATACAGAGTGAGTTTTAATAACTAGAAATAAATAAGGGTACGAAATAACTGATATTAGATATGCAATATAATTGCAGAGGGATTTCGTTTGTATATCTTGCCTTTCGGTTTAGTTAGGATGAGAACTTTTCGCTTAGCGCATGGGTTAGTTAGGTGCAACATTAACGTAGGTGTTCACGCGCACGCGGAGAGGATGTGTCATTCAGAGATGTCAAAATAGAAATCCCAGATAGGAATTGGTACCAGGGAGGTGATTGACGTCATGCCGGGAAGTGTGGGCTGAGGATTTTTGGGATTTGAAAAAAAAAGCAGTGATTTGAGTTCCTGCCTCCGAACGAGAGAGTCGAGATTCAGAGCTGGGCGAGGCCAGACGACTTAATGCGCTACGGGCGCCGCGCGCCGGTTGGGTTGAGAGCTGACGACGTAAAAGCAGTCAGCATAGAAAGATTGTGTCTCTCTCTCTCCTCGTGTCGAAAAATCTTTAAACTCAAAAAGGCGAATAAAAATTTCGTGAGTTTCGTGTTTTTAGATTCCCTATGTCTATTTCACACATCCGTATATCATGGGTATGTAACAGATATCCCGAAGACATAAATAGTCTACTCTGCTGGATTGGTTCAGTTCGAAATTTCCTGAATGTTACTACGACAAAACACATCTGAAGAAGGCCGGAGGTGACAGCAACCGAAATGCTGTGAAATATAACAACCAAGACGAGAACAATGGAGACATGTCAAAAGTATAAGTTATTTCTTAGAAACTTAAAACAGATAGTATCCCTTCATCTTCCTGATTCTAACAAAGCTTATTAATAATAATAATGATTAACGGCTACCTCTAAAAGTAAAAAACAAACAATTTAGAACATTATGAAAAACATTAAATATAGCGCTGATCAATCGGAGACTGGGCCGTTAGGTATTATTTAGATTTCTGTGATCCCATTGATCCTCTTGTAACTTACAAACGACGACAAATGATACCTGAAGAAGGCTGGAGAATATAGCTACCGAAAGATGGTGAATTGCCTAGATTTCTTATATATGAAGTAGTAATCTTTTACAAGTCTCAGATTCTTTTCTTTTTTTTTACATTCGAAAATCCTTGAAATTTACCTTCCTGCCTAAAAAAAAATAACCTGCAAAGTGTCGGAGAGGATAGCGACCGAAGCAAGGTGCAATGTCTAAATATTTTATACATGGAGTTCTTATAATTTCCTGTATTTACACGTCTCAGACTCTTTTCTTCATCTTTGTTTTTATGTTCGAAATTTCCAGAAGTTTACCAACTATGACGAAAGATACCTGAAGAATGCAGAAAACATTCTGAAAATAAGATCAATAGTCTGTGATGGAAATAATTACTCTTCAGAAATTTGAAAATATTTTTAAACGAATTTCGAAACGTTAAATTGGAATGTTTTGATATTTTATATATCCTTAGATATCCTTAAATATATAGCACATCAACTGAAAAAGCCAGACTTGAATTATATATATGAGGGCAATTAAAAAAATTAAAGGGATCATTTTTTCCTTAGATATAAACTTTGCGATATTTGGAAATAGTTTATGGCAAAAGATTATTTTAACCACACAGAAATATTTGTTTTGAATCTATTCAAAATGGCAGCAAATCAGAATGCTCTAGGTTTGAACAGTGGTCGGTCATCTGATTTTTAGTGGCTGAGAGGTGCAAACAATGTGAAATTAATAGAAGAATAAGTGATATATACAGAGAAGCGTGTTTTAGTAAAAAAATGTTTACAAATGAGTTAAAGATAGGTTTGCTACTAAGAGATAGAGAAGAAAAAAAAAGTCCATGGAGTGAAAACACACTGACGCTCCGGTAAAGAAAAAGTTTCGGACTCAAAGGTCAGGAAAGAAGGTCATGCTTACAGTCTTCGGGGACATGAAAGGATTCATCACTATTGATTTCTTTGAAAAAGGTGTAACTGTAGAGTGCTTCCTATTGCCAACTCTTTCGAGAAAAAAATCACTTTATTTATTGAAAGGCTCGCATATTTAGGCGTGGGGATTTTGTTGGAGTAGCAGCACATCTGGAGACAGACTGCAAGAGAGAGAAAGATCCCCAGAGAGAAGCAGTCACAGACCTCAAGAAAGGGAGAGAGACTCAAAGTTAGGAGAGCCCTGGAGAGAAACTGTTACACATCTCAGAGAGAGAGAGCGAGAGAGAGAGAGAGCAAAAGAAACTCAGAATACAACGAAGGTCCTATAGTTGTGAAATGGTTGTTATTTATTTGGTTTTGCTTCTTTATCTGCTACATAAGCAGATAAAGAATCACTTAGACTGGTTACTCATCTAAGTATTGAGCCGGTTAATCGGTATTTAACTTCGGTGATCATGCGGGAACTGGGACTTTAAGTGTGACTTGATCATCTTTATTGATCAGTTTTCTTGATCAGACCAACATCCCAATATTTTTCTTTTTTTTTTTTTGTTTGCTTTATTATAACTGCTATTTATTTATGCCTTTTTGGTCTGGTTTGGTTTCATGGCATATAAACCCTTGTTGGATATTTAATGCCAAATCCTATTTTTACATATATATTAAATATATGATTTGTAGACTTATTTTGTAGACACATGCAGTTAAATGATCAAACGGTTCTGTTTCTAACAATTCAATTTAGCATAAGTTAAAGTTAAATGGTTCCAAGTATTGCGATGTATTATTAACATTAGTGAACTGCGGCCTTGAAGTCAGCGGGTAAATAACTCACGAAAGCAAAGAAGGCAAATGAAAAGTCTGTACAAATTGAAAAATGCTTTTATATCCATCAGAATCAGAGTTGAATGAAAAGCATCGAAACAAAAATATCCAATTTCTGTTGTTTTTATAATTCCCGCCAAGAAAACCTTCCTTTTAAGTAAACTGGAGTAACACAATATTTTTATTCATTTAAGGTCATGAATTAAAATCATAATGATTGACAGCTTCCTCTAAAAAACAAAAAAACAAAAAATTAACATTACTTTTATGTAAAACAATACCAAATATATGTCGGTTGGTTGTGTTGGTTAGTTAATGTCAAATCCTATTGAATGTATATATTTGTGGATAAGAGTTTTTTTTTCTTTTTTTGATGAGCCAGAGTTCCTTTGTACACAGTTAAATGGTTTCAAGTATAGTAAATGATTTGATAGTTCTATTTGACCCATAGATAGGACCCTAACAGGTACTACCACCCTGGGTCAAAGTGAAACTGGGAGTAATGGCCACGAAGGGTTGCTCTACATTACTCAAAGCTCCAGCATTACTGGAGCCTCACCATCAGATGGTTTGGTGTCCTACTCAGAGCAATTGTTCAATTTGATCCATAGATGGGACCTGAAAGTAATGGCAATAAAGGGATTCTCTAACATTTCTCAACGCTCTAGGACTGGAGCCTCACCATTAAATAGTTTACTGTCATATCTAAGACACTCGTTGTGGGGGGGGGCGTCTTATCTTACTGCATAAATGCAGTCGGCGTATTCTACAACATCAGTTAACTGGGCTATAAAAAATATAGCACTTGTCTAATTTTTAAGATAAGGGATTGTTATTATTTTCTACATATTGTAGACTACCTGATGGTGAGTTCAAACCCTGTGAAAAAGTCAAAACGTGGCTGATGCGAGACATTCCATCCCCGGATATAGACACTGGAATAAGAACAATCTACCTTCGGGATTCAAATAATGGGTTAATTTCGGAATTCCCGGAAGGCACCCGAGGAAGCTCGGAGCATACAACGACCGAAACGTTTGTCTGTATAGCAACCAAGGTAAGTATAGCAGTCCGCATGTGTAGTTAATAATTATAGCAAATATTTCGTTAATACCAAAATGTTCTTATTTCTAATAAAGTGTTATACAACCAAAACGGATATTAATAGACATTATTTATTCCCAAACTTTTCAACGTTGAAGCTTTGTAACCAAGAAAAACATAAAACTTGGTTTGAAAATGTACTTTGTATATAGAATTTTCCGTAGGAGTATACTTATTTTGGACCCGAAAATGAGACAAAAAAGTGAAAGAAAATCCTTATGAAAATTAATAGGTTTGGTTTGGTGTAGTTTGAATTTATGACATATTAACCATTGTTGGTTATTTAATGCCAAATTCTGTTTTTACATAGATATTAAATACGTGATTTGTAAACTTATTTTGTAGATACATACAGTTAAATAAACAAACAGTTCTATTTCTAACAATTCAATTTAGCTTAAGTTAAAAAAGTTAGATGGTTTATAGTATTACCATGTATCACTAACAATTTAATTAAACATCATTCATTTGTTTACACACTGTTAAATGATCAAACTGTTCGAGTTCAAGCAATTCAAATTAGTCACTTGTTTGCACTCAGTTTAAATGTTAAACAGTTCTATTTGTCCCATACACAGGATCCTATCTGGTGCTACCATTCCTGGCCAGAGTGGACCTGGGAGTGATGGTAATGAAGGGGTACTCCGCATTCTCCAAAACTCCAGCATTACTGGAGCCTCGCCATCAAATTGTTTAGTGTCATATCTTGGACATTCGTTTGCGGAGGGTCTTACTCCTCTGCAAAGATGCAGTCGGTGTATTCTACAGCCCCCCCCCAGGTGTCCGGGCTTAAACCTTAATAACAATGCCTCCATATGGAAACATAAAACATATATACGAGGTGCATACGATAAGTTTCCAGATCTTTTTCGTATGGGCACTTAAAATTGTTGTAGACTTTTGAAAATACACTATGTTATTGCTATGAGATGACAGACCAATTTTTATGATTTCAGCTTCAAATGAACACCTACAGCAGGAATTGGAACACACCCTACTAAAGCCTGGTTGTCACAGCTTGTGAATTTCAAAAATGCAATCTGGACGTGAGGACGCTTTAGAAGAACGATATGCAATAAAATTGTGTTTTAAACTTGGAAAAAATGCCACAGAAACGTATGGAATGCTTCAGACTGCTTTTCGACCATCTTGCATGAATCGAGCATGAGTTTTTGAGTGGCATAAGAGATTCAAGGAAGGCAGGGAGTATGTGAGGGATGATGAGAGGTGTGGGAGGAGTAAGGAAGTCAATACACCAGAGTTGATTGTCCAAAGGGTTAGGGTTAGAGGTAGGATTGAGGTTTTAAGGGAGTTCAGAAAGAGATTCCGTCGGAAGAGATCTGCACTCTTTAAATCAGGTCCATGGCATTTCTACTAGGACAATGCACAAGTCCACAACTCCATCGTTGTCACAGACTATTTGATCAAGATAGACATCAAGACAGTTCCTCAGCCTCCCTATAGTCCAGAACTTGCTCCCTGAGACTTTTGGTTATTCCCTAAGCTCAGAGGCTGTCGTTATGAGACAATTGAGGAGATGAAAGAGGCTATGACGAAGGTCATTGACACGCTCACACAAGAGAACTTCCATGGGGCCTTCCAGAGGTTGTTGGAATGGTACAACAAGTGCATTGCAACCGGAGGAGATTACTTCGAAGGGGACTAGAGTTTCATCTGTGTACTATCAATAAAAAATCCCATACGAAAAATGTCTGAAAATCTATTTAATGATCCTCGTGTATTTATTTGGTTTGGTTTGGGTTCTTTGTTTAATGGCATATCAAACTTTCTAGGTTATTTAATGCCATAGCCATTCTCCAAGAAGAACAGTAGTGGTACTATTTAACCCATAGCTGGGAGGATACGGGGGTTCATACCTTTCCCAAGGGTATTTGTCTGAAAGTGAACGTAATAGCGCGACTGGAATACGAACTCGCTTACAACGATTCCACAGTCCATCGCTTTAACTATTACACCACGAGGGCACCTCCCCCAGAAATTTTGTATGATAGATTGTCATTTCATTAATAAATTATCTTTCTTTTTATTTAGTGAGAACAAGATAGTTCTTCTTGGATGTTGTCATTGTATATATTTTTATTACAGTCTCAATTCGGTAGAGTTTTGTAATAAATAATACTTAATAATATCCGTTCTGATTGTACTGTGCTACACTATAAATAATAAAATACAGGTATCTTAGATTTAATATAAAGAAAAACAACTTTTTATTTAATTTTTTTTTTTTTGGTCTTACTTAACTCTTTATTCTAACTGGTGGTTTTCACTGGTGCTAAGTGACAGTAAGTCTTATCTGGTCTCCAGGACTCCTCAGTATCCTAGTCGATCTTAGCAGTCTTAGATGGTCTCGATTTTTCCTTTGATCTCCCGTTCACCAAGTCTCTTTTTCAGGTAACTTGGGGACTATTCCAAGTGTTCAAACTACGATTGGTATCACTGTCAGTCCCGTCATTTTCAGCTTTCTGATTACACCCAGATATTTGCATAACCTGATGGGACCAGTCGAGTAAACTTATTGACCATAAAAGTAAGAAATGACCGAGGCAGATTTTAGAAGAATGAACTCAGTATATTGTAAAAAGTGAAAATTAACGGAAATGGATTTAAAAGGAATAAATTGGGAATATGTTGTTTTTGCAAGGAAGAAAACGACGAGAAAAAATATGTATTGAAAAATGGTGAGAGAATTGTTATTTTGATTGTCCTAATAAATCAAATACTCAAACAGGAATTGTTTTGTCTACAGCCCAGAGAAAGAGGAAGCGAAATTTGGCCGAGTGAAGCCGGAGCTTGTCAATCAACGGCCTGACAGTGAACGTTCGGGAATAACTTTAAAAAAAAATTCTAGTATGGAAAATTTTAACTTAATTTTCTTACTGTTATTATTGAACAGTTACTGACGATATGTCACGTGAACATAAAATTGTAATAATTCCAAATTTGGGGAGTACCACTCCTTTTGGGTAATAGTGAGAGTAAAGCGGATGTAAAGAGCGTGACAAGCGGTGGGAAACGGAATTGATTGCTGGAATCTAAATTAGAAGATTGATATTTGAGCTTGGCCCACCACCACCCTTCAGAGGGAAGATATACATAAAATATAAGGGATTCCAGAGAGAGCGCGGATTGACAACTAAATTCACGTCGCTCTGGGCTCTGGTTTGCGCCAGACTACCCTGAGTGGAAAAGCAGAGAAAAGCCATATTATTTGTTGTTTGGGCGTGACGTAGTCTTACCGATATACAAAAATATAAAAGAAGTAAAGAAAGACTGAGATAATTCGATGCTTTGAGATAACCTTAACCAAGTCTTACGGAGATAAAGAAGAAAGAGAAATCGAGATAATATGATACTTTAGAGAGCAGCTCGGAGTGGACGAGAGATGCCCTTGTACCAGACTCATAAGATAAAAAAGCGAATACAATCGAGATAATATGATACTTCGTGACTCGACATTTTACCGAGCTGACCTGGATATAGAAAAAGTAAAGTGAATTGAGAGAACGCGACAATTGTTGAGACCAGCTGACGAGCAGAAGAGGACAACTTGATTTCACGTCTTGGCCTTTTATCAGACTACCATGGGCATGAAAAGTGAAGAAAGCCTATCGTATTAATTAATTAATTAAATGAAATATTGAATCATATAACACCGACACCAACAAATACCTAAATTATGCACATGGCTAAACCTAGATTTTATCATATATGAACTTGGAAAAGTTTGTAAAATAGGTTTAACAGTTCCACAAAACTGGGGATATTTTGCTATAGTTTTTGTCCATCTAGTAATAATAAAGTCCTTTAAATATGAACACAAACTTTGCTCCACGAAAGTCATTTCAATAAATTCTTCTTTTAAGAAAGGTGCTAACATTTGCATTTTATACGTCAGAGTCGTTAATTTATTTAAATTACTCGTATGTTTTGAATGGGTTTTATGTGAACCACACATCACTCGTGGCCATCACACCCAATCAAGTTTATTGCGAAGAGTATGGTATCTGGCAATTAGTCTCCGTAATTCCACGATTTTTGTTCTCCAGTTATAAAAGGGTTTATAAATGCAAACTAGTAATTTACCCCTGCCCTATGAACCCCTATGCTCTTAAAAACTCTAAATTTTATTCACTCCGGGGGGGGGGTCTACATAGACCACTTTGAGAAACCCTCTGCTTGACAGATATCTTGCATTTTCCCCATTTCCACCATCTTTCCTAAGGTTTTTGTGTGTGCCTTTGTGATGTCAAAAACCTGTTATCTTTTTGGTGAAAGGAAGAGGAGGTTTGTGTTCTTTAGTTCCGTCTTTTTATTTTGCAGTCAAATTTCTATAGGCTTCATGTTATTTAATTCCTGGCTCCCATGTAATGTTGATTCCCTCTTCAATAGGCTTAGAATTATGGATATTTTCTTTGTGCCAAGCAACTGTCAAAGTTTGTTAAGGTCCTAAGGTTTAAGTCATGTTTTTGGCATTGACATCAAATAATATTTCGTGAGAAAAATATTTTATTTGATAGTTCGTTGAGTGTGATTGTATCGGAAAAATTGAATTCTATCTATCTAGCTATCTATCTATCTATATTTCAGTCACTTCATATATCTCTAAATATCAATCTCAGTCAGTTCACACCTCTCTACCTATCAATATGAGTCGGTCATATCTCTCTACCTATCAATTATAGAGGGTTAATGTCTATCTACCTGTCAATATCAATCAATTCATATCTCACTACCTGTTAATCTTAGTCAGTTCTTATCTCTCAACCAATTAATTTCAATCAGTTCATATCTCTCTTCCTTTAAATCCCAATTAGTTCATATCTCACAACCTGTCACTCTCAATCAGTTCTTATCTCTCAACCAATTAATCTCAATCAGTTCATATCACTGTGCCTTTTAATTCCTGTTTTGTGCATATATCTCTCTAACTATTTATCTCGGTAGGTTCATATCTCTCTATCCAATATTAATCGATAAATATATCTTTACATTTCTAACTTAATCAATTCATATCTCCCTAACTATTCATCTCAATCGGATCCCGGGGGTGTCCCCGTGGTGTAATGGTTAAAGCGTTGGTCTGAGAAATCGTAGCACGCGAGTTCGAACTGAAGTCGCGCTATTACGTTCACTTTCAGACAAATACCCTTGGGAAAGGTATGAACCTCCTTATCCTCCCAGCTGTGGGTTAAATAGCACCACGACTGTTCTTCTAGGAGAATGGCTTTGGCATTAAATAACCCACGAAGGTTGATATGCCATTAAACAAAGAAACCAAACTAATCAATCGGATCCTATGTCTCTACGTATTAATCTCAATCAGATCATATCTCTCTATCAATCTTAATCGGTTCATATCTTCCTTCATCTACCGTATTAATGGCAATCTGTTTATATCTCTTTATCTGTCAATCTTAATCGGTTCATATCTTCCTTCATCTACCGTATTAATGGCAATCTGTTCATATCTCTCTAGCAATCTTAATCGATTCATATCTTCCTTCATCTACCGTATTAATGGCAATCTGTTCATATCTCTCTAGCAATCTTAATCGGTTCATATCTTCCTTCATCTACCGTATTAATGGCAATCTGTTCATATCTCTCTAGCAATCTTAATCGGTTCATATCTTCCTTCATCTACCGTATTAATGGCAATCTGTACATATCTCTTCATCTGTCAATCTTAATCGGTTCATATCTTCCTTCATCTACCGTATTAATGGCAATCTGTTCATATCTCTCTATCAATCTTAATCGGTTCATATCTTCCTTCATCTACCGTATTAATGGCAATCTGTACATATCTCTCTATCAATCTTAATCGGTTCATATCTTCCTTCATCTACCGTATTAATGGCAATCTGTTCATATCTCTCTATCAATCTTAATCGGTTCATATCTTCCTTCATCTACCGTATTAATGGCAATCTGTACATATCTCTCTATCAATCTTAATCGGTTCATATCTTCCTTCATCTACCGTATTAATGGCAATCTGTTCATATCTCTCTATCAATCTTAATCGGTTCATATCTTCCTTCATCTACCGTATTAATGGCAATCTGTTCAAATCTCTTCATCTATCAATCTTAGTCGGTTCTTATCTTCCTTCATCTACCGTATTAATGGCAATCTGTTCATATCTCTCTATCAATCTTAATCGGTTCATATCTTCCTTCATCTACCGTATTAATGGCAATCTGTTCATATCTCTCTATCAATCTTAATCGGTTCATATCTTCCTTCATCTACCGTATTAATGGCAATCTGTACATATCTCTCTATCAATCTTAATCGGTTCATATCTTCCTTCATCTACCGTATTAATGGCAATCTGTTCAAATCTCTTCATCTATCAATCTTAGTCGGTTCTTATCTTCCTTCATCTACCGTATTAATGGCAATCTGTTCATATCTCTTCATCTATCAATCTTAGTCGGTTCATATCTTCCTTCATCTACCGTATTAATGGCAATCTGTTCAAATCTCTTCATCTATCAATCTTAATCGGTTCATATCTTCCTTCATCTACCGTATTAATGGCAATCTGTTCATATCTCTTCATCTATCAATCTTAGTCGGTTCTTATCTTCCTTCATCTACCGTATTAATGGCAATCTGTTCATATCTCTCTAGCAATCTTAATCGGTTCATATCTTCCTTCATCTACCGTATTAATGGCAATCTGTTCATATCTCTTCATCTATCAATCTTAGTCGGTTCTTATCTTCCTTCATCTACCGTATTAATGGCAATCTGTTCATATCTCTTCATCTATCAATCTTAGTCGGTTCTTATCTTCCTTCATCTACCGTATTAATGGCAATCTGTTCATATCTCTTCATCTATCAATCTTAGTCGGTTCATATCTTCCTTCATCTACCGTATTAATGGCAATCTGTTCAAATCTCTTCATCTATCAATCTTAATCGGTTCATATCTTCCTTCATCTACTGTATTAATGGCAATCTGTTCATATCTCTTCATCTATCAATCTTAATCGGTTCATATCTTCCTTCATCTACCGTATTAATGGCAATCTGTTCATATCTCTCTAGCAATCTTAATCGGTTCATATCTTCCTTCATCTACCGTATTAATGGCAATCTGTTCATATCTCTCTAGCAATCTTAATCAGTTCATATCTTCCTTCATCTACCGTATTAATGGCAATCTGTTCATATCTCTCTATCAATCTTAATCGGTTCATATCTTCCTTCATCTACCGTATTAATGGCAATCTGTTCATATCTCTCAAGCAATCTTAATCGGTTCGTATCTTCCTTCATCTACCGTATTAATGGCAATCTGTTCATATCTCTCTAGCAATCTTAATCAGTTCATTTCTTCCTTCATCTACCGTATTAATGGCAATCTGTTCATATCTCTTTATCTATCAATCTTAATCGGTTCATATCTTCCTTCATCTACCGTATTAATGGCAATCTGTTCATATCTCTCTAGCAATCTTAATCGGTTCATATCTTCCTTCATCTACGGTATTAATGGCAATCTGTTCATATCTCTTCATCTGTCAATCTTAATCGGTTCATATCTTCCTTCATCTACCGTATTAATGGCAATCTGTTCATATCTCTCTATCAATCTTAATCGGTTCATATCTTCCTTCATCTACCGTATTAATGGCAATCTGTTCATATCTCTCTAGCAATCTTAATCGGTTCATATCTTCCTTCATCTACCGTATTAATGGCAATCTGTTCATATCTCTCTAGCAATCTTAATCGGTTCATATCTTCCTTCATCTACCGTATTAATGGCAATCTGTTCATATCTCTCTATCAATCTTAATCGGTTCATATCTTCCTTCATCTACCGTATTAATGGCAATCTGTTCATATCTTTCTAGCAATCTTAATCGGTTCATATCTTCCTTCATCTACCGTATTAATGGCAATCTGTTCATATCTCTCTAGCAATCTTAATCGGTTCATATCTTCCTTCATCTACCGTCTTAATGGCAATCTGTTCATATCTCTCTATCAATCTTAATCGGTTCATATCTTCCTTCATCTACCGTATTAATGGCAATCTGTTCATATCTCTCTATCAATCTTAATCAGTTCATATCTTCCTTCATCTACCTTATTAATGGCAATCTGTTTATATCTCTCTAGCAATCTTAATCAGTTAATATCTTCCTTCATCTACCGTATTAATGGCAATCTGTTCATATCTCTCTATCAATCTTAATCGGTTCATATCTTCCTTCATCTACCGTCTTAATGGCAATCTGTTCATATCTCTCTATCAATCTTAATCGGTTAATCTTCCTTCATCTACCGTATTAATGGCAATCTGTTCATATCTCTTTATCAATCTTAATCGGTTCATATCTTCCTTCATCTACCGTATTAATAGCAATCTGTTCATATCTCTCTATCAATCTTAATCGGTTCATATCTTCCTTCATCTACCGTATTAATCGCAATCTGTTCATATCTCTCTAACAATCTTAGTCGGTTCATATCTTCCTTCATCTACCGTATTAATGGCAATCTGTTCATATCTCTTCATCTATCAATCTTAATCGGTTCATATCTTCCTTCATCTACCGTATTAATGGCAATCTGTTCATATCTCTGTATCAATTCTAATCGGTTCATATCTTCCTTCATCTACCGTATTAATGGCAATCTGTTCATATCTCTCTAGCAATCTTAATCGGTTCATATCTTCCTTCATCTACTGTATTAATGGCAATCTGTTCATATCTCTCTATCAATCTTAATCGGTTCATATCTTCCTTCATCTACCGTATTAATGGCAATCTGTTCATATCTCTCTATCAATCTTAATCGGTTCCTCTCTTCCTTCATCTACCGTATTAATGGCAATCTGTTCATATCTCTCTAGCAATCTTAATCGGTTCATATCTTCCTTCATCGACCGTATTAATGGCAATCTGTTCATATCTCTCTATCAATCTTAATCGGTTCATATCTTCCTTCATCTACGGTATTAATGGCAATCTGTTCATATCTCTTTATCAATCTTAATCGGTTCATATCTTCCTTCATCTACCGTATTAATAGCAATCTGTTCAAATCTCTCTATCAATCTTAATCGGTTCATATCTTCCTTCATCTACCGTATTAATCGCAATCTGTTCATATCTCTCTAACAATCTTAGTCGGTTCATATCTTCCTTCATCTACCGTATTAATGGCAATCTGTTTATATCTCTTCATCTATCAATCTTAATCGGTTCATATCTTCCTTCATCTACCGTATTAATGGCAATCTGTTCATATCTCTTTATCTGTCAATCTTAATCGGTTCATATCTTCCTTCATCTACCGTATTAATGGCAATATGTTCATATCTCTCTATCAATCTTAATCGGTTCATATCTTCCTTCATCTACGGTATTAATGGCAATCTGTTCATATCTCTTCATCTGTCAATCTTAATCGGTTCATATCTTCCTTCATCTACAGTATTAATGGCAATCTGTTCATATCTCTCTAGCAATCTTAATCGGTTCATATCTTCCTTCATCTACGGTATTAATGGCAATCTGTTCATATCTCTTCATCTGTCAATCTTAATCGGTTCATATCTTCCTTCATCTACCGTATTAATGGCAATATGTTCATATCTCTCTAGCAATCTTAATCGGTTCATATCTTCCTTCATCTACGGTATTAATGGCAATCTGTTCATATCTCTTCATCTGTCAATCTTAATCGGTTCATATCTTCCTTCATCTACCGTATTAATGGCAATCTGTTCATATCTCTCTAGCAATCTTAATCGGTTCATATCTTCCTTCATCTACGGTATTAATGGCAATCTGTTCCTATCTCTTCATCTGTCAATCTTAATCGGTTCATATCTTCCTTCATCTACCGTATTAATGGCAATATGTTCATATCTCTCTAGCAATCTTAATCGGTTCATATCTTCCTTCATCTACGGTATTAATGGCAATCTGTTCATATCTCTTCATCTGTCAATCTTAATCGGTTCATATCTTCCTTCATCTACAGTATTAATGGCAATCTGTTCATATCTCTCTAGCAATCTTAATCGGTTCATATCTTCCTTCATCTACGGTATTAATGGCAATCTGTTCATATCTCTTCATCTGTCAATCTTAATCGGTTCATATCTTTCTTCATCTACCGTATTAATGGCAATCTGTTCATATCTCTCTATCAATCTTAATCGGTTCATATCTTCCTTCATCTACCGTATTAATGGCAATCTGTTCATATCTCTCTATCAATCTTAATCAGTTCATATCTTCTTTCATCTACCGTATTAATGGCAATCTGTTCATATCTCTCTAGCAATCTTAATTGGTTCATATCTTCCTTCATCTACCGTATTAATGGCAATCTGTTCATATCTCTTCATCTGTCAATCTTAATCGGTTCATATCTTCCTTCATCTACCGTATTAATGGCAATCTGTTCATATCTCTTTATCAATCTTAATTGGTTCATATCTTCCTTCATCTACCGTATTAATGGCAATCTGTTCATATCTCTCTATCAATCCTAATCGGTTCATATCTTCCTTCATCTACCGTATTAATGGCAATCTGTTCATATCTCTCTATCAATCTTAATCGGTTCATATCTTCCTTCATCTACCGTCTTAATGGCAATCTGTTCATATCTCTCTATCAATCTTAATCGGTTCATATCTTCCTTCATCTACCGTATTAATGGCAATCTGTTCATATCTCTCTATCAATCTTAATCAGTTCATATCTTCCTTCATCTACCTTATTAATGGCAATCTGTTCATATCTCTCTAGCAATCTTAATCGGTTAATATCTTCCTTCATCTACCGTATTAATGGCAATCTGTTCATATCTCTCTATCAATCTTAATCGGTTCATATCTTCCTTCATCTACCGTATTAATGGCAATCTGTTCATATCTCTCTAGCAATCTTAATCGGTTCATATCTTCCTTCATCTACCGTATTAATGGCAATCTGTTCATATCTCTCTATCAATCTTAATCGGTTCATATCTTCCTTCATCTACCGTCTTAATGGCAATCTGTTCATATCTCTCTAGCAATCTTAATCGGTTCATATCTTCCTTCATCTACCGTATTAATGGCAATCTGTTCATATCTCTCTATCAATCTTAATCGGTTCATATCTTCCTTCATCTACCGTATTAATGGCAATCTGTTCATATCTCTCTATCAATCTTAATCGGTTCCTATCTTCCTTCATCTACCGTATTAATGGCAATCTGTTCATATCTCTCTAGCAATCTTAATCGGTTCATATCTTCCTTCATCGACCGTATTAATGGCAATCTGTTCATATCTCTCTATCAATCTTAATCGGTTCATATCTTCCTTCATCTACGGTATTAATGCCAATCTGTTCATATCTCTTTATCAATCTTAATCGGTTCATATCTTCCTTCATCTACCGTATTAATAGCAATCTGTTCATATCTCTCTATCAATCTTAATCGGTTCATATCTTCCTTCATCTACCGTATTAATCACAATCTGTTCATATCTCTCTAACAATCTTAGTCGGTTCATATCTTCCTTCATCTACCGTATTAATGGCAATCTGTTCATATCTCTTCATCTATCAATCTTAATCGGTTCATATCTTCCTTCATCTACCGTATTAATGGCAATCTGTTCATATCTCTGTATCAATTCTAATCGGTTCATATCTTCCTTCATCTACCGTATTAATGGCAATCTGTTCATATCTCTCTAGCAATCTTAATCGGTTCATATCTTCCTTCATCTACTGTATTAATGGCAATCTGTTCATATCTCTCTATCAATCTTAATCGGTTCATATCTTCCTTCATCTACCGTATTAATGGCAATCTGTTCATATCTCTCTATCAATCTTAATCGGTTCCTCTCTTCCTTCATCTACCGTATTAATGGCAATCTGTTCATATCTCTCTAGCAATCTTAATCGGTTCATATCTTCCTTCATCGACCGTATTAATGGCAATCTGTTCATATCTCTCTATCAATCTTAATCGGTTCATATCTTCCTTCATCTACGGTATTAATGGCAATCTGTTCATATCTCTTTATCAATCTTAATCGGTTCATATCTTCCATCATCTACCGTATTAATAGCAATCTGTTCATATCTCTCTATCAATCTTAATCGGTTCATATCTTCCTTCATCTACCGTATTAATCGCAATCTGTTCATATCTCTCTAACAATCTTAGTCGGTTCATATCTTCCTTCATCTACCGTATTAATGGCAATCTGTTTATATCTCTTCATCTATCAATCTTAATCGGTTCATATCTTCCTTCATCTACCGTATTAATGGCAATCTGTTCATATCTCTTTATCTGTCAATCTTAATCGGTTCATATCTTCCTTCATCTACCGTATTAATGGCAATATGTTCATATCTCTCTATCAATCTTAATCGGTCCATATCTTCCTTCATCTACGGTATTAATGGCAATCTGTTCATATCTCTTCATCTGTCAATCTTAATCGGTTCATATCTTCCTTCATCTACAGTATTAATGGCAATCTGTTCATATCTCTCTAGCAATCTTAATCGGTTCATATCATCCTTCATCTACGGTATTAATGGCAATCTGTTCATATCTCTTCATCTGTCAATCTTAATCGGTTCATATCTTCCTTCATCTACCGTATTAATGGCAATATGTTCATATCTCTCTAGCAATCTTAATCGGTTCATATCTTCCTTCATCTACGGTATTAATGGCAATCTGTTCATATCTCTTCATCTGTCAATCTTAATCGGTTCATATCTTCCTTCATCTACCGTATTAATGGCAATCTGTTCATATCTCTCTAGCAATCTTAATCGGTTCATATCTTCCTTCATCTACGGTATTAATGGCAATCTGTTCCTATCTCTTCATCTGTCAATCTTAATCGGTTCATATCTTCCTTCATCTACCGTATTAATGGCAATATGTTCATATCTCTCTAGCAATCTCAATCGGTTCATATCTTCCTTCATCTACGGTATTAATGGCAATCTGTTCATATCTCTTCATCTGTCAATCTTAATCGGTTCATATCTTCCTTCATCTACAGTATTAATGGCAATCTGTTCATATCTCTCTAGCAATCTTAATCGGTTCATATCTTCCTTCATCTACGGTATTAATGGCAATCTGTTCATATCTCTTCATCTGTCAATCTTAATCGGTTCATATCTTTCTTCATCTACCGTATTAATGGCAATCTGTTCATATCTCTCTATCAATCTTAATCGGTTCATATCTTCCTTCATCTACCGTATTAATGGCAATCTGTTCATATCTCTCTATCAATCTTAATCAGTTCATATCTTCTTTCATCTACCGTATTAATGGCAATCTGTTCATATCTCTCTAGCAATCTTAATTGGTTAGATCTTCCTTCATCTACCGTATTAATGGCAATCTGTTCATATCTCTTCATCTGTCAATCTTAATCGGTTCATATCTTCCTTCATCTACCGTATTAATGGCAATCTGTTCATATCTCTTTATCAATCTTAATTGGTTCATATCTTCCTTCATCTACCGTATTAATGGCAATCTGTTCATATCTCTCTATCAATCCTAATCGGTTCATATCTTCCTTCATCTACCGTATTAATGGCAATCTGTTCATATCTCTCTATCAATCTTAATCGGTTCATATCTTCCTTCATCTACCGTATTAATGGCAATCTGTTCATATCTCTCTATCAATCTTAATCGGTTCATATCTTCCTTCATCTACCGTATTAATGGCAATCTGTTCATATCTCTCTATCAATCTTAATCGGTTCATATCTTCCTTCATCTACCGTATTAATGGCAATCTGTTCATATCTCTCTATCAATCTTAATCGGTTCATATCTTCCTTCATCTACCGTATTAATGGCAATCTGTTCATATCTCTCTATCAATCTTAATCGGTTCATATCTTCCCTCATCTACCGTATTAATGGCAATCTGTTCATATCTCTTCATCTGTCAATCTTAATCGGTTCATATCTTCCTTCATCTACCGTATTAATTGCAATCTGTTCATATCTCTCTATCAATCTTAATCGGTTCCTCTCTTCCTTCATCTACCGTATTAATCGCAATCTGTTCATATCTCTCTATCAATCCTAATCGGTTCATATCTTCCTTCATCTACCGTATTAATGGCAATGTGTTCATATCTCTCTATCAATCTTAATCGGTTCATATCTTCCTTCATCTACAGTATTAATGGCAATCTGTTCATATCTCTTCATCTGTCAATCTTAATCGGTTCATATCTTCCTTCATCTACCGTCTTAATAGCAATCTGTTCATATCTCTCTATCAATCTTAATCGGTTCATATCTTCCTTCATCTACTGTATTAATGGCAATCTGTTCATATCTCTCTATCAATCTTAATCGGTTCATATCTTCCTTCATCTACTGTATTAATGGCAATCTGTTCATATCTCTTTATCTGTCAATATTAATCGGTTCATATCTTCCTTCATCTACCGTATTAATGGCAATTGGTTCATATCTCTCTATCAATCTTAATCGGTTCATATCTTCCTTCATCTACCGTATTAATGGCAATCTGTTCATATCTCTCTATCAATCTTAATCGGTTTCTCTCTTCCTTCATCTACCGTATTAATGGCAATCTGTTCATATCTCTCTAGCAATCTTAATCGGTTCATATCTTCCTTCATCTACCGTATTAATGGCAATCTGTTCATATCTCTCTAGCAATCTTAGTCGGTTCATATCTTCCTTCATCTACCGTATTAATGGCAATCTGTTCATATCTCTTCATCTGTCAATCTTAATCGGTTCATATCTTCCTTCATCTACCGTATTAATGGCAATCTGTTCATATCTCTCTAGCAATCTTAATCGGTTCATATCTTCCTTCATCTACCGTATTAATGGCAATCTGTTCATATCTCTTCATCTATCAATCCTAATCGGTTCATATCTTCATTCATCTACCGTATTAATGGCAATCTGTTCATATCTCTCTATCAATCTTAATCGGTTCATATCTTCCCTCATCTACCGTATTAATGGCAATCGGTTCATATCTCTTTATCTATCAATCTTAATCGGTTCATATCTTCCTTCGTCTACCGTATTAATGGCAATCTGTTCATATATCTCTATGAATCTTATTCGGTTCATATCTTCCTTAATCTACCGTATTAATGGCAATCTGTTCATATATCTCTATCATTCTTAATCGGTTCATATCTTCCTTCATCTACCGTATTAATGGCAATCGGTTCATATCTCTTTATCTATCAATCTTAATCGGTTCATATCTTCCTTCGTCTACCGTATTAATGGCAATCTGTTCATATATCTCTATGAATCTTATTCGGTTCATATCTTCCTTAATCTACCGTATTAATGGCAATCTGTTCATATATCTCTATCAATCTTAATCGGTTCATATCTTCCTTCGTCTACCGTATTAATGGCAATCTGTTCATATATCTCTATCAATTTTAATCGGTTCATATCTTCTTTCATCTACCATATTAATGGCAATCTGTTCATATCTCTCTATCAATCTTAATCGGTTCATATCTTCCTTAATCTACCGTCTTAATGGCAATCTGTTCATATCTCTTCATCAATCTTAATCGGTTCATATCTTCCTTCATCTACCTTATTAATGGCAATCTTTTCATATCTCTCTATCAATCTTAATCGGTTCATATCTTCCTTCATCTACCGTATTAATGGCAATCTGTTCATATCTCTCTATCAATCTTAATCGGTTCATATCTTCCTTCATCTTCCGTATTAATGGCAATCTGTTCATATCTCTTTATATGTCAATCGTAATCGGTTCATATCTTCCTTAATCTACCGTATTAATGGCAATCTGTTCATATCTCTCTATCAATCTTAATCGGTTCATATCTTCCTTCATCTACCGTATTAATGGCAATCTGTTCATATCTCTCTATCAATCTTAATCGGTTCATATCTTCCTTCATCTACCGTATTAATGGCAATCTGTTCATATCTCTCTATCAATCTTAATCGGTTCATATCTTCCTTCATCTACCGTATTAATGGCAATCTGTTCATATCTCTCTAGCAATCTTAATCGGTTCATATCTTCCTTCATCTACCGTATTAATGGCAATCTGTTCATATCTCTCTAGCAATCTAAATCAGTTCATATCTTCCTTCATCTTCCGTATTAATGGCAATCTGTTCATATCTCTTTATATGTCAATCTTAATCGGTTCATATCTTCCTTCATCTACCGTATTAATGGCAATCTGTTCATATCTCTCTATCAATCTTAATCGGTTCATATCTTCCTTCATCTTCCGTATTAATGGCAATCTGTTCATATCTCTCTAGCAATCTTAGTCGGTTCATATCTTCCTTCATCTACCGTATTAATGGCAATCTGTTCATATCTCTCTATCAATCTTAATCGGTTCATATCTTCCTTCATCTACCGTATTAATGGCAATCGGTTCATATCTCTTTATCTATAAATCTTAATCGGTTCATATCTTCCTTCATCTACCGTATTAATGGCAATCTGTTCATATCTCTCTATCAATCTTAATCGGTTCATATCTTCCTTCATCTACCGTATTAATGGCAATCTGTTCATATCTCTCTATCAATCTTAATCGGTTCATATCTTCCTTCATCTACCGTATTAATGGCAATCTGTTCATATCTCTCTATCAATCTTAATCGGTTCATATCTTCCTTCATCTACCGTATTAATGGCAATCTGTCCATATCTCTCTATCAATCTTAATCGGTTCATATCTTCCTTCATCTACTGTATTAACTGCAATCTGTTCATATCTCTCTAGCAATCTTAATCGGTTCATATCTTCCTTCATCTACCGTATTAATGGCAATCTGTCCATATCTCTCTATCAATCTTAATCGGTTCTTATCTTCCTTCATCTACCGTATTAATGGCAATCTGTTCATATCTCTCTAGCAATCTTAATCGGTTCATATCTTCCTTCGTCTACCGTATTAATGGCAATCGGTTCATATCTCTCTATAAATCTTAATCGGTTCATATCTTCCTTCATCTACTGTATTAATGGCAATCTGTTCATATCTCTCTAGCAATCTTAATCGGTTCATATCTTCCTTCATCTACCGTATTAATGGCAATCTGTTCATATCTCTTCATCTATCAATCTTAATCGGTTCATATCTTCCTTCATCTACCGTATTAATGGCAATCGGTTCATATCTCTTTATCAATCTTAATCGGTTCATATCTTCCTTCATCTATCGTATTAATGGCAATCTGTTCATATCTCTTCATCTATCAATCTTAATCGGTTCATATCTTCCTTCATCTACCGTATTAATGGCAATCTGTTCATATCTCTCTAGCAATCTTAATCGGTTCATATCTTCCTTCATCTACCGTATTAATGGCAATCTGTTCATATCTCTCTAGCAATCTTAATCGGTTCATATCTTCCTTCATCTACCGTATTAATGGCAATCTGTTCATATCTCTCTATCAATCTTAATCGGTTCATATCTTCCTTCATCTACCGTATTAATGGCAATCGGTTCATATCTCTTTATCTATCAATCTTAATCGGTTCATATCTTCCTTCATCTACCGTATTAATGGCAATCTGTTCATATCTCTCTATCAATCTTAATCAGTTCATATCTTCCTTCATCTACCGTATTAATGGCAATCTGTTCATATCTCTCTAGCAATCTTAATCGGTTCATATCTTCCTTCATCTACTGTATTAATGGCAATCTGTTCATATCTCTCTATCAATCTTAATCGGTTCATATCTTCCTTCATCTACCGTATTAATGGCAATCTGTTCATATCTCTCTAGCAATCTTAATCAGTTCATATCTTCCTTCATCTACCGTATTAATGGCAATCTGTTCATATCTCTTCATCTATCAATCTTAATCGGTTCATATCTTCCTTCATCTACCGTTTTAATGGCAATCTGTTCATATCTCTCTAGCAATCTTAATCGGTTCATATCTTCCTTCATCTACCGTATTAATGGCAATCTGTTCATATCTCTCTAGCAATCTTAATCGGTTCATATCTTCCTTCATCTACCGTATTAATGGCAATCTGTTCATATCTCTTCATCTATCAATCTTAATCGGTTCATATCTTCCTTCATTTACCGTATTAATGGCAATCTGTTCATATCTCTCTATCAATCTTAATCGGTTCATATCTTCCTTCATCTACCGTATTAATGGCAATCTGTTCATATCTCTCTAGCAATCTTAATCGGTTCATATCTTCCTTCATCTACCGTATTAATGGCAATCTGTTCATATCTCTTCATCTATCAATCTTAATCGGTTCATATCTTCCTTCAGCTACCGTATTAATGGCAATCTGTTCATATCTCTCTAGCAGTCTTAATCGGTTCATATCTTCCTTCATCTACCGTATTAATGGCAATCTGTTCATATCTCTTCATCTATCAATCTTAATCGGTTCATATCTTCCTTCATCTACCGTATTAATGGCAATCTGTTCATATCACTTTATCTATCAATCTTAATCGGTTCATATCTTCCTTCATCTACCGTATTAATGGCAATCGGTTCATATCTCTTCATCTATCAATCTTAATCGGTTCATATCTTCCTTCATCTACCGTATTAATGGCAATCTGTTCATATCTCTCTAGCAATCTTAGTCGGTTCATATCTTCCTTCATTTACCGTATTAATGGCAATCTGTTCATATCTCTCTAGCAATCTTAATCAGTTCATATCTTCCTTCATCTACCGTATTAATGGCAATCTGTTCATATCTCTCTATCAATCTTAATCGGTTCAAATCTTCTTTCATCTACCGTCTTAATGGCAATCTGTTCATATCTCTCTAGCAATCTTAATCGGTTCATATCTTCCTTCATCGACCGTATTAATGGCAATCTGTTCATATCTCTCTATCAATCTTAATCGGTTCATATCTTCCTTCATCTACGGTATTAATGGCTATCTGTTCATATCTCTTTATCAATCTTAATCGGTTCATATCTTCCTTCATCTACCGTATTAATAGCAATCTGTTCATATCTCTCTATCAATCTTAATCGGTTCATATCTTCCTTCATCTACCGTATTAATAGCAATCTGTTCATATCTCTCTATCAATCTTAATCGGTTCATATCTTCCTTCATCTACCGTATTAATAGCAATCTGTTCATATCTCTCTATCAATCTTAATCGGTTCATATCTTCCTTCATCTACCGTATTAATGTCAATCTGTTCATATCTCTCTATCAATCTTAATCGGTTCATATCTTCCTTCATCTACCGTATTAATAGCAATCTGTTCATATCTCTCTATCAATCTTAATCGGTTCATATCTTCCTTCATCTACCGTATTAATGGCAATCTGTTCATATCTCTCTATCAATCTTAATCGGTTCATATCTTCCTTCATCTACCGTATTAATGGCAATCTGTTCATATCTCTCTATCAATCCTAATCGGTTCATATCTTACTTCATCTACCGTATTAATGGCAATATGTTCATATCTCTCTATCAATCTTAATCGGTTCATATCTTCCTTCATCTACGGTATTAATGGCAATCTGTTCCTATCTCTTCATCTGTCAATCTTAATCGGTTCATATCTTCCTTCATCTACCGTATTAATGGCAATCTGTTCATATCTCTCTATCAATCTTAATCGGTTCCTCTCTTCCTTCATCTACCGTATTAATGGCAATCTGTTCATATCTCTCTATCAATCTTAATCGGTTCATATCTTCCTTCATCTACCGTATTAATGGCAATCTGTTCATATCTCTCTAGCAATCTTAATCGGTTCATATCTTCCTTCGTCTACCGTATTAATGGCAATCTGTTCATATCTCTCTATCAATCTTAATCAGTTAATATCTTCCTTCAACTACCGTATTAATGGCAATCTGTTCATATCTCTTCATCTATCAATCTTAATCGGTTCATATCTTCCTTCATCTACCGTATTAATGGCAATCTGTTCATATCTCTCTAGTAATCTTAATCGGTTCATATTTTCCTTCATCTACGTATTAATGGCAATCTGTTCATATCTCTCTATCAATCTTAATCGGTTCATATCTTCCTTCATCTACCGTATTAATGGCAATCTGTTCATATCTCTCTATCAATCTTAATCAGTTAATATCTTCCTTCAACTACCGTATTAATGGCAATCTGTTCATATCTCTTCATCTATCAATCTTAATTGGTTCATATCTTCCTTCATCTACCGTATTAATGTCAATCTGTTCATATCTCTTTATCTGTCAATCTTAATCGGTTCATATCTTCCTTCATCTACCGTATTAATGGCAATCTGTTCCTATCTCTCTATCAATCTTAATCAGTTAATATCTTCCTTCAACTACCGTATTAATGGCAATCTGTTCATATCTCTTCATCTATCAATCTTAATCGGTTCATATCTTCCTTCATTTACCGTATTAATGGCAATCTGTTCATATCTCTCTATCAATCTTAATCGGTTCATATCTTCCTTCATCTACCGTATTAATGGCAATCTGTTCATATCTCTCTAGCAATCTTAATCGGTTCATATCTTCCTTCATCTACCGTATTAATGGCAATCTGTTCATATCTCTTCATCTATCAATCTTAATCGGTTCATATCTTCCTTCATTTACCGTATTAATGGCAATCTGTTCATATCTCTCTATCAATCTTAATCGGTTCATATCTTCCTTCATCTACCGTATTAATGGCAATCTGTTCATATCTCTCTAGCAATCTTAATCGGTTCATATCTTCCTTCATCTACCGTATTAATGGCAATCTGTTCATATCTCTTCATCTATCAATCTTAATCGGTTCATATCTTCCTTCATCTACCGTATTAATGGCAATCTGTTCATATCTCTCTAGCAGTCTTAATCGGTTCATATCTTCCTTCATCTACCGTATTAATGGCAATCTGTTCATATCTCTTCATCTATCAATCTTAATCGGTTCATATCTTCCTTCATCTACCGTATTAATGGCAATCTGTTCATATCACTTTATCTATCAATCTTAATCGGTTCATATCTTCCTTCATCTACCGTATTAATGGCAATCGGTTCATATCTCTTCATCTATCAATCTTAATCGGTTCATATCTTCCTTCATCTACCGTATTAATGGCAATCTGTTCATATCTCTCTAGCAATCTTAGTCGGTTCATATCTTCCTTCATCTACCGTATTAATGGCAATCTGTTCATATCTCTCTAGCAATCTTAATCAGTTCATATCTTCCTTCATCTACCGTATTAATGGCAATCTGTTCATATCTCTCTATCAATCTTAATCGGTTCAAATCTTCTTTCATCTACCGTCTTAATGGCAATCTGTTCATATCTCTCTAGCAATCTTAATCGGTTCATATCTTCCTTCATCGACCGTATTAATGGCAATCTGTTCATATCTCTCTATCAATCTTAATCGGTTCATATCTTCCTTCATCTACGGTATTAATGGCTATCTGTTCATATCTCTTTATCAATCTTAATCGGTTCATATCTTCCTTCATCTACCGTATTAATAGCAATCTGTTCATATCTCTCTATCAATCTTAATCGGTTCATATCTTCCTTCATCTACCGTATTAATAGCAATCTGTTCATATCTCTCTATCAATCTTAATCGGTTCATATCTTCCTTCATCTACCGTATTAATAGCAATCTGTTCATATCTCTCTATCAATCTTAATCGGTTCATATCTTCCTTCATCTACCGTATTAATGTCAATCTGTTCATATCTCTCTATCAATCTTAATCGGTTCATATCTTCCTTCATCTACCGTATTAATAGCAATCTGTTCATATCTCTCTATCAATCTTAATCGGTTCATATCTTCCTTCATCTACCGTATTAATGGCAATCTGTTCATATCTCTCTATCAATCTTAATCGGTTCATATCTTCCTTCATCTACCGTATTAATGGCAATCTGTTCATATCTCTCTATCAATCCTAATCGGTTCATATCTTACTTCATCTACCGTATTAATGGCAATATGTTCATATGTCTCTATCAATCTTAATCGGTTCATATCTTCCTTCATCTACGGTATTAATGGCAATCTGTTCCTATCTCTTCATCTGTCAATCTTAATCGGTTCATATCTTCCTTCATCTACCGTATTAATGGCAATCTGTTCATATCTCTCTATCAATCTTAATCGGTTCCTCTCTTCCTTCATCTACCGTATTAATGGCAATCTGTTCATATCTCTCTATCAATCTTAATCGGTTCATATCTTCCTTCATCTACCGTATTAATGGCAATCTGTTCATATCTCTCTAGCAATCTTAATCGGTTCATATCTTCCTTCGTCTACCGTATTAATGGCAATCTGTTCATATCTCTCTATCAATCTTAATCAGTTAATATCTTCCTTCAACTACCGTATTAATGGCAATCTGTTCATATCTCTTCATCTATCAATCTTAATCGGTTCATATCTTCCTTCATCTACCGTATTAATGGCAATCTGTTCATATCTCTCTAGTAATCTTAATCGGTTCATATTTTCCTTCATCTACGTATTAATGGCAATCTGTTCATATCTCTCTATCAATCTTAATCGGTTCATATCTTCCTTCATCTACCGTATTAATGGCAATCTGTTCATATCTCTCTATCAATCTTAATCAGTTAATATCTTCCTTCAACTACCGTATTAATGGCAATCTGTTCATATCTCTTCATCTATCAATCTTAATTGGTTCATATCTTCCTTCATCTACCGTATTAATGGCAATCTGTTCCTATCTCTCTAGCAATCTTAATCGGTTCATATCTTCCTTCATCTACCGTATTAATGGCAATCTGTTCATATCTCTTTATCTGTCAATCTTAATCGGTTCATATCTTCCTTCATCTACCGTATTAATGGCAATCTGTTCATATCTCTCTAGCAATCTTAATCGGTTCATATCTTCCTTCATCTACCGTATTAATGGCAATCTGTTCATATCTCTCTATCAATCTTAATCGGTTCATATCTTCCTTCATCTACCGTATTAATGGCAATCTGTTCATATCTCTCTATCAATCTTAATCGGTTCATATCTTCCTTCATCTACCGTATTAATGTCAATCTGTTCATATCTTTTTATCTGTCAATCTTAATCGGTTCATATCTTCCTTCATCTACCGTATTAATGGCAATCTGTTCCTATCTCTCTAGCAATCTTAATCGGTTCATATCTTCCTTCATCTACCGTATTAATGGCAATCTGTTCATATCTCTTTATCTGTCAATCTTAATCGGTTCATATCTTCCTTCATCTACCGTATTAATGGCAATCTGTTCATATCTCTTTATCTGTCAATCTTAATCGGTTCATATCTCTCTTCACCTACCGTATTAATGGCAATCTGTTCATATCTCTCTATCAATCTTAATCGGTTCATATCTTCCTTCATCTACCGTATTAATGGCAATCTGTTCATATCTCTTCATCAATCTTAATCGGTTCATATCTTCCTTCATCTACTGTATTAATGGCAATCTGTTCATATCTCTCTAGCAATCTTAATCGGTTCATATCTTCCTTCGTCTACCGTATTAATGGCAATCTGTTCATATCTCTCTATCAATCTTAATCAGTTAATATCTTCCTTCAACTACCGTATTAATGGCAATCTGTTCATATCTCTTCATCTATCAATCTTAATCGGTTCATATCTTCCTTCATCTACCGTATTAATGGCAATCTGTTCATATCTCTCTAGTAATCTTAATCGGTTCATATTTTCCTTCATCTACCGTATTAATGGCAATCAGTTCATATCTCTCTATCAATCTTAATCGGTTCATATCTTCCTTCATCTACCGTATTAATGGCAATCTGTTCATATCTCTCTATCAATCTTAATCAGTTAATATCTTCCTTCAACTACCGTATTAATGGCAATCTGTTCATATCTCTTCATCTATCAATCTTAATCGGTTCATATCTTCCTTCATCTACCGTATTAATGGCAATCTGTTCATATCTCTTCATCAATCCTAATTGGTTCATATCTTCTTTCATCTACCGTATTAATGGCAATCTGTTCATATCTCTCTATCAATCTTAATCGGTTCATATCTTCCTTCATCTACCGTATTAATGTCAATCTGTTCATATCTCTTTATCTGTCAATCTTAATCGGTTCATATCTTCCTTCATCTACCGTATTAATGGCAATCTGTTCATATCTCTCTAGCAATCTTAATCGGTTCATATCTTCCTTCATCTACCGTATTAATGGCAATCTGTTCATATCTCTCTATCAGTCTTAATCGGTTCATATCTTCCTTCATCTACCGTATTAATGGCAATCTGTTCATATCTCTTCATCAATCTTAATCGGTTCATATCTTCCTTCATCTACCGTATTAATGGCAATCTGTTCATATCTCTTCATCAATCTTAATCGGTTCATATCTTCCTTCATCTACCGTATTAATGGCAATCTGTTCATATCTCTTCATCAATCTTAATCGGTTCATATCTTCCTTCATCTACCGTATTAATGGCAATCTGTTCATATCTCTCTAGCAATCTTAATCGGTTCATATCTTCCTTCATCTACCGTATTAATGGCAATCTGTTCATATCTCTCTATCAATCTTAATCGGTTCATATCTTCCTTCATGTACCGTATTAATGGCAATCTGTTCATATCTCTTTATCTGTCAATCTTAATCGGTTCATATCTTTCTTCATCTACCGTATTAATGGCAATCTGTTCATATCTCTTTATTTGTCAATCTTAATCGGTTCATATCTTCCTTCATCTACCGTATTAATGGCAATCTGTTCATATCTCTTTATCTGTCAATATTAATCGGTTCATATCTTCCTTCATCTACCGTATTAATGGCAATCGGTTCATATCTCTCTATCAATCTTAATCGGTTCATATCTTCCTTCATCTTCCGTATTAATGGCAATCTTTTCATATCTCTCTGTAAATCTTAATCGGTTTATATCTTCCTTCATCAACCGTATTAATGGCAATCTGTTCATATCTCTTTATCTGTCAATCTTAATCGGTTCATATCTTTCTTCATCTACCGTATTAATGGCAATCGGTTCATATCTCTCTATCTATCAATCTTAATCGGTTCACATCTTCCTTTATCTACCGTATTAATGGCAATCTGTTCATATCTGTCTAGCAATCTTAGTCGGTTCATATCTTCCTTCATCTACCATATTAATGGCAATCTGTTCATATCTCTCTAGCAATCTTAATCAGTTCATATCTTCCTTCATCTACCGTATTAATGGCAATCTGTTCATATCTCTTTATCTGTCAATCTTAATCGGTTCATATCTTCCTTCATCTACGGTATTTATGGCAATCTGTTCATATCTCTTTATCAATCTTAATCGGTTCATATCTTCCTTCATCTACCGTATTAATGGCAATCTGTTCATATCTCTCTATCAATCTTAATCTGTTCATATCTTCCTTCATCTACCGTATTAATCGCAATCTGTTCATATCTCTCTAGCAATCTTAGTCGTTTAATATCTTCCTTCATCTACCGTATTAATGGCAATCTGTTCATATCTCTTCATCTATCAATCTTAATCGGTTCATATCTTCCTTCATCTACCGTATTAATCGCAATCTGTTCATATCTCTCTAGCAATCTTAATCGGTTCATATCTTCCTTCATCTACCGTATTAATGGCAATCTGTTCATATCTCTTTATCTATCAATCTTAATCGGTTCATATCTTCCTTCATCTACCGTATTAATGGTAATCTGTTCATATCTCTCTATCAATCCTAATCGGTTTATATCTTCCTTCATCTACCGTATTAATGGCAATCTGTTCATATCTCTCTAGCAATCTTAATCGGTTCATATCTTCCTTCATCTACGGTATTAATGGCAATCTGTTCATATCTCTTCATCTTTCAATCTTAATCGGTTCATATCTTCCTTCATCTACCGTATTAATGGCAATCTGTTCATATCTCTTCATCTATCAATCTTAATCGGTTCATATCTTCCTTCATCTACCGTATGAAAGGCAATCTGTTCATATCTCTTCATCTTTCAATCTTAATCGGTTCATATCTTCCTTCATCTACCGTATTAATGGCAATCTGTTCATATCTCTTCATCTATCAATCTTAATCGGTTCATATCTTCCTTCATCTACCGTATTAATGGCAATCTGTTCATATCTCTTCATCTATCACTCCTAATCGGTTCATATCTTCCTTCATCTACCGTATGAATGGCAATCTGTTCATATCTCTCTATCAATTTTAATCAGTTCATATCTTCCTTCATTTACCTTATTAATGGCAATCTGTTCATATCTCTCTAGCAATCTTAATCGGTTCATATCTTCCTTCATCTACCGTATTAATGGCAATCTGTTCATATCTCTCTATCAATCTTAATCGGTTCATATCGTCCTTCATCTACCTTATTAATGGCAATCTGTTCATATCTCTCTATCAATCTTAATCGGTTCATATCTTCCTTCATCTACGGTATTAATGGCAATCTGTTCATATCTCTCTATCAATCTTAATCGGTTCATATCTTCCTTCATCTACCGTATTAATGGCAATCTGTTCATATCTCTCTATCAATCTTAATCGGTTCATATCTTCCTTCATCTACCGTATTAATGGCAATCTGTTCATATCTCTCTAGCAATCTTAATCGGTTCATATCTTCTTTCATCTACCGTATTAATGGCAATCTGTTCATATCTCTCTAGCAATCTTAATCGGTTCATATCTTCCTTCATCTACCGTATTAATGGCAATCTGTTCATATCTCTCTAGCAATCTTAATCGGTTCATATCTTCTTTCATCTACCGTATTAATGGCAATCTGTTCATATCTCTTTATCTGTCAATCTTAATCGGTTCATATCTTCCTTCATCTACCGTATTAATGGCAATCTGTTCATATCTCTCTATCAATCTTAATCGGTTCATATCTTCCTTCATCTACCGTATTAATGGCAATCTGTTCATATCTCTTCATCAATCTTAATCGGTTCATATCTTCCTTCATCTACCTTATTAATGGCAATCTTTTCATATCTCTCTAGCCATCTTAATCGGTTCATATCTTCCTTCATCTACCGTATTAATGGCAATCTGTTCATATCTCTCTATCAATCTTAATCGGTTCATATCTTCCTTCATCTACCGTATTAATGGCAATCTGTCCATATCTCTTTATCTGTCAATCTTAATCGGTTCATATCTTTCTTCATCTACCGTATTAATGGCAATCTGTTCATATCTCTCTAGCAATCTTAATCGGTTCATATCTTCCTTCATCTACCGTATTAATGTCAATCTGTTCATATCTCTCTATCAATCTTAATCGGTTCATATCTTCCTTCATCTACCGTATTAATGGCAATCTGTTCATATCTCTCTATCAATCTTAATCGGTTCATATCTTCCTTCATCTACCGTATTAATGTCAATCTGTTCATATCTCTTTATCTGTCAATCTTAATCGGTTCATATCTTCCTTCATCTACCGTAATAATGGCAATCTGTTCCGATCTCTCTAGCAATCTTAATCGGTTCATATCTTCCTTCATCTACCGTATTAATGGCAATCTGTTCATATCTCTTTATCTGTCAATCTTAATCGGTTCATATCTCCCTTCATCTACCGTATTAATGGCAATCGGTTCATATCTTCCTTCATCTACCGTATTAATGGCAATCTGTTCATATCTCTTTATCTATCAATCTTAATCGGTTCATATCTTCCTTCATCTACCGTATTAATGGCAATCTGTTCATATCTCTTTATCTGTCAATCTTAATCGGTTCATATCTTCCTTCATCTACCGCATTAATGGCAATCTGTTCATATCTCTCTATCAATCTTAATCGGTTCATATCTTCCTTCATCTACGGGTTAATGGCAATCTGTTCATATCTCTCTAGCAATCTTAATCGGTTCATATCTTCCTTCATCTACCGTATTAATGGCAATCTGTTTATATCTCTTTATCTGTCAATCTTAATCGGTTCATATCTTCCTTCATCTACCGTATTAATGGCAATCTGTTCATATCTCTCTAGCAATCTTAATTGGTTCATATCTTCCTTCATCTACCGTACTAATGGCAATCTGTTCATATCTCTTTATCTGTCAATCTCAATCGGTTCATATCTTCCTTCATCTACCGTATTAATGGCAATCGGTTCATATCTTCCTTCATCTACCGTATTAATGGCAATCTGTTCATATCTCTTTATCTATCAATCTTAATCGGTTCATATCTTCCTTCATCTACCGTATTAATGGCAATCTGTTCATATCTCTTTATCTGTCAATTTTAATCGGTTCATATCTTCTTTCATCTACCATATTAATGGCAATCTGTTCATATCTCTCCAGCAATCTTAATCGGTTCATATCTTCCTTCATCTACCGTATTAATGGCAATCTGTTCATATGTCTCTATCAATCTTAATCGGTTCATATCTTCCTTCATCTACCGTATTAATGGCAATCTGTTCATATCTCTTCATCAATCTTAATCGGTTCATATCTTCCTTCATCTACCTTATTAATGGCAATCTTTTCATATCTCTCTAGCAATCTTAATCGGTTCATATCTTCCTTCATCTACCGTATTAATGGCAATCTGTTCATATCTCTCTATCAATCTTAATCGGTTCATATCTTCCTTCATCTACCGTATTAATGGCAATCCGTCCATATCTCTTTATCTGTCAATCTTAATCGGTTCATATCTTTCTTCATCTACCGTATTAATGGCAATCTGTTCATATCTCTCTAGCAATCTTAATCGGTTCATATCTTCCTTCATCAACCGTATTAATGGCAATCTGTTTATATCTCTCTAGCAATCTTAATCGGTTCATATTTTCCTTCATCTACCGTATTAATGGCAATCTGTTTATATCTCTTTATCTGTCAATCTTAATCGGTTCATATCTTCCTTCATCTACCGTATTAATGGCAATCTGTTCATATCTCTTTATCTGTCAATATTAATCGGTTCATATCTTCCTTCCTCTACCGTATTAATGGCAATCTGTTCATATCTCTCTATCAATCTTAATCGGTTCATATCTTCCTTCATCTACCGTATTAATGGCAATCTGTTCATATCTCTCTAGCAATCTTAATCGGTTCATATCTTCCTTCATCTACCGTATTAATGTCAATCTGTTCATATCTCTTTATCCGTCAATCTTAATCGGTTCATATCTTCCTTCATCTACCGTATTAATGGCAATCTGTTCATATCTCTCTATCAATCTTAATCGGTTCATATCTTCCTTCATATACCGTATTAATGGCAATCTGTTCATATCTCTCTAGCAATCTTAATCGGTTCATATCTTCCTTCATCTACCGTATTAATTGCAATCTGTTCATATCTCTCTAGCAATCGTAATCGGTTCATATCTTCCTTCATCTACCGTATTAATAGCAATCTGTCCATATCTCTTTATCAGTCAATCTTAATCGGTTCATATCTTTCTTCATCTACCGTATTAATGGCAATCTGTTCTTATCTCTCTAGCAATCTTAATCGGTTCTTATCTTCCTTCATCTACCGTATTAATGGCAATCTGTTCATATCTCTTTATCTGTCAATCTTAATCGGTTCATATCTTCCTTCATCTACCGTATTAATGGCAATCTGTTCATATCTCTGTATCTGTCAATCTTAATCGGTTCATATCTTCCTTCATCTACCGTATTAATGGCAATCTGTTCATATCTCTCTATCAATCATAATCGGTTCATATCTTCCTTCATCTACCGTATTAATGGCAATATGTTCATATCTCTTTATCTGTCAATCTTAATCGGTTCATATCTTCCTTCATCTACCGTATTAATGGCAATCTGTTCATATCTCTCTAGCAATCTTAATCGGTTCATATCTTCCTTCATTTACCGTATTAATGTCAATCTGTTCATATCTCTTTATCTGTCAATCTTAATCGGTTCATATCTTCCTTCATCTACCGTATTAATGGCAATCTGTTCATATCTCTCTAGCAATCTTAATCGGTTCATATCTTCCTTCATCTACCGTATTAATGGCAATCTGTTCATATCTCTTTATCTGTCAATCTTAATCGGTTCATATCTTCCTTCATCTACCGTATTAATGGCAATCTGTTCATATCTCTTTATCTGTCAATCTTAATCGGTTCATATCTTCCTTCATCTACCGTATTAATGTCAATCTGTTCATATCTCTCTAGCAATCTTAATCGGTTCATATCTTCCTTCATCTACCGTATTAATGGCAATCTGTTCATATCTCTCTATCAATCTTAATCGGTTCATATCTTCCTTCATCTACCGTATTAATGTCAATCTGTTCATATCTCTTTATCTGTCAATCTTAATCGGTTCATATCTTCCTTTATCTACCGTATTAATGGCAATCTGTTCCTATCTCTCTAGCAATCTTAATCGGTTCATATCTTCCTTCATCTACCGTATTAATGGCAATCTGTTCATATCTCTTTATCTGTCAATCTTAATCGGTTCATATCTCCCTTCATCTACCGTATTAATGGCAATCGGTTCATATCTTCCTTCATCTACCGTATTAATGGCAATCTGTTCATATCTCTTTATCTATCAATCTTAATCGGTTCATATCTTCCTTCATCTACCGTATTAATGGCAATCTGTTCATATCTCTCTATCAATCTTAATCGGTTCATATCTTCCTTCATCTACCGTATTAATGGCAATCTGTCCATATCTCTTTATCTGTCAATCTTAATCGGTTCATATCTTTCTTCATCTACCGTATTAATGGCAATCTGTTCATATCTCTCTAGCAATCTTAATCGGTTCATATCTTCCTTCATCTACGGGTTAATGGCAATCTGTTCATATCTCTCTAGCAATCTTAATCGGTTCATATCTTCCTTCATCTACCGTATTAATGGCAATCTGTTTATATCTCTTTATCTGTCAATCTTAATCGGTTAATATCTTCCTTCATCTACCGTATTAATGGCAATCTGTTCATATCTCTCTAGCAATCTTAATTGGTTCATATCTTCCTTCATCTACCGTACTAATGGCAATCTGTTCATATCTCTTTATCTGTCAATCTTAATCGGTTCATATCTTCCTTCATCTACCGTATTAATGGCAATCGGTTCATATCTTCCTTCATCTATCGTATTAATGGCAATCTGTTCATATCTCTTTATCTATCAATCTTAATCGGTTCATATCTTCCTTCATCTACCGTATTAATGGCAATCTGTTCATATCTCTTTATCTGTCAATTTTAATCGGTTCATATCTTCTTTCATCTACCATATTAATGGCAATCTGTTCATATCTCTCCAGCAATCTTAATCGGTTCATATCTTCCTTCATCTACCGTATTAATGGCAATCTGTTCATATCTCTCTATCAATCTTAATCGGTTCATATCTTCCTTCATCTACCGTATTAATGGCAATCTGTTCATATCTCTTCATCAATCTTAATCGGTTCATATCTTCCTTCATCTACCTTATTAATGGCAATCTTTTCATATCTCTCTAGCAATCTTAATCGGTTCATATCTTCCTTCATCTACCGTATTAATGGCAATCTGTTTATATCTCTCTATCAATCTTAATCGGTTCATATCTTCCTTCATCTACCGTATTAATGGCAATCTGTCCATATCTCTTTATCTGTCAATCTTAATCGGTTCATATCTTTCTTCATCTACCGTATTAATGGCAATCTGTTCATATCTCTCTATCAATCTTAATCGGTTCATATCTTCCTTCATATACCGTATTAATGGCAATCTGTTCATATCTCTCTAGCAATCTTAATCGGTTCATATCTTCCTTCATCTACCGTATTAATTGCAATCTGTTCATATCTCTCTAGCAATCGTAATCGGTTCATATCTTCCTTCATCTACCGTATTAATGGCAATCTGTCCATATCTCTTTATCAGTCAATCTTAATCGGTTCATATCTTTCTTCATCTACCGTATTAATGGCAATCTGTTCTTATCTCTCTAGCAATCTTAATCGGTTCTTATCTTCCTTCATCTACCGTATTAATGGCAATCTGTTCATATCTCTTTATCTGTCAATCTTAATCGGTTCATATCTTCCTTCATCTACCGTATTAATGGCAATCTGTTCATATCTCTTTATCTGTCAATCTTAATCGGTTCATATCTTCCTTCATCTACCGTATTAATGGCAATCTGTTCATATCTCTCTATCAATCTTAATCGGTTCATATCTTCCTTCATCTACCGTATTAATGGCAATATGTTCATATCTCTTTATCTGTCAATCTTAATCGGTTCATATCTTCCTTCATCTACCGTATTAATGGCAATCTGTTCATATCTCTCTAGCAATCTTAATCGGTTCATATCTTCCTTCATTTACCGTATTAATGTCAATCTGTTCATATCTCTTTATCTGTCAATCTTAATCGGTTCATATCTTCCTTCATCTACCGTATTAATGGCAATCTGTTCATATCTCTCTAGCAATCTTAATCGGTTCATATCTTCCTTCATCTACCGTATTAATGGCAATCTGTTCATATCTCTTTATCTGTCAATCTTAATCGGTTCATATCTTCCTTCATCTACCGTATTAATGGCAATCTGTTCATATCTCTTTATCTGTCAATCTTAATCGGTTCATATCTTCCTTCATCTACCGTATTAATGTCAATCTGTTCATATCTCTCTATCAATCTTAATCGGTTCATATCTTCCTTCATCTACCGTATTAATGGCAATCTGTTCATATCTCTCTATCAATCTTAATCGGTTCATATCTTCCTTCATCTACCGTATTAATGTCAATCTGTTCATATCTCTTTATCTGTCAATCTTAATCGGTTCATATCTTCCTTTATCTACCGTATTAATGGCAATCTGTTCCTATCTCTCTAGCAATCTTAATCGGTTCATATCTTCCTTCATCTACCGTATTAATGGCAATCTGTTCATATCTCTTTATCTGTCAATCTTAATCGGTTCATATCTCCCTTCATCTACCGTATTAATGGCAATCGGTTCATATCTTCCTTCATCTACCGTATTAATGGCAATCTATTCATATCTCTTTATCTATCAATCTTAATCGGTTCATATCTTCCTTCATCTACCGTATTAATGGCAATCTGTTCATATCTCTTTATCTGTCAATCTTAATCGGTTCATATCTTCCTTCATCTACCGTATTAATGGCAATCTGTTCATATCTCTCTAGCAATCTTAATCGGTTCATATCTTCCTTCATCTACGGGTTAATGGCAATCTGTTCATATCTCTCTAGCAATCTTAATCGGTTCATATCTTCCTTCATCTACCGTATTAATGGCAATCTGTTTATATCTCTTTATCTGTCAATCTTAATCGGTTCATATCTTCCTTCATCTACCGTATTAATGGCAATCTGTTCATATCTCTCTAGCAATCTTAATTGGTTCATATCTTCCTTCATCTACCGTACTAATGGCAATCTGTTCATATCTCTTTATCTGTCAATCTTAATCGGTTCATATCTTCCTTCATCTACCGTATTAATGGCAATCGGTTCATATCTTCCTTCATCTACCGTATTAATGGCAATCTGTTCATATCTCTTTATCTATCAATCTTAATCGGTTCATATCTTCCTTCATCTACCGTATTAATGGCAATCTGTTCATATCTCTTTATCTGTCAATTTTAATCGGTTCATATCTTCTTTTATCTACCATATTAATGGCAATCTGTTCATATCTCTCCAGCAATCTTAATCGGTTCATATCTTCCTTCATCTACCGTATTAATGGCAATCTGTTCATATCTCTCTATCAATCTTAATCGGTTCATATCTTCCTTCATCTACCGTATTAATGGCAATCTGTTCATATCTCTTCATCAATCTTAATCGGTTCATATCTTCCTTCATCTACCTTATTAATGGCAATCTTTTCATATCTCTCTAGCAATCTTAATCGGTTCATATCTTCCTTCATCTACCGTATTAATGGCAATCTGTTTATATCTCTCTAGCAATCTTAATCGGTTCATATTTTCCTTCATCTACCGTATTAATGGCAATCTGTTTATATCTCTTTATCTGTCAATCTTAATCGGTTCATATCTTCCTTCATCTACCGTATTAATGGCAATCTGTTCATATCTCTTTATCTGTCAATATTAATCGGTTCATATCTTCCTTCATCTACCGTATTAATGGCAATCTGTTCATATCTCTCTATCAATCTTAATCGGTTCATATCTTCCTCCATCTACCGTATTAATGGCAATCTGTTCATATCTCTCTAGCAATCTTAATCGGTTCATATCTTCCTTCATCTACCGTATTAATGTCAATCAGTTCATATCTCTTTATCCGTCAATCTTAATCGGTTCATATCTTCCTTCATCTACCGTATTAATGGCAATCTGTTCATATCTCTCTATCAATCTTAATCGGTTCATATCTTCCTTCATATACCGTATTAATGGCAATCTGTTCATATCTCTCTAGCAATCTTAATCGGTTCATATCTTCCTTCATCTACCGTATTAATTGCAATCTGTTCATATCTCTCTAGCAATCGTAATCGGTTCATATCTTCCTTCATCTACCGTATTAATGGCAATCTGTCCATATCTCTTTATCAGTCAATCTTAATCGGTTCATATCTTTCTTCATCTACCGTATTAATGGCAATCTGTTCTTATCTCTCTAGCAATCTTAATCGGTTCTTATCTTCCTTCATCTACCGTATTAATGGCAATCTGTTCATATCTCTTTATCTGTCAATCTTAATCGGTTCATATCTTCCTTCATCTACCGTATTAATGGCAATCTGTTCATATCTCTTTATCTGTCAATCTTAATCGGTTCATATCTTCCTTCATCTACCGTATTAATGGCAATCTGTTCATATCTCTCTATCAATCTTAATCGGTTCATATCTTCCTTCATCTACCGTATTAATGGCAATCTGTTCATATCTCTCTATCAATCTTAATCGGTTCATATCTTCCTTCATCTACCGTATTAATGGCAATCTGTTCATATCTCTCTAGCAATCTTAATCGGTTCATATCTTCCTTCATTTACCGTATTAATGTCAATCTGTTCATATCTCTTTATCTGTCAATCTTAATCGGTTCATATCTTCCTTCATCTACCGTATTAATGGCAATCTGTTCATATCTCTTTATCTGTCAATCTTAATCGGTTCATATCTTCCTTCATCTACCGTATTAATGGCAATCTGTTCATATCTCTTTATCTGTCAATCTTAATCGGTTCATATCTTCCTTCATCTACCGTATTAATGGCAATCTGTTCATATCTCTTTATCTGTCAATCTTAATCGGTTCATATCTTCCTTCATCTACCGTATTAATGGCAATCTGTTCATATCTCTCTAGCAATCTTAATCGGTTCATATCTTCCTTCATCTACCGTATTAATGGCAATCTGTTCATATCTCTTTATCTGTCAATCTTAATCGGTTCATATCTTCCTTCATCTACCGTATTAATGGCAATCTGTTCATATCTCTTTATCTGTCAATCTTAATCGGTTCATATCTTCCTTCATCTACCGTATTAATGTCAATCTGTTCATATCTCTTCATCTGTCAATCTTAATCGGTTCATATCTTCCTTCATCTACCGCATTAATGGCAATCTGTTCATATCTCTCTAGCAATCTTAGTCGGTTCATATCTTCCTTCATCTACCGTATTAATGGCAATCTGTTCACATCTCTCTAGCAATCTTAATCGGTTCATATCTTCCTTCATCTACCGTATTAATGTCAATCTGTTCATATCTCTTTATCCGTCAATCTTAATCGGTTCATATCTTCCCTCATCTACCGTATTAATGTCAATCTGTTCATATCTCTTTATCCGTCAATCTTAATCGGTTCATATCTTCCTTCATCTACCGTATTAATGGCAATCTGTTCATATCTCTTTATCTGTCAATCTTAATCGGTTCATATCTTCCTTCATCTACCGTATTAATGGCAATCTGTTCATATCTCTTTATCTGTCAATCTTAATCGGTTCATATCTTCCTTCATCTACCGTATTAATGGCAATCTGTTCATATCTCTCTAGCAATCTTAATCGGTTCATATCTTCCTTCATCTACCGTATTCATTGCAATCTGTTCATATCTCTCTAGCAATCTTAATCGGTTCATATCTTCCTTCATCTACCGTATTAATGGCAATCTGTTCATATCTCTTTATCTGTCAATCTTAATCGGTTCATATCTTCCTTCATCTACCGTATTAATGGCAATCTGTTCATATCTCTTTATCTGTCAATATTAATCGGTTCATATCTTCCTTCATCTACCGTATTAATGGCAATTGGTTCATATCTCTCTATCAATCTTAATCGGTTCATATCTTCCTTCATCTACCGTATTAATGGCAATCTGTTCATATCTCTCTATCAATCTTAATCGGTTCATATCTTCCTTCATCTACCGTATTAATGGCAATCTGTTCATATCTCTCTAGCAATCTTAATCGGTTCATATCTTCCTTCATCTACCGTATTAATGTCAATCTGTTCATATCTCTTTATCCGTCAATCTTAATCGGTTCATATCTTCCCTCATCTACCGTATTAATGTCAATCTGTTCATATCTCTTTATCCGTCAATCTTAATCGGTTCATATCTTCCTTCATCTACCGTATTAATGGCAATCTGTTCATATCTCTCTGGCAATCTTAATCGGTTCATATCTTCCTTCATCTACCGTATTAATGGCAATCTGTTCATATCTCTTTATCTGTCAATCTTAATCGGTTCATATCTTCCTTCATCTACCGTATTAATGGCAATCTGTTCATATCTCTTTATCTGTCAATCTTAATCGGTTCATATCTTCCTTCATCTACCGTATTAATGGCAATCTGTTCATATCTCTTTATCTGTCAATATTAATCGGTTCATATCTTCCTTCATCTACCGCATTAATGGCAATCGGTTCATATCTCTCTATCAATCTTAATCGGTTCATATCTTCCTTCATCTTCCGTATTAATGGCAATCTGTTCATATCTCTTCATCTGTCAATCTTAATCAGTTCATATATTTCTTCATCTACCGTATTAATGGCAATCTGTTCATATCTATCTATCAATCTTAATCGGTTCATATCTTCCTTCATCTACCGTATTAATGGCAATCTGTTCATATCTCTTTATCTATCAATCTTAATCGGTTCATATCTTCCTTCATCTACCGTATTAATGGCAATCTGTTCATATCTCTCTATCAATCTTAATCGGTTCATATCTTCCTTCATCTTCCGTATTAATGGCAATCTGTTCATATCTCTTCATCTGTCAATCTTAATCGGTTCATATCTTCCTTCATCTACCGTATTAATGGCAATCTGTTCATATCTCTCTAGCAATCTTAATCGGTTCATATCTTCCTTCATCTACCGTATTAATGGCAATCTGTTCATATCTCTTTATCTGTCAATCTTAATCGGTTCATATCTTCCTTCATCTACCGTATTAATGGCAATCTGTTCATATCTCTCTAGCAATCTTAATCGGTTCATATCTTCCTTCATCTACCGTATTAATGGCAATCTGTTCATATCTCTTTATCTGTCAATCTTAATCGGTTCATATCTTCCTTCATCTACCGTATTAATGGCAATCTGTTCATATCTCTTTATCTGTCAATATTAATCGGTTCATATCTTCCTTCATCTACCGTATTAATGGCAATTGGTTCATATCTCTCTATCAATCTTAATCGGTTCATATCTTCCTTCATCTACCGTATTAATGGCAATCTGTTCATATCTCTCTAGCAATCTTAATCGGTTCATATCTTCCTTCATCTACCGTATTAATGTCAATCTGTTCATATCTCTTTATCCGTCAATCTTAATCGGTTCATATCTTCCCTCATCTACCGTATTAATGTCAATCTGTTCATATCTCTTTATCTGTCAATCTTAATCGGTTCATATCTTCCTTCATCTACCGTATTAATGGCAATTGGTTCATATCTCTCTATCAATCTTAATCGGTTCATATCTTCCTTCATCTACCGTATTAATGTCAATCTGTCCATATCTCTTTATCCGTCAATCTTAATCGGTTCATATCTTCCCTCATCTACCGTATTAATGTCAATCTGTTCATATCTCTTTATCTGTCAATCTTAATCGGTTCATATCTTCCTTCATCTACCGTATTAATGGCAATTGGTTCATATCTCTCTATCAATCTTAATCGGTTCATATCTTCCTTCATCTACCGTATTAATGGCAATCTGTTCATATCTCTCTGGCAATCTTAATCGGTTCATATCTTCCTTCATCTACCGTATTAATGGCAATCTGTTCATATCTCTTTATCTGTCAATCTTAATCGGTTCATATCTTCCTTCATCTACCGTATTAATGGCAATCTGTTCATATCTCTTTATCTGTCAATCTTAATCGGTTCATATCTTCCTTCATCTACCGCATTAATGGCAATCGGTTCATATCTCTCTATCAATCTTAATCGGTTCATATCTTCCTTCATCTTCCGTATTAATGGCAATCTGTTCATATCTCTTCATCTGTCAATCTTAATCAGTTCATATATTTCTTCATCTACCGTATTAATGGCAATCTGTTCATATCTCTCTATCAATCTTAATCGGTTCATATCTTCCTTCATCTACCGTATTAATGGCAATCTGTTCATATCTCTTTATCCGTCAATCTTAATCGGTTCATATCTTCCCTCATCTACCGTATTAATGTCAATCTGTTCATATCTGTTTATCTGTCAATCTTAATCGGTTCATATCTTCCTTCATCTACCGTATTAATGGCAATCTGTTCATATCTCTTTATCTGTCAATCTTAATCGGTTCATATCTTCCTTCATCTACCGTATTAATGGCAATCTGTTCATATCTCTCTAGCAATCTTAATCGGTTCATATCTTCCTTCATTTACCGTATTAATGTCAATCTGTTCATATCTCTTTATCTGTCAATCTTAATCGGTTCATATCTTCCTTCATCTACCGTATTAATGGCAATCTGTTCATATCTCTCTAGCAATCTTAATCGGTTCATATCTTCCTTCATCTACCGTATTAATGGCAATCTGTTCATATCTCTTTATCTGTCAATCTTAATCGGTTCATATCTTCCTTCATCTACCGTATTAATGGCAATCTGTTCATATATCTTTATCTGTCAATCTTAATCGGTTCATATCTTCCTTCATCTACCGTATTAATGGCAATCTGTTCATATCTCTCTAGCAATCTTAATCGGTTCATATCTTCCTTCATCTACCGTATTAACGGCAATCTGTTCATATCTCTTTATCTGTCAATCTTAATCGGTTCATATCTTCCTTCATCTACCGTATAAATGGCAATCTGTTCATATCTCTTTATCTGTCAATCTTAATCGGTTCATATCTTCCTTCATCTACCGTATTAATGTCAATCTGTTCATATCTCTTTATCTGTCAATCTTAATCGGTTCATATCTTCCTTCATCTACCGCATTAATGGCAATCTGTTCATATCTCTCTAGCAATCTTAATCGGTTCATATCTTCCTTCATCTACCGTATAAATGGCAATCTGTTCATATCTCTTTATCCGTCAATCATAATCGGTTCATATCTTCCCTCATCTACCGTATTAATGTCAATCTGTTCATATCTCTTTATCCGTCAATCTTAATCGGTTCATATCTTCTATCATCTACCGTATTAATGGCAATCTGTTCATATCTCTCTGGCAATCTTAATCGGTTCATATCTTCCTTCATCTACCGTATTAATGGCAATCTGTTCATATCTCTTTATCTGTCAATCTTAATCGGTTCATATCTTCCTTCATCTACCGTATTAATGGCAATCTGTTCATATCTCTTTATCTGTCAATCTTAATCGGTTCATATCTTCCTTCATCTACCGTATTAATGGCAATCTGTTCATATCTCTTTATCTGTCAATATTAATCGGTTCATATCTTCCTTCATCTACCGCATTAATGGCAATCGGTTCATATCTCTCTATCAATCTTAATCGGTTCATATCTTCCTTCATCTTCCGTATTCATGGCAATCTGTTCATATCTCTTCATCTGTCAATCTTAATCAGTTCATATATTTCTTCATCTACCGTATTAATGGCAATCTGTTCATATCTCTCTATCAATCTTAATCGGTTCATATCTTCCTTCATCTACCGTATTAATGGCAATCTGTTCATATCTCTTTATCTATCAATCTTAATCGGTTCATATCTTCCTTCATCTACTGTATTAATGGCAATCTGTTCATATCTCTCTATCAATCTTAATCGGTTCATATCTTCCTTCATCTTCCGTATTAATGGCAATCTGTTCATATCTCTTCATTTGTCAATCTTAATCGGTTCATATCTTCCTTCATCTACCGTATTAATGGCAATATGTTCATATCTCTCTATCAATCTTAATCGGTTCATATCTTCCTTCATCTACCGTATTAATGGCAATCTGTTCATATCTCTCTTTCAATCTTAATCGGTTCATATCTTCCTTCATCTACCGTATTAATGGCAATCTGTTCATATCTCTCTAGCAATCTTAATCGGTTCATATCTTCCTTCATCTACCGTATTAATGGCAATCTGTTCATATCTCTTTATCTGTCAATCTTAATCGGTTCATATCTTCCTTCATCTACCGTATTAATGGCAATCTGTTCATATCTCTTTATCTGTCAATATTAATCGGTTCATATCTTCCTTCATCTACCGTATTAATGGCAATTGGTTCATATCTCTCTATCAATCTTAATCGGTTCATATCTTCCTTCATCTACCGTATTAATGGCAATCTGTTCATATCTCTCTAGCAATCTTAATCGGTTCATATCTTCCTTCATCTACCGTATTAATGTCAATCTGTTCATATCTCTTTATCTGTCAATCTTAATCGGTTCATATCTTCCTTCATCTACCGTATTAATGGCAATCTGTTCATATCTCTTTATCTGTCAATATTAATCGGTTCATATCTTCCTTCATCTACCGTATTAATGGCAATCTGTTCATATCTCTCTAGCAATCTTAATCGGTTCATATCTTCCTTCATCTACCGTATTAATGGCAATCTGTTCATATCTCTCTATCAATCTTAATCGGTTCATATCTTCCTTCATCTACCGTATTAATGGCAATCTGTCCATATCTCTTTATCTGTCAATCTTAATCAGTTCATATCTTTCTTCATCTACCGTATTAATGGCAATCTGTTCATATCTCTCTATCAATCTTAGTCGGTTCATATCTTCCTTCATCTACCGTATTAATGGCAATCTGTTCATATCTCTCTAGCAATCTTAATCGGTTCATATCTTCCTTCATCTACCGTATTAATGGCAATCTGTACATATCTCTTTATCTGTCAATCTTAATCAGTTCATATCTTCCTTCATCTACCGTATTAATGGCAATCTGTTCATATCTCTCTAGCAATCTTAATCGGTTCATATTTTCCTTCATCTACCGTATTAATTGCAATCTGTTCATATCTCTCTAGCAATCTTAATCGGTTCATATCTTCCTTCATCTACCGTATTAATGGCAATCTGTTCCTATCTCTTTATCTGTCAATCTTAATCGGTTCATATCTTTCTTCATCTACCGTATTAATGGCAATCTGTTCATATCTCTTTATCTGTCAATCTTAATCGGTTCATATCTTCCTTCATCTACCGTATTAATGGCAATCGGTTCATATCTCTCTAGCAATCTTAATCGGTTCATATCTTCCTTCATCTACCATATTAATTGCAATCTGTTCATATCTCTCTATCAATCTTAATCGGTTCATATCTTCCTTCATCTACCGTATTAATGGCAATCTGTTCATATCTCTTTATCTGTCAATATTAATCGGTTCATATCTTCCTTCATCTACCGCATTAATGGCAATCGGTTCATATCTCTCTAGCAATCTTAATCGGTTCATATCTTCCTTCATCTACCGTATTAATTGCAATCTGTTCATATCTCTCTATCAATCTTAATCGGTTCATATCTTCCTTCATCTACCGTATTAATGGCAATCTGTTCATATCTCTCTAGCAATCTTAATCGGTTCATATCTTCCTTCATCTACCGCATTAATGGCAATCTGTTCATATCTCTCTAGCAATCTTAGTCGGTTCATATCTTCCTTCATCTACCGTATTAATGGCAATCTGTTCATATCTCTCTAGCAATCTTAGTCGGTTCATATCTTCCTTCATCTACCGTATTAATGGCAATCTGTTCATATCACTCTAGCAATCTTAATCGGTTCATATCTTCCTTCATCTACCGTATTAATGGCAATCTGTTCATATCTCTTTATCTGTCAATCTTAATCGGTTCATATCTTCCTTCATCTACCGCATTAATGGCAATCGGTTCATATCTCTCTAGCAATCTTAATCGGTTCATATCTTCCTTCATCTACCGCATTATTGGCAATCGGTTCATATCTCTCTAGCAATCTTAATCGGTTTATATCTTCCTTCATCTACCGTATTAATGGCAATCTGTTCATATCTCTTTATCTGTCAATATTAATCGGTTCATATCTTCCTTCATCTACCGTATTAATTGCAATCTGTTCATATCTCTCTATCAATCTTAATCGGTTCATATCTTCCTTCATCTACCGTATTAATGGCAATCTGTTCATATCTCTTTATCTGTCAATATTAATCGGTTCATATCTTCCTTCATCTACCGTATTAATTGCAATCTGTTCATATCTCTCTATCAATCTTAATCGGTTCATATCTTCCTTCATCTACCGTATTAATGGCAATCTGTTCATATCTCTTTATCTGTCAATCTTAATCGGTTCATATCTTCCTTCATCTACCGCATTAATGGCAATCGGTTCATATCTCTCTATCAATCTTAATCGGTTCATATCTTCCTTCATCTACCGTATTAATGGCAATCTGTTCATATCTCTTTATCTGTCAATCTTAATCGGTTCATATCTTCCTTCATCTACCGCATTAATGGCAATCGGTTCATATCTCTCTATCAATCTTAATCGGTTCATATCTTCCTTCATCTACCGTATTAATGGCAATCTGTTCATATCTCTTTATCTGTCAATATTAATCGGTTCATATCTTCCTTCATCTTCCGTATTAATGGCAATCTGTTCATATCTCTCTAGCAATCTTAGTCGGGTCATATCTTCCTTCATCTACCGTATTAATGGCAATCTGTTCATATCTCTCTATCAATCTTAATCGGTTCATATCTTCCTTCATTTACCGTATTAATGGCAATCTGTTCATATCTCTTTATCTGTCAATATTAATCGATTCATATCTTCCTTTATCTACCGTATTAATGGCAATCTGTTCATATCTCTTTATCTATCAATGTTAATCGTTTCATATCTTCCTTCATCTACCGTATTAATGTCAATCTGTTCATATCTCTTTATCCGTCGATCCTAATCGGTTCATATCTTCCTTCATCTACCGTATTAATGGCAATCTGTTCATATCTCTCTATCAATCTTAATCGGTTCATATCTTCCTTCATCTACCGTATTAATGGCAATCTGTTCATATCTCTCTATCAATCTTAATCGGTTCATATCTTCCTTCATCTACCGTATTAATGGCAATCTGTTCATATCTCTTTATCTGTCAATATTAATCGGATCATATCTTCCTTCATCTACCGTATTAATGGCAATCTGTTCATATCTCTTTATCTATCAATGTTAATCGGTTCATATCTTCCTTCATCTACCGTATTAATGTCAATCTGTTCATATCTCTTTATCCGTCGATCTTAATCGGTTCATATCTTCCTTCATCTACCGTATTAATGGCAATCTGTTCATATCTCTCTATCAATCTTAATCGGTTCATATCTTCCTTCATCTACCGTATTAATGGCAATCTGTTCATATCTCTCTATCAATCTTAATCGGTTCATATCTTCCTTCATCTAGCGTATTAATGGCAATCTGTTCATATCTCTCTATCAATCTTAATCGGTTCATATCTTCCTTCATCTACCGTATTATTGGCAATCTGTTCATATCTCTCTAGCAATCTTAATCGGTTCATATCTTCCTTCATCTACCGTATTAATGGCAATCTGTTCATATCTCTTTATCTGTCAATATTAATCGGTTCATATCTTCCTTCATCTACCGTATTAATGGCAATCTGTTCATATCTCTTTATCTATCAATGTTAATCGGTTCATATCTTCCTTCATCTACCGTATTAATGTCAATCTGTTCATATCTCTTTATCCGTCGATCTTAATCGGTTCATATCTTCCTTCATCTACCGTATTAATGGCAATCTGTTCATATCTCTCTATCAATCTTAATCGGTTCATATCTTCCTTCATCTACCGTATTAATGGCAATCTGTTCATATCTCTTTATCCGTCGATCTTAATCGGTTCATATCTTCCTTCATCTACCGTATTAATGGCAATCTGTTCATATCTCTCTATCAATCTTAATCGGTTCATATCTTCCTTCATCTACCGTATTAATGGCAATCTGTTCATATCTCTCTATCAATCTTAATCGGTTCATATCTTCCTTCATCTACCGTATTAATGGCAATCTGTTCATATCTCTTTATCCGTCGATCTTAATCGGTTCATATCTTCCTTCATCTACCGTATTAATGGCAATCTGTTCATATCTCTCTAGCAATCTTAATCGGTTCATATCTTCCTTCATCTACCGTATTAATGGCAATCTGTTCATATCTCTCTATTAATCTTAATCGGTTCATATCTTCCTTCATCTACCGTATTAATGTCAATCTGTTCATATCTCTTTATCCGTCGATCTTAATCGGTTCATATCTTCCTTCATCTACCGTATTAATGGCAATCTGTTCATATCTCTCTATCAATCTTAATCGGTTCATATCTTCCTTCATCTACCGTATTAATGGCAATCTGTTCATATCTCTCTATCAATTTTAATCGGTTCATATCTTCCTTCATCTACCGTATTAATGGCAATCTGTTCATATCTCTTTATCCGTCGATCTTAATCGGTTCATATCTTCCTTCATCTACCGTATTAATGGCAATATGTTCATATCTCTCTAGCAATCTTAATCGGTTCATATCTTCCTTCATCTACCGTATTAATGGCAATCTGTCCATATCTCTTTATCTGTCAATCTTAATCGGTTCATATCTTTCTTCATCTACCGTATTAATGACAATCTGTTCATATCTCTCTAGCAATCTTAATCGGTTCATATCTTCCTTCATCTACCGTATTAATGGCAATCTGTTCATATCTCTTTATCTATCAATCTTAATCGGTTCATATCTTCCTTCATCTACTGTATTAATGGCAATCTGTTCATATCTCTCTATCAATCTTAATCGGATCATATCTTCCTTCATCTACCGTATTAATGGCAATCTGTTCATATCTCTTTATCTGTCAATCTTAATCGGTTCATATCTTCCTTCATCTACCGTATTAATGGCAATCTGTTCATATCTCTCTAGCAATCTTAATCGGTTCATATCTTCCTTCATCTACCGTATTAATGGCAATCTGTTCATATCTCTTTATCTGTCAATCTTAATCGGTTCATATCTTCCTTCATCTACCGTATTAATGGCAATTGGTTCATATCTCTCTATCAATCTTAATCGGTTCATATCTTCCTTCATCTACCGTATTAATGGCAATCTGTTCATATCTCTCTATCAATTTTAATCGGTTCATATCTTCCTTCATCTACTTTATTAATGGCAATCTGTTCATATCTCCCTATCAATCTTAATCGGTTCATATCTTCCTTCATCTACCGTATTAATGTCAATCTGTTCATATCTCTTTATCTGTCAATCTTAATCGGTTCATATCTTCCTTCATCTACCGTATTAATGGCAATCTGTTCATATCTCTCTAGCAATCTTAATCGGTTCATATCTTCCTTCATCTACCGTATTAATGTCAATCTGTTCATATCTCTTTATCTCTCAATCTTAATCGGTTCATATCTTCCTTCATCTACCGTATTAATGGCAATCTGTCCATATCTCTTCATCTGTCAATCTTAATCGGTTCATATCTTTCTTCATCTACCGTATTAATGACAATCTGTTCATATCTCTCTAGCAATCTTAATCGGTTCATATCTTCCTTCATCTACCGTATTAATGGCAATCTGTTCATATCTCTTTATCTATCAATCTTAATCGGTTCATATCTTCCTTCATCTACCGTATTAATGGCAATCTGTTCATATCTCTCTGTCAATCTTAATCGGTTCATATCTTCCTTCATCTACCGTATTAATGGCAATCTGTTCATATCTCTCTAGCAATCTTAATCGGTTCATATCTTCCTTCATCTACCGTATTAATGGCAATCTGTTCATATCTCTTTATCTGTCAATCTTAATCGGTTCATATCTTCCTTCATCTACTGTATTAATGGCAATCTGTTCATATCTCTTTATCTGTCAATCTTAATCGGTTCATATCTTTCTTCATCTACCGTATTAATGGCAATTGGTTCATATCTCTCTATCAATCTTAATCGGTTCATATCTTCCTTCATCTACCGTATTAATGGCAATCTGTTCATATCTCTCTATCAATCTTAATCGGTTCATATCTTCCTTCATCTACTTTATTAATGGCAATATGTTCATATCTCTCTAGCAATCTTAATCGGTTCATATCTTCCTTCATCTACCGTATTAATGTCAATCTGTTCATATCTCTTTATCTGTCAATCTTAATCGGTTCATATCTTCCTTCATCTACCGTATTAATGGCAATCTGTTCATATCTCTCTAGCAATCTTAATCGGTTCATATCTTCCTTCATCTACCGTATTAATGGCAATCTGTTCATATCTCTTTATCTGTCAATCTTAATCGGTTCATATCTTCCTTCAACTACCGTATTAATGGCAATCTGTTCATATCTCTTTATCTGTCAATCTTAATCAGTTAATATCTTCCTTCAACTACCGTATTAATGGCAATCTGTTCATATCTCTTTATCTGTCAATATTAATCGGTTCATATCTTCCTTCATCTACCGTATTAATGGCAATCTGTTCATATCTCTCTAGCAATCTTAGTCGGTTCACATCTCTCTGCCTATCAATCTCAACCAGTTCATCTGTCTACCACTCTCTCTCTTTCTCTCTCTCTCTCTCTCTCTCTCTCTCTGTCTCTATTCGTTATCTATCTACAATGATTTTACACGAGAAATAAATAACAATAGTTTTTATAGCAAAAATCATTTCTAATTATTATATTTGTGTTTTTTTTCATAGTGTTGACTCGTTTGACTTTCAATAAGAAGGAGAGAAAGAATAAAAAAGATGAAGGATATTACTAGTAGCAATTATTACTGATAAATGACCAATCTAGTTTCTTCTAAAAATCTACTCTAAACACTTCTTGTGTATAAAATGATAACAACAAATGTCTTACCCACAAATCAGAGACAAGGAGCAGTTTTTTATAAGTTAGTTGGTTATTCTGTTCAATGGTATATAAACCGCAGTGGGGTATTTAATGTCGTGTCTTGTTTTGTTAAGTATATAAAATGAAAATAGTTTGTAGGGAGATATTTTGGTTGTAAGTTGGTTGTTTGGTTGGTCTGTATTTTTTGGTATGTCAACTCTTGTGGGACACTTGATGCCAAATACTGCTAGTATTTTAGTTTCAAACGAATTGTTCATATTATGGATTAACTTAATCTTGAGGAAAAAATTATGGAATGAGTTTGTAATTTGCATTCCTAAAACAAATACCAGCAAAAGCCGAGATATGCAAATCAGTCAACAGTTAAAAGACAGTTCAAAAGAGGTTGAGTATTTCTTATTGAAAGGAAACTTAGCTCTAACAAAAGAACTGTCAATTAAAACAATGGAACAGATCATTCAACGCATTGGCAATCCACAATAAAATGTAGCGAAAGATGTTGATGGTTCCCAGTCAGTTGTGTCTAAAATTTAGTATAAATATCAAAGATATGAGGCGGTTAAAAAAGCAAAACACTCTGGTTGACCAGAAAAGACATCAAAGTATCAGAATAGAAAACTGAAAGCAATATAATTTGAAAATAGAAAATGTACAAAAAAACAAATGAATATCAAATGGGTCGAAGGAGAAATTGGTCAAATGAAATAGGATTTGCTTAGAGAAGTCGAACGAAAACCAGCACGAACACCCACTTCCCCTCGACACACAAAAGGAAATGAGGCTAAAGTGAACTGAATAAAAACAATTATTGCGTGTGGACAATTGGATGAAAGTGATATTCAGAGATGAATTAAGAACAAGCAGGGTATTGGCTTTTAGTATTTGTTGTGTCCGAATGTATATGCAATCTGCAAAGCGAATGAAAGTTTTCAAGAATTTTTAAGAGTTTGACGCTAGAAATCAAAGTTACGTATACATTACTTACAACAATAAACTGTTACGCATCAGGATGAGTCAAAAGTTTTGCTATATTTTGGTTGTACGTGAGGCACAATCCGACTTCTCTGGATTCTTTAGCCATCGTTGTATGACTGGACTATGAGATGCCTAGCTCGCCAGATATTCTCCGAGTGCTACTCGCTGGATTTGCCTCTTGGCTTGAAGTATAGCCTAGAAATTCACACTTTTAGGCCTACTTGATCTCAGCTGATCCTCAAGGTTCTTGCAACACGAGCAAAATGTCTTGAACTTTCTGGTTACTGCATTGTAATCAACTGCAACTTTACCTTTCACATAACAAATGTTTTCGGTGATATGGCCCAGTTCGAACCCACAAATCAAAAGTTCCCGAATTAGACTGTATTGCACATTCACCTGTGCGGCTTTCAAATCACACACGGAGCAATACATAAACGTATCAGCGCACCAACTACCACAATACTACCAATAAAAAGGGATACCTTTTCCATAGTAAACTGCTTCGATTACGTGATATACGCGTCAGAAACAAGCTTGTACAAGCAGAATATTGCAAAACTTCTGACTCATCGTTAAATAATTTAAGTATTTATTGCATTTTAAAACTTTGGAGTCATTTTATATTAGAGTGAATAAAAGTTGTTAATTATTTGTTGAATAAAACCTAAATAAGATGAAATGCTTTGTGTTGTAAAATCATTTGGAATATATCTATATAATCAAATCATTTAGAATATATATCAATAGAAAAATAATTTTTAATGTTTTAAATACTAAAATCATTTCCAATGCATTCTTGTAGTAAAATAATTTTCGATGCATTTCTATAGTAAAATCATTTCCTATCCATTCTTACAGTAAAATCATTTCCAATGCATTTCTATAGTAAAATCATTTCCTATCCATTCTTACAGTAAAATCATTTTCAATGCATTCTTAGAGTAAAATCATTTTCAATGCATTTCTATAGTAAAATCATTTCCTATCCATTCTTACAGTAAAATCATTTCCAATGCATTCGTATAGTAAAATCATTTTCAATGCATTTCTATAGTAAAATCATTTCCAATGGATTCTTATTGTAAAAATATTTCTTGTGCACTCCTTTTGTAAAATCATTTGGAATTCATTCATATAGTAAAATCAGTACGTTTTATGGCAAAATCATTTCCCATAAATCTCCCTAGTAAAAACCATTTGTAACGCATTTCTACAGTAAAATCATTCCTATGCATTGCTATGATAAAATCGTATGCAATCCTTTTTATCGTAAAAATTATTTTAATGTATTCTTATAGCAGAAACATTTCTTATGCATATTTATGTTAAACTAATTATTATTTTAGTATTTAATAATTAATAATTTTTGTATATAACATCAAAGTAAATGACAGTCTTATAAGACTTATTTCATAACCCCTACTGTCATATCACAGGTTTATATGAACAATTACCATATTGGTTAGATGAGGCATCCAAGTCCTTAAATTGAAGTAGTCATAGTATAAGATGGCCACTTGAAAGTTTCTCTGAGAAAATTCACACTAGGATGTGGGAAGCTCTTTAGTATTTGACGTGTGTAGAATAAATGGGTTTTGGTCTGGTGTGGTACCTAAGCAGGCAGCCAGACAGTTTAAGAGCATCTAAGTGGGGTCGGTTCCCGCCTATAGGATGAGCAAGATGATTAATAACGATTACTGGTAAACACCGACAGAAACTTTAAATGGGTTTTAATGGAATATCGGCTTCAATACAATCAGCACATATCCGTGCGTGCGTGCGTGCGAGAGAGAGAGAGAGAGAGAGAGAGAGAGAGAGAGAGAGAGAGAGAGAGAGAGAGAGAGAGAGAGCGGAATACAGACGGCATCCCAGATTACGACAACCCTCACATCTTCCGATGAGTTGACCATCGTATATGGATATTGGGTATTTATCCATCCCAACCCACGGTGCTGGAATGTGACACGAGTTCGGTTTAATGAGAGGAGCCCCCACAAGAAGCAAGACATTGGGGGAGCCAAAAATAGCAACAAAAATTAATGGAGAAAGATCTCCGAGTTACTTATAAAGAGATGTCCAAGCAGGGGGGTATTTATACACCTTCGGTAAGGGAATGTAGCAAAAGTTCAGTTTAATGTGGGGAGCTCCGTAAAAAGCAAACCTCGTCAGGTGAAGGTGTGGTGCCAAAAATAGCTCAACTAAATCGACATTTTTTGAGGTAACTCAGTCCACCGGGCAATAAAACCAGTCCTTATTCCTTTATAGGAGGTGAGGAAGGAGGAGGAAATACTCTCACCCGAAAGAGGACTAATTTCTTTCTTTTTTTTTTTTTTTTTGGTACCACCGAGTACATTTCTGTATCAGGTAAGTATATGTATATAACGAATGTTGCATAACAAATCAATCATCACCCACAATTCATAGTCGTAAACCATTGGTTTCCAAACTGATTTTGTCGCGGAAAATTAAATGATTTTCCAATAATTGCACTTTATAACATTTTGTATGTCTACTGAGATATGAATTGATCACACTAGAAATATAAAAACACGGATATATACCTAGCACTGTCAGCAAACGAAACCTTCATGTTAGAGTGGAATTCTGTGAAAGTGATTTCAAAAGTAGTATCTATCTATCTATCAATCTATCTATCTATCTGTCTAGCTAGCTAGTTCTATTAAAATCTATCTATCTATGCCCATTCGGCTGGGGCTGTAGAATACACTGACTGCTTTTTTGTAGAGAGGTAAAACTCTCCCAACGAGTGTCCTAAAGATGACACTAAACAATCTGATGGTGAGGTTCCAGTAATGCTGGAGCTTTTGGGAATGCAGAGTACCCCTTCATTGTCTTATCTCCCAAGTCCACTCTGGCTCGGAGGGCTGATAGGGTCCTATCTATGGGTCAAATAGAACTAAATTGCGTACTTGTGCAAAACTGAATTGTTTGAAATATAACAGTTTTTGACTTTGGAAATGTACTTAGGCGAAACTGAATTGTTTGAATTAGAACTGTTCGACTAGGCTGAATAGCTTGAAATAGATATGTTTTTGACAAATAAACTGTGTACTCCTGCTAAACTGAATTGTTTAAAATAGAACTGTTTATTTGTATAAAAATCGATTCGGCGTTAAATAACCTACAAATGTTGATATGCCATAAAACCCAACCATCCATCTATCTATCTACTTGTTTTATGTCTGCAGCGGTCGGTCAATTCTCGATCAAAACTCGGTTTTAAAATGCTAATTTTCTACATAGACAATGCTCACTCTGCTTAAAAGAGTTGGCGAAAGCCAAATTTTATTCTCTTAGCCCCCCCCCCACCGCCATATTACTACGACAGCCAGTATATTACTGTACTTGTAAGATCCGAAATTCCTACAGTGTAGGAATGTGTATCGATTTAGGTCTACTTTCTTCTCTTTTAGATTTATTTCTTGTTCCTTAATTCTAATTTGCATTGATTTCTTTTTATCTCTATTCTTTCCGCTCGTTTTCTCTTAACTTTTTTCTCCTCTTTGATAAAACTTTTCTCAATTGCTTCCCCCAACTTCTTTCAACCTCAAGTCCTTTTAGTTTTAATTATTCGTAGCAGTCCAGTTGATGATATATTTGGCGATCAGCCTCCCTATCACCTCGACAAAAATGACTCATCGAGTAACTCATTGGTTGTCTGCATGCGAATATGCGCGGGAATCTCACACAGACCCTCACGGAAGCGTCGACATCTTGTTTTCTCTCGGTATTTTTATTGTCTTTATTTCATATCTTCTAATTTTTCTTTGGCAGCAAAAGTATACAATTATTCAAAAGAAAAGAAAAAAAAGAAAAAAGGAAAACACCCCGACCAAGAAAAACAAACAAAACAAACTTAAAAAAAGGAAAGAAAAGAAAACAAAAAAACAAGACTATATCAAATCTAAAAGAGACTTTTATCTCTATTTGTGTGAATGCGCATGCGTGTTTATAACGAAAAAAGTGAGGGAACTCCAGTGAATTTTTTTCTACAAATGTTTCTCTTACATTTACTAAGGTATCAAGTTAGAAGCTGAAAAGATTTTTTCTTTGAGACTGTATATCAAAATTAAAAAAAATCTCTCTAGACAAAACAAGATAAAACTACTGGCAGTGGCAAGAGTACCTGGTGATGTCCGAAAAAAAAAAAAAATTTTTAAATGAAATAATCATGGTATTAAGTGCTATCAATGTAACATGCCCCCTCCACCCTCGTAAAAAAAAGAGGGAAAAATAAGCAAGAACAACTCAAAGAACAACAACAAAAAAGACAGTTACAAAAAGAAACATAAACCTAGTCAAATAAAAACAAAACAATAAACTTCTGTAATTGGTATATATATATATATATATATATATATATATATATATATATATATATATATATATATGTGTGTGTGTGTGTGTGTTTGATGTAACATATATTTATATATATATATGCATATGAATAATGTATACATAAATATATGTATATGTATAATGTGTATATATATATATATATATATATATGCATAATATATAAACTTATATGAATATGTATAATGAGCACATATACATGTATTTATATAAATATGTGTGGGTGTGTGTGTATAATCTAACATATATATATATGCATATGTATGATATATATATATGTATATAATGTATATATATATATAATGTATATATATATATATATATGTATAATGTATATATATATATATATATATATATATATATATATATGTATAATGTATATATATATGCATATGTATAATGTATATATATCTGTGTATAATGTGTATATATGTGTGTATAATGTGTATATATATATATATATAATGTATATATATATATATATATATATAGATGTATAATGTATATATATATATGTATAATGTGTATATATATATAGGTATAATGTATATATATATATATGTATAATGTATATATATATATATGTATAATGTATATATATATATATATATATGTATAATGTATATATATATATATAATGTGTGTATATATATATATGTATAATGTATATATATATATATAATGTATATATATATATATATATATGTATAATGTGTGTGTATATGTATATACATATGTATAATGTGTATATATATATATATGCATAATGCATACACTTATATAAATATGTATAATGAGTACACACACACACACATATATATATAATATATGTATAAATATATAATGTATAATTATACATAAATATATACATAAATATCATCATCATCATCATGTCGTGCCGCCAGCACGGATATCCCTGACCCTCTCTCGCCACTTCTCCCTATCATTCATCGCCTCCGGCAGGTCTTCAGGGTTACATCCAGCGTCTTCACATAGCTGATGTATGTAAGTTTGAGCTGGTCGTCCTGCTTTTGCTTGGCCATATGTGGGGGTCCATAGAAGTACATCACTTACGAGCTAGTCCTTGCTTCTCCAGCAGTGTCCTGCGTGTCTGGTTCATCTAACTTGTATAGTTTTCAAGATGGGAGGCAAGTGGCCGTATAGTTGGTGTCTCGTGAGGTGTTGTCGCCAGGACTTGTTCAATATTGCTCTCAACATTCTTGTGTAGTTACTGTCTAGTTTCTTCTCCAGCCGTTTAGTTAGTGTCCATGTAGTGCATCCATATAGCAGTATCGATACAACCGCTGCCTGGAAGAAACTGCGTTTCATTTTATCGGTCAGGTCTGATATCCATATGATCGAGAGCCTATCGATTGCTGTCCATGCTTTCGTCAGTCGTGTGTCGATGTCGTTTTCGGTTGATGAGACGCTACTTCCTAGGTAGGTGAATTTGTCTGCTAGTTTCAGTGTGGTGATGTTGCCCGTTTGATTGAAACACATATATTCAGTTTTGTGTGCATTGACATGGAGGCCAATGCCTGCTGCGGCTCGTTCCAAACTATGCAGTAGTGTCTCTGCTTTGTTAGGCGTATTCGTCAGTAACGCCAAGTCATCAGCGTAGTCGGCGTCTGTGATTGTTTTTGCGGGATACCTTTTGCTTCTTTTCTTAGTCAGCTTGAAGCCATTTTCTCTGATTTTGTCGATCGACGTTCTAAGCACGTAGTCTAGACAAATGATAAAGAGGTATGGGGCTAGCGTGTCTCCTTGTAGTACTCCTGCAACAATGTCGAAGTATTCCGTGTCTCCATCTGGTGAACGTACTTTCTCTTTTGTGTTTCTGCAGAGAATCATTATTGCTGCTACGGTTTCTTTTGGTAGGCCGTATGCTAGTAGGATTTGTTCCATTTTCCCTCTGTGGATGGAATCGAAGGCCTTGGTAAAGTCGATAAATAGTAATGTCGCCTGAAGGTTTTTTGCCCGAACGCCTTCAAGGATTCTACGGATGGTCAATATTTGTGAGGTTGTGGATCTATTTCTCCGGAAGCCATTTTGGTTTTTCCTAAGGATGTTATCTATTTTGGGTTCTATGCGGTTTCGTAGTAGGGCATTGTAGATTTTGGCTGCTATGGATGTAAGTGTTATCCCTCGGTAGTTCTTTGCTAATCCGAGGTCGCCTTTTTTAGGGAAGGATGCATCCCTTCATCCATCTTTCTATCCTATTTTGACTATAGACTGCGTTGCATTGCCGGTGCAGTATATCGCCGAATCGTCTAGTCTTCCACACTTCTGGGGGGATCTCGTCCAGCCCTGCAGCTTTCCTATTTTTAATTTTTTAAGAACCGAGTCGAGTTCTTCTTTGGTGAAAGGACCTAGTTTAATGTCTAATTGCTTACTGATAATTCTGGTGATCGGTTCATCCGTTATTTTCGGTGGGTTTCCTAGTAGATTTTTGAAATGCTGTTCCCACAGTTTTACTCTTTCTTGTTGGCTTGCAGCTTTCAGTTTTGCTTTGGCTGTGCTCTTTCTTCTACTCACTTCGTTAAGGGGCGTGTCCTGCTGAGGTTGGAGCCCTGGCCTCAGTGTTCGAAAAATCAGCTACAGAGCTCAAACGACTAAAACTACTAAAATGCAAACAAACACTACAAATAGCGACATTTAACGTAAGAACCTTAAATAGAATAGGACAACTACCAGAGCTAATCGCATCGGCCGTAGAACATAAGCTAGACATAATATGCATATAAGAACACAGATACACGCACACCGAAGATATCAAATATCACGAAACTGGCAATGAATGGTCGCTCGTCACTGTATCGGCATGGAAAAACTCTGTCAACGCCGCAGTAGGAGGGGTAGGATTGCTTATAAGACCTAGAGCATTAAAAACGCTAAATAGCATTGAGAAAATACAACCTAGGATGATGGCAGCTACTTTTAACGGCAACCCCAGAGCAACAATCATCTCATGCTACAGCCCTACCAATGTTAGTGAAGAAACTAAACTAGTCACCTTCTACGATGAGTTATCCTCATTAGTGCGTAGCATCCTGAAACACAACATGTTAGTCATTGGCGGAGACATGAATGCCTAAATCGGGAAAAACGGAAACAACAAATACAGCCTCCACAACACGTCAAATAGGAATGGGCAACATCTAACAGATTTCATGATAGAAAATAGATTAGCATGCCCCAATACAAACTACCAAAAAAGGGAGGGCAAACTATGGACATACACGTACGCGAACAATAGTAAAGCACAGATAGACTACGTCCTTATAAACAAGAAATGGAAAAATAGTGCAATGAATTGCGAGGCATACTCCTCTTTCGAGGGTGTGTCCTCCGATAATCGAATAGTCATGGCGAAAATACGGCTAAGCCTGCGAAAAAAACGCCAAACGAACAGCGACCACCAAACACTATGACTGGGCGCTTTTGAACAACAGAGATATAAGAGATAAATACGTATTAGAATTAAGAAACAGATTCGAAACACTACAAGAGAAGACAGAAAAAAGTACACCAAATGACGAATATGAAAATTTCGTCAATGCGCACCTCAAAGCAGCAGCGAAATGTATTCCAATAAAACTCAAAACTAAATATAAAGTCCCTTGGGAAACTTTAGCGGTGAGAGAAAAACGTGCACTAGTGAAAAAAAGGCTCTAAAAACTATCGAAAAAACCCAACAAACACAAATGCCCGAAAACTAAAAACGGCACAATATCAATTAGCAGGCATATATATAAAGGAACAGACAGAATACACTAAAAATCAGATAGATAAGATTAGAGACTCGGTGGAAGATAGACAATCTAGGATAGCCTGGCAAACAATATATATAAAATTTATACATATATATATCATCATCAACTTGTGCCGCCAGTACGGATATCCCTGACCCTCTCTCGCCACTTCTCCCTATCGTTCATCACTTTTGGCAGGTCTTCAGGGTTACATCCCTTATCCTCACATAACTGCTGTATGTATGTTCGAGCTAGTCGTCCTGCTTTTGCTTGGCCATATGCGGGGGTCCATAGGAGTACATCACTGATGAGTTCGTCCTTGCTTCTCAAGCAGTGTCTTGCGTGTCTGGTTCGTCTAACTTGTATAGTTTTAGTGATGGGAGGCAAGTGGCCGTATAGTTGGTGTCTTGTGGGGTGTTGACGCCAGGACTTGTTCAATATTGCTCTCAACATTCTTGTGTAATTGCCGTCTAGTTTCTTCTTCAGCCGTTTAGTTAGCGTTCAAGTGGTGCATTCATATAGTAGTATCTATACAACCGCTGCCTGGAAGAAACTGCGTTTCATTTTATCGGTCAGATCTGATTTCCATATGATCGAGAGCCTATCGATAGCTGTCCATGCTTTCGTTAGTCGTGTGTCGATGTCTTTTTCGGTTGATGAGACACTGCTTCCTAGGTAGATGAATTTGTCTACTAGTTTCAGAGAGGCTCCGTCTAGTGTGGTAATGTCCCCGTTTGATTATAACACATATATTCAGTTTTGTGTGCATTGACATGGAGGCCTATGCTTGCTGCGGCTCGTTCCAAACTATGCAGTAGTGTCTCTGCTTGGTTAGGTGTATTCGCCAGTAACGCGTTCTAATCGGCGTAATCGGCGTCTGTAATTGTTTTTGCGGGTTACCTTCTGCTTCATTTCTTCGTCAGCTCGAAGCCATTTTCTCTGATTTTGTCGATCAAAGTTCTAAGAACGTAGTCTTTATATATAATTTATACATAATTATATATATATATATATATATATATATATAATTTATACATAATTATATATATATATACATATAATGTATACATAATTATATATATATATATACATATAATGTATACATAATTATATATATATATATACATACATATAATGTATACATAATTATATACATATAATTTATACATAATTATATATATATATATATATATATAATTTATACATAATTATATATATATATATATGTTTACATATATATATATATATGTTTACATAAATATATATATATATAAGGTATATATATATATATATATAATGTATACATATATATATATATATATATATATATATATATATAATGTATACATATATATAATGTATTCATTAATATATATATATAATGTATATATGTATATATATATATATATGTATTCATAAATATATATATATAAGGTATACATAAATATATATGTATATATATATATGTATATATATGTATATGACATGATGTTGATGGTAATTCCCACATTTAAGGCTCATATATTAAATTATTAGACTTCATCTGGTCGATAATAATAAATGAATAAACCAAAATTTTAAACATTAAAATAAAGCAAAAATAAACTAAAATTAAATTTTGAGAAACTGAGACAGGATGATAAATATAAAAGATACAAATTTTCAAATAAAATTACCGAACTATCCAAATATAAAAAATAATTTCTACACCTTTTTTTGAAGGAGTCAGAGAAATATTGTTTATAATGAATGATTCTTGAATTGTAGCGACAGACTTTTACTTGCTGAGGACCAAATGTACGTGAAAATGTACGTGAAATTCAAGACGTCTTCGCGGAAATTTTTACAATAATGTTAATAATGCTTAGAGTGTTCGCCAATTGTCTTGGAGACCAGGGTTCAATCCCTGGTCGAGTCATACCAAAAACTCAAAAAATGATTTTTGATACCGCCTTGCTTAACACTCAGAATTATAAGGTATGAATCAAGGGTAAATGGAGCAATCCAGGGAAAGGGTTAGCACCCCTCCCTACACCTCGGTGTAGTAGCAATTAAAAAAGGAGCCTTCGGGTCCACCTTGACTATGGTCAGCCAACTTACTAAACATATGCCACATCTTTTGAAATGTAGATCAGACAGAAATCGATGTATACTAACAAGATAGATTCTTAATTTGTTTTTTACTGAAAATTCAACGATTCAACTTGGACTAATTTCCTGTTGATGATATCGCACGAATTTCATTTTTATTATCATCGACGGATGAAAAGATTTCCTCAAAATATCGCAATATATTTATATATATTAGCTTTTATTCATTAACACTTGGTCATGTAAAGTCATATACATACAAAAATACATGTACACACACACACACACATATATATACGAAGGTAGTTCAGAAAGTTTTAAGCCTCACTCAGAAGATAGAGTCATGCTTAAAATATTTGTGTTGTGGCAACACACTATCGTTTCTTATAAAACTAGAAAAGCTAATTCAAATTTCTGTTTTAATTTCCGTGCAGGTGAGGCCCATTCAAAAATGAGAGGGACGCGGCAAATCTAAAATCTGGGAGACACTTAGAACTTTTTGAACGACCTATATATATATATATATATATATATATATATACATATATATCTTTAAAAAATAAAGGGTGACCCTTAGTCAATTTTTCTTTAGCTTATATTTAAGCGCATTACTGGTAAAATGTGAAAGGCATATTCTTTATTCTATTCTAAAAAATGAGGAATCAATATCAAGTCTATCTGTCGAGCCCTGACTGACTACCGTCGCTGTCTTCACTCTTTATTGTTTAACTTCGATTACGAGATCTGCATTCACCAATCGATTCTGGCCCAGTCAGTTGGGGGTTGTTGAATACACCGACTGCATCTCTACAGAGGGGTTCGACCTCTCCCCAACGAATATCCTGGACATAATACTAAACAGTCAAGTACCCCTACATTGCCATCACTCCCAGGTCCCCTCTGGTCTGGAGTAGTAGCACTTGATAGGGCCCTATCTATAGGTTTAATAGAACTAAACTGTGTGGATATGTTTATCTCCATTGTTTGAAATAGAACTGTTTTTACATTTAACTGTGTGCAAATGAATGACATGTTTAATTGAATTGTTAGTGATACATAGCAATATTTAACTTTGTTGACTAAACTAAATAGCTTGAAATTGAACCGTTTTTGATATTTAAACTGTGTACTTATGTTAACCTGAATTATTTGAAATAGAACTGCTTTGGTTTGGTTTTATAACATATCAACCATTATAGGTTATTTAATGCCAAATCCATTTTATACATATTAACAACGCAACCCAAACCAATCGATCCCTCGTTGGAAGCCTACAATGGATTTCTTGTCCAGATGTGTGAATTTTTGTTTGATCTCTCTGGATCATCCTTTAGGTTACACATCTATGTCTTTTTTGTACTCAGTCACCCTGCACTTGACGACATCAACGTAGCTGTAATCCTATGATACATCCCTGACTCATCAGTCACGTTTTTGATATTGTTGAAAAATTTGAACGTTTCCCTTTTGGGGCTCAGTCCTTGGGTATCTAAAAACATTGTTGGAATATCTAAAATATGAACGTCCTGGGTAGATCACTAAACTGCATCCAGTGGCAAGACTACAGCCCTGAAGATCAACTGAGTGTTGAGCTACCTCATCGTTACCATTACTCCCAGGGTCATAGTAAACCCGGCCTAGTTGTAGATTTGGGTTCTATTTATGGGTAAAATAGATCTGTTTACAATGAGTTTGAACTATATAAATACGTTGACTATCAAAACACTATCAATAATATATATATATAAAGGATTTTTTATCGGTTCATTGGCCTAGCGGTTAGAGTGTTCGCCAATGGCCCGGGAGACCGGGGTTCAATCCCAGGTCGAGTCATACCAAAGACTATAAAAATGGTACATGATCCCTCCTTGCTTAACACTCAGCAATATGGATCAAGGGTAAAATGGAGCAATCCAGAGAAAGGAGTAGTGCCCTTCCAAACACCTCGGTGTAGTAGCTACTGAAAAGGTACCCTTCTGGTTACCCTCGACTATAGTCGCCAACATTACTTACTTTTACTATAAACAGGATTTAGCATTGAATAACCCACAAGATTTGATTATAATAATACTTGAAACTATTTAACAGTATGCAAATAGAATTATTAAATTTAGCAATTTTGAAACCATTTAACTGTGTGCAAACAAATAATTAATATTAAATAGAATTATTAATGTTAAACAACAATATTTGAAACCATTTAACTATGTGCAAACAAATGATTAATATTAGGTGGAATTATTAGTGTTAAACAGCAATAACTGTAATCATTTAACTGTGTGCAAACAAATAATTAATATTAGACAGAATTATTAGAGTTAAACAGCAATCATTGTAATCATTTAACTGTGTGCAAAAACGATTAATATAAAATAGAATAGTGTTAAACAGAAATACTTGAAACCATTTAACCGTGTGTAGACTAACATTGAATTATT
>OY757936.1:70406022-70411022 GCA_963585895.1 Sepioteuthis lessoniana
TAAAAGCAAATTGTCTGTTTGTTCAAATACTTATTTTAATACTTATTTCAAAGGGTTTAAAAGTGTAGAGTTTTATGATTGATCGATTTAAACGGCGTGTCAACCATCTAGGGTTATTTAATGCCAAGAGGTTAGGAAATAATGCTCATTCGGTAGTGTGGTTCTATTTCTAAAGGTTTGGTGAGTGTAGCTCTCGTCTAGTCTGACCTGTAGTGAGAGTACTAGATAGGGTTCCATGTATGGATTTATTTGAAAATAATTTGTATTAGATAGGAATACTATGTTTCAAGTATTGCTGTGTGCAAACAAACTATTATTATTATTAGAGTTTTTCACATCAGCTAATGCTGATGGTCTTTCACAGCGAGTCTCCTCAAGTTTCCAGGACTCTTCTCAGTATTCCGGCCTTTCTCAATAATTTTGTTGTTTGGATGGTCTCCATTCGTCCGCCAACTTCCAAGTCTTCGAGGCCCTTTAATAATCCTTTAGTTACTGTGCCAAGAGCACCAATCACAATTGGTACAATTGTCACTTTCATGTTCCACAGCTTTTTCAATTCTCTAACAAGGTCGAAGTATTTATCCTTCTTTTCACATTTTTTCAGTTTTATTCTGTGGTCAGCCGGGACGGCAAAGTCGACAATTTTGCAAATTCTCTTTTTTTTTTGTTGATTATTATAAGGTCTGGTCTTCTGGCTGGGATTAGGTGATCCGTGTGTATGTCAAAGTCCCATAGGAGTTTATGTGTGTCATTTTCTAGGATAGGTGCTGGGTTGTGCATATACCATTTGTTAGTATGGTCAAATTTAAATTTCTTGCACATTTCCAAGTGGATCACCTTGCCGACCCAGTCGTGTCTCGCCTTATACTCCTTCTGTGCCAATTTGCTGCATTCGCTTATTATGTGATTGATGGTTTCGTCTCTGTCCCCGCATAGTCTACATTTGCTATTTTGTTGAGTCTTATCTATTCTCGCCTTGATATGATTGGTTCTTTATTATTATTATTATTATTATCTTTTGAGAGGTTTTCACACCAGCGCTAGCTGATGATTTATCGTTGGAGTTTAAGTAGCAGCAAGTCTCCTCAAGTCTCCAGGACTCTTCTCAGTATTCTGACCGATCTCAACAATGCTGTAGTTTGGGTGGTCTCAACTTGTCCTCTTGTTTCCAAATCCTCCAGTCCCTGTACTAATCTTTCGGTGATTGTGCCAAGTGCACCAATTACAACTGGTATCACCGTCACTTTCATGTTCCACAGTTTTTACAATTCCCTCGCAAGGTCCAGGTATTTATCCTTCTTGTCGCTTATTATTATTATTATTATTATTATTATTATTATTATTATTATTATCATCAAATATGAACAGTTACTTAAAATTTATAATTGTGTATAAATTATTAGTATTAGATAGGAATACTTGAAACCATATAATTGTATACAAATTATTGGTATTAAGAATAGTTATTTGAAGCTTTAATTGTTTACAAATAACTATTATTAGTTATTTGAAACCATATAATTTGTGGTTGGTAAATATATACGTCTTCGTTTGAGGCTTTCTTTAAATTACATTTAAAGTTCTTCTTCTTCCCCAGCTTCGTTCTCTCTTCGGGCGTACCGTCTTCTAGTTATTTCGCAAACTTTTCCGCAATGACGCCCGGGACCAACATTGTGCAGTAAATTATCTGCCCATTGCTACGTGCATTCCTCGCGGAAAATAGGAAAGTTATTGATTTGAAATAATTATTTCTCTTGTGTCCGTATCAACTAATCACATCATTTTGCATCGTTTTCATCCAATGAAATTCTTCCAGTTCTATTCTACTTCTTTTTACTCTGACTTAGCCGAGACAGGCAAAGAGCTTCAATTATGGCGCGCCAACTAAGAATCGAACCCCTCCTCCTCTTTCTCTCTTTCGTCTTGTCGGCCGGGGCTGTAGAATATGCCGAATACACTTGTGTGGAAGGGTAGGATCTCTCCGCCGCCAAACAATGTCATGGGAGGACACTAAACTGCATGTGATGGTGAGACTCCAGTCTTAGAGATTTGGGGAATGTGGAGTACCCGTTGGTTGCCGTTACTCTCAGGTCCACTTTGACCCAGAGTGGTAGTACCTGTTAGGGTCCCATCTATGAGTCAAAGAGAGCTGTTCATTCATTTCCTAAAGATTATCATTTTTAGTTATTTGAAACCATACAACTGTGTGCAAATTATTTGTATTTGATAGGAATACTTGATATATAGAATCGACAGCTGGGGACCCATGCTTTAACGCTTACATTAGGAGGATGACAAAAATTGTCTTGCCACGTCGGCATCCCCTTTGAGAGATCAATCAGGTAATTGCAGTTGAACCTCAGTTTACACCTTTTAAGGCAAAAGGATAGTTGCAGTTTAGGGGAGATACCTTCTCTTCCTACGGGTAACATTTGAATAAATTTACCATGTTCTCATAAATATGGAGGTGTTCTGAAAATAATGCCTCCTATTTATTCCTCGAAAGTTACAACCGATGCAGATAGCGTAATGACACAATTGGATAGTGAAAGTTTTCTGCTACAAAGCACCCACTTCGTCTATGCAATTTTGGCAGCGTTGAACGATTGTTTTCTATTTATTTCGGGAAATTTACCATCGATACCTGGAGCATATTAAAGCTGCTGGGTAGAGAAATCTTTCAGCTACAAGACAATTGTTTACTACGCTGTCACCACGATTTTCATCAACGACGAATAACATGCCACACTCATACGATGTCATTATGTTATGTCAGAGGCGGGTTTTGATAGTATGGAAGTAGAGGCTGAACCTGTCTGCAAATAATCCATAATATTTTTTCTTTGTTACTGACAGCAGCAGAGTGGCAGTAAGAAGTAGGTATGTGTTATTGAATTGTACCAATTGTACCAATTGTACCAAATTATCGACCATTGGTGAAGGTTATGGAGGTTGGTACCCGGAACATTTTTCTTAAAATTGATAAGGAAGGTTTAATTCCTCAAGAGTGGAAATACAACTGCCTACTGGGGGAACCACTCCCATTAATTAGCAGATGTGTGTGTGTGGTAAAGGAATAACTGGAATTTCCGGAAGAAAGTTAAAAGGGCATGGTTCATTGGAACAGAAAGCAAATAGATTGAATTTTTATTCAACAAATTGTGCTTATTCTATCTTCTATCCTAAATAACATTGGATTCTTCTACTTATATATATATATATATATATATATATATATATACCAACCCCTCCGCACAAGCAGGATATGACACAAGGTCAATTTTTAAGCGGAGTTTAATAGGTTTTAATTCAGTGTTTCCTTCAATAAGACCGGTTGCCTCACCAAGGTTAAAGAACCCATATTGCCCTATTATTTACATTGAGCTGGAAAGAAAATAGTTGATGCATATTTTTCCCCAAGAGTATTTGAGCTATGTGAAATGCAAACAGATCATCCAGGATTTTAAACTCTGGTCACCGTGTGCATTTTCTACGCGGTAAACATTATAACACGAGCGCCTTATACGCTCCCCCATGGGGGTTGAGCACTCTGGCGAAGGAATTTACGGCTGCGACTCGCATAATGCAAAGCTCTTCGAACGAATTGAGCACTCTAGTAACCGGTAAGGTATAAAATGTAAACAAACGAACGCTACTATTCAATACCTTATAATTCCCTCGCTGACGTGGTACGCTTGTTGGCTGAGTGGTATGATACTAAATCTAAAGTAAAGTTGGTCGGGTTTCGATCCCAGCTTCAAGCGTCCTACGTGTCTAGCCACACTGAAGAGTTGTGATACAACGAAACAGTCTGTCTGTGGGTGACTATATATATATATATATATATATATATATATATATATATATATTCTAGAATAGACTGAGAGTGAAGAGGGAAAAAATTTATTTAGAAAATGGATCTTGAAAATAGATCGATAAGCCTCTCATTAATTCCAGAGTATATTTGAATTTTCTGTTTGCACACAGTCGAACGTTGTAAATTGATGTCGAGGCGTTTTAGTCGAAAAGACCCTTAAATCTTTCGTCTTGACCATATTTAGAATACTCACATTCTTCTGGTCAAAAATTTAAGAATATCAGGCTCATAAAAATCTTTCCCCCCCTCCCGTAAACTCACGATTTGTTCATCATGCAGTTAAGACAAGGAACTTAAGAAGATCACTAATATCTTCATTTCAAATGGCTAACCCCATGATGTTGTTCAGAAAGCGTTAAATTCAAAATTTAATTATGAAAAACAAAAGAAAAAAAAATATTATCCTCTTCAGTGTCCAGTCTATATCAAACCTCTGTGGATTTGATCAAACATCAACTGTCCGTCGATAAAATCCTATTGTCTGCGATATATTGTTTCAATTCTACCGTAGCTGGGTGCATCCGGTGGTGTAATGGTTAACAAGCTAGACTAGTAAATCTTTATGAGCGAGTTCGATTCTCATTGCGTACCCCATGCATACAGCCTTATGCAAATCTAAGCAAAAAGCTAAGTAAAATACTAATTCCATTGTAGTTCATACCATCTTCTCTACGGGAAGTGCATTCCCCTATTTTCATTAAGACGTTTTGTTTACCTTAGTAATTCACTAAGTTGTTTGCTTAGATGTGGCTTAAGGCCGTATGAAAGGGGTGCCCAACTTTTGTAAAAGTTTGCCAGGCTAGCTTGCCAACCATTACATCACCCGAGGCGCCCTAATTTACAAAGCTTTTTGCTTAGATGTGGCACAAGACCGCATGAATGGAGCACCCAGTGAGATGCGAACTCCCTTGTGAAGGTTTGCTAGTCAAGCTTGTTAACCATTACACCACCGGAGGCGCCCCGCTTTGCTTACCATGCAACAAAATTTGTTCGTTTATAGTTTTAAATGTCAGAGCGATGCTGACTCCATAGGCAGAATGATCCAGAAGCTTGAAGAGAGAATCGCCCAATATGTGCTAATTTCGATTCGTTGATACATGCAAAAACAAATATCCGGGCACTT
>OY757936.1:70416022-70426022 GCA_963585895.1 Sepioteuthis lessoniana
ACTCGCACGTAGAATTTGCACCATAATTACTTATAAAACCCCCAGAAAAAATCTAGAAGAATTACGCGCAACCCTCCTCCAGAGGGGATACCCTACTACACTAATAAATAAGGGGTTCGAATTAGCATTGAAATTCCATTAAAAGAACTATGAACCCCCCAAAGCATAGCAATGAAGAACCCTAGAATACGTGTCAACATACAACAAAACCAACTCAGAACTATCCACAAAAATAATGAATAATCACGAACTTAAGAACAATGACAGAATCAAAAACACAAATCATTAAAAGTCAGAGACAACCGAAAAATTTAAAACACATACTCAACTCATCTACATTTGGAAAAAGCACAACGCATGGAATCTCAAAATGCAAGGATAAATGATGTGGAGTATGTAATATAATCATTGAAGGAAAATCCTATAGCTTTGAAAACCAAAAACCAAAATTCATAATTAATAAAATTCTAAGCTGCAATTCAAAAACGTAGTCTATGTAATCGAATGTTGCAACCGTAAAAAGTAACATAGGATCAACTCAAGCTCTAAACGATGGAGAATCCTTACTTAGGAGCAACATTAAATTACCAGAAAACGAAAAACTCTGTTTTAAAACACTTTTATGACTGCAGTGATGGAATGTTTAAAATAATGCCAGTATACTGACGACTACTCATTACTCCAAATAAAAGAAAAAAATTCATAGATAAATTTAAACCTATTCTTAATTTTAAAACCTGTGAAAACACGTGCAATACTCTGTCTTCATTAGCCACCAACCAGGGCTGATGCCATACATTAAACAGAACCTAGGGAGGGAAGTTGTTGTTGGTTGGATTTTATGGTATATCGACTACCACAGGTTTTTTAGGGGAAAAAGGGAAATAAAAGAAAAAACAAAAACACTCAAAGTATATACACATACATGAATACGAACATTTACGCCCATATGCAAACATACAGAATACACTCTTATAAATATATTCACAGTTACACACAAAAAAAAAAAAAATTTGCAGAAGTCAAAGGTTGTCACGAACAATCAACTTCAACAGGACAATCGCAGACTCAAATGCAGGATTTAAAAAGTGCCACAATCCTATCAAAACAATGGCCACTATAAAAACCAAAGGGAGCGCCCAAATCAATCCTCGGCTTCCCGACTAAAAAGTCAGAAACATGTGTAGAAGTAAGAAATAAAAAAAAAAACCTTAAAGCAAATTCACTTACGGACCTATTCATTTTAAAGTATATATATATATATATATATATATGTATGTATATAGAGAGAGGGGGGATTGGGAAAATATATGTATATACATATGTATATATTTGCCCAAACTCTCTGCACAGGATACGACACAAAGTCAATTTTTAAGTGGTATTTAACAGGTTTTAATTTAGAGTTTTTCTTCTTCTAGATCGGTTTCCATAGCAAGGGTTAAATGGCCTATTCTTCCCTAGCTGGAGGGAGAATAATTAGATTCACACCTTCCAAATGGTGTAAGCGATATGTGAAATACAAACAGCCTCGTCTAGGATTTGAAATCGGGTCTTCATGTCCATTCCTTACGACAGTAAACATTACATCACGGACACCACTAATATCGTGATACCGCGAAACAGTCGGTTTGCTGATATCCTTGCCTTCAGTTCATCTTTGGTGTTACACGGCGTTTTATTTGTTTTTTGCCCAAACGGGCCCAATACATAAGGATCAAAGGGAGAGAAAAATCTGTAGAGTTAGGCAGCCAGATGTTTGGATGAGGTAGCAGCAGAAATTTTCCCACTATCAAAAAGGAGCTTGTATAGTATGGCGCCGAGTCTTGTTGCTTTCAGCAGCTACCCTCTCGATCCAAAACAGCTCTTCCTCCTCAAGGCACTTAATGTAGGCCTCCGTGTTGAGTGTAAGTCCATGTGGGAAAATAAATTGAGGCATAACGTTACCAATGATAATGACCACCCCAAACACCATGATGTGGATTGGGTGTTTGGTTTTCATCACTATTGATACATCTTGTTGGGAAAGAGTTAAGTCGACGGTTGTTCTGTGAGTTCACCACCCGATTCTGGCAGAAATTTTTCTCATTTGAGGAAAAACAAAGCTTGTTCGGTTTGAGGGGATAAAGGTTTTGCGGCGCAGACTTGTCTCTTGTCCTTGATGGCCTGAGATAAAAATTGGACCTTACTCATACTGAATGAGAAATACCGAATGTCTTCATGCACTACTTGCTTGATAAGAAACTCAGACACTCCCATGTCCCTGGCTGTAGAACTCACCGACCTGCGGGATAATCATCTATCATGTTCTCAATCTCGCAAACAAATTCGGGAGTTCTTTTGGATCAGAATGTTCAAGTGAGGCTTCCGATCTGCCGTAACTTTGTAATCACTGTAGGACACATCACTTTTCGAATTTTCTTGCACTGTCACCAAAATACTTTCAAATATTTGTACTGAATTTCCGTAGTGAATGCCATGCAGTACAGCATGCTGTTTGCCAAATTTCTGAATTGCGTCATGGTGTTGTTTTCCTCACAGACAGTGCTCGACTGACTAGTTTGATGCACGGTAGACAGAGCATGAAAAAAAAAAAAAAAAAAGCGCACGCGCGAAATTAATATTTTAAAATGGCGACCATATACTCATTGCATCCATCGCGCACACACATATGTATACATTGATTTATGGATATATATGTATATATCTGTATATCTTCCAATTTTTTCTCCAACTGTATTCACTTATAGATCTGTATATGCACACACACACAACTTGTGTATATATGTTTAGCTGTGTATTCCTTTTATTTGCTTGATATATATATATATATATATATATATATATATATATATATATATATGTGTGTGTGTGTGTGTGTGTGTGTGTGTGGAGTGTCCTCATGATGCAATGGTTAAAGCGCTGGACTGCGGAATCGTAGTAAGCGAGTTCGAACTCTAGACGCGCTATAACGTTCACTTTCGGACAAATACCCTTGGGAAAGGTATGAACCCCCTTATCCGCCCAGCTATGGGTTGAATAGTACCACTACTGTCCTTCTAGAAGGATGGATTTGACACTGAATAACCCCAGAAGCTTGCCCCAGAAGCTTGATATGCCATTAAAAAATCAACGAACAAACATACATATGTGTATACAAATGTATCTATATATCTACCTATTTCTCGCTATCTCTATCTACTAATACGTCTGTATGTGTATACACACATATCTATCTATCTCTCTATCTCCACCTTTTCATATCTATCTATCTATCTATCTATCTATCTATCTTAGTCTGCTCATATTTATCTATCTATCTATCTATCTATCTTAGTCTGCTCATATCTATCTATCTATCTATCTATCTATCTATCTATCTTAGTCTGCTCATATCTATCTATCTATCTTAATCTGCTCATATCTATCTATCTATCTATCTTAGTCTGCTCATATCTATCTATCTATCTTAGTCTGCTCATATCTATCTATCTATCTATCTATCTATCTATCTATCTATCTATCTATCTATCTGTGTGTTGCTGCTATATTCATCTCGTCGATTTGATGTGTAGCGGTATGCCGTCGTACAAGAAATAAAATCACATGAGATTTCTCTGTTTTCTTGAGACAGAGAGCTTAAGAGACAAATATCTCAGCCAGATTGTACATATCTGTTGGGAATGGATAGTCGGGGGAGATAGATTAGGATAGATTAAGGTGTCAATAATCCTTTTGGTCTCGAGAACCTGTTCACTGTCAGTCTGATTCTGCTACATTTGGAACGGCTTAGAAGAAGGTTGAAAAGAAGTTTTGGAAAAATAAAAATATCAGTGGGGAATGGAACCGAGTCCATTTGAGAAAATTGTTGGAGTGCAGAGGAAGACTTGCTGTCATTTAATCTCCCGGATAAGCCACTCCTAATGGTGTGAAAACTCCATGAGTACAAACAATAATAAAGACTCATCTTTCATTTGGAAAGTCTATAAAAGTGCCAAAACAGGTCTGTTCAAGATTTTTATATTCTGAGCGAAGAGAAGAAAAAGAAAAAAAAAAAAACGAAAAGGAAAGACAGAAAAAACATTTCGGGGTTTCGTTACCCAGACCCTAAAGAGGATGAGGGTAGGACCTTGGAGATAGAGAATTTAAGGGTCGTGAAAAAAATTAGTCCTCTTACGTTATTTGTAATAACATGAAGTGTATTTCTATGAAGATGTGTCTGAAGTCATGAGGGCAACGATAATGGTAATCGTGGAGGAGAAAATAGAGAAGTGTCGATATGAGGGCTTAAAGAAAGAGTCAGTACAGTAAGCTAGACAGATTAACGACTCTTCTTTATTTTTTTATCCTCCTTGTATAGTACTGTGAGGTCGTGGGGATGGTGAAGACAGCTTCGAGGCTTTGTTGGGTCGCCTTTTGACGGACAGACCAAAGGAGTGTTTCTACCACGCCCTAGAACAAACGACTATATATATATATATATATATATATATATATATATAAACTGTTGAACTATATTCAGTACATCTGAACACATACACACACGTATATATATATATGAGCAGTTAAAATTATTTTCAAATTTGAAAATATCTTTGCACAACAAATGTAAACAGACTCGAAATGCACTTTCCCTGATAAGGACGGCCCCTCATATATATATATATATATATATATATATATATATATATATATTCAGAAATGCTGAAGATAGTTCAACATTTCCATTTGTTCACAGATAAAAACGTTCATTCTTGTTCTTGACAATGGTTTGTGTGTGTGCATGTATGTAAATTTGTGCATGTATATATATATATATATATATATATATATATATATACTTTCTTCATAAAAATTATCAAAATATCAGGATTGTGTTATAGCACGTGGAACATACAATCAATACAATCTATTATGATTATTTTTTTTATTCTCGTACTTGAAATAATTTTTTTAAAGAATACTTTTGTATGCGGGCAAATTTTCAAGTCGAAACGCGTTGGCAAAAAAAAAAAAAAAATAAATAAATAAATAAAAAAAATAAATCATCAACTACACCAAATATATATTTTTCGTCTGTTTACCTTTTTTTCTCATATATTCTGTCTGATTCATTGCATTCCATCACACACACACACACACACATATTCAGCAAACGAATAGTTTGTAGGTAACTTTATTTTTAAACGAGTTGCCTGAGCTCATTTGTTTGTACTCTGTTAAATGGTTTCAAGTATTCCTATCTAACATTAATAATTTTATTTAATATTAATAATTTGTTTGAATACAGTTAAATAGTTTCAACTATTTGCAATTTAACATGAACAATTCCATTTAACATTTCCAGGGAGTGTCCTCGTGGTGTAATGGTTAAAGTGATGGACTGCGGAATCGTAGTAAGCGAGTTCGTACTCCAGTCGCGCTATTCCGTTCACTTTCGGGCAAATACCCTTGGGAAAGGTATGAACCCCCTTATCCTCCCAGCTCTAGGTTAAATAGGATCATTACTGTTCTTCAAGATTAAATAACCTACAAAGATTGATATGCCATTAAACAAAGAAACCAACCAAACCATCCATTTATCACCTATTCCTATGCAATATAAATAATTTGTACTCAGCTGTACGGATTCAAATGACTAATTAAAATATATCTTAGTAAATGATTAAACAATTCTATTTGATCACTAAATAGGACAAGTACTACCACCCCAGGCCAGCTGTAGAATACACTGACTGCACCTCTGCGAAGGGGTAAGACCCCCCCCAACGAGTGTCCTAGATATGACACTAAACAATCTGATGGTGAGGTTCCAGCAGTGCTGGAGCTTTGGGGAATGCGGAGTACTCCTTCATTGCCATCGCTCCCAGTTCCACTTTGGCCCGGAGTGGTAGCACCTGATAGGGCCCTATCTATGGGTTAAATAGAACTAACAGCATACTTATGCTAAACTGAATTGAGTAAACTGAATAGCTTGAAATAGAAACGTTTTTGACAATTAAACCGTGCTTACACTTAAATTGCGTTCTTATGCTTAACTGAATTATTTCAAATAGAACTGTTTTTCGATATTCAAACTGTATTTACACTTAACTGAATTATTACATATAACTGCTTAAATAGTTTGAAATGGAAATGTTTTTGACAATTAAACTGTGTACTTATGCTAAACTGAACTGTTTTCAATAGAACAGATTATTTACATAAAAATGGATTTGGCGTTAAATAACCTACAAAGGTTGATATGCCATAAAACCAAACAAACCAAACTAAACTGAATTATTTGAAATAGAACTGATTTTGAAATTGAAACTCTACTTATACTAAACCGAATTGCTATATAACTGCTTGAATAAACTGAATTGTTTGAAATAGAACTGATAATTTACATAAAAATGGATTTGGCGTTAAATAACCTACAAAGGTTGATATGCCATAAAAACCAACAAACCAAACCAAACCGGGCCAGATCAGAGAGGATCTTGGAGTAATGGTAATACAGGGGTACTCCACATTCCCCTAAGCTTCATAATTAGTGTTATAACTAGAGCTCTCGTTTGAGTGAAGGGGTTACTCTTCTGGAGAGGCGCTGTTGGCTTGTTCTATAGCCCTAGCTGAGAGAGAGAGAGAGAGAGAGAGAGAGAGAGAGAGAGAAGGGGAATTTTGGAAGGTACTCCCTAATTTTGTCAGGATCCACAGGAGAACGTTACTTATGATTTTGTTCTCACTTCTCCATCAGTTGTTCAGCATATCTTGTGCGTTTGACTTGGCTGGTTTGTGAGATGAGAAGCAAGTGGCAGTACAGCTGTTGTTTTGTAAGGTTCTACTTCCAGGATTTGTTCCGAAAGGTACGCAGAATCCTTCAGAAGTCCCCATCTAGCTTTTTCTTCAAGCGTTTCGGTAAAGTCGAAGTGGTGCAACTATATCGTAATACTCTCACGGCTACAGTTTGGAAGTATTCCCGTTTTATTTTATCAAAGAGATCAGATTTCTACATGACTGATAAACTATCAATAGCAGTTCATGCTTTTCCTCTGCGTATACTAACATCGCTTTCAGTAGATGAGATATTGCTACTGAGGTATGTAAACTGGTCAACTGATGTACAGTGGAGATGGCTCTTTTTTTTTCTATAAAACTCATGAACACGTAAATGCCGATGCCTCTTATTGCTTGATCCAGGCTATAAAACTAAAATTCGACTTGGATAGGTGTATTTGCGAGAAGCACTGGATAATTTGCAAAGTCTGCATCCTATAGATGAACAATTTTTGATGTAGATAATTTACAGAGTTATATGATTTCAAGTCAATTACCATTAATCTTTAAATGGATTTATTGCAGTCATATTTTTATCGTTCTATTGCAAACATTCTTATTCGCCCTTATACTTATTTGAATATTACAATTATCATTTTTTGTTTTATTTTTTTGTACAGTTATATGGTATAAGTTATTCCTATATAATACAAATAGATTATACACACCTTTAGGATTTATTTATTGATTGATGTATTGATTGATTTTAACGGCGTGTCAACTCGGCTAGGGTTATTCTATGCTTAGAGAATTGAACTCGTATTTTTATATTCATTTTTTTGTGTAGTGGTTTCTTAAGAGTTTTTTTTAAATACTTCCCAATTGAATACGAATTTTATAACGGAAGTGATGACAAAGAAAAGGTCTCCCTCACTCTCAAGATCTTCACAACTACAGCCTCACCATCAGATGTAGTTTAGTTTTATACTCAGGACACAGCTTCTTGGGGTGTTTTAACCCTCAGCATGGTCGGCGTATTCAAAGCCCTAACGGTAGGGCGTATATAAAGTAAAGTTTGAGCACAATTATATGGTTTCAAGTATTCCTATCAAATACAAATATTTTTCAAATTAATCCATAGATGAGACCTTGATAGTTTCTAGCACTCTTGGTTAGAGTGGAGCTGAGAGTAATTATAACAAAGGAGTGACTCTACACATCCAGGCGCTTCAGAGCCTCATCACTGGATGTAGACCCTAGAATTTTTGTAGATACTAAGTCGCCATTAAATGCATTTTTGATGAATTGTTCTGTACTATTCAAACATTTTAAAAATCTAAATTGTTAGTCTTTACAAAGCAGTTACTCAATGTACGAAGGTTGGTTGGAAAATCATTAGCAGAAATATGTCATGGAATGTTACTAAATAAGGTCTATTTTTCAACATAGTTACCCTTGCGTGCTGCACACTTCTTCCATCAGTGTTGCTGTGCTTGGATCCCATTGGATCCAAAAAGTCATCCACAGCAGATATGACATCATCATATGAAATTTTCAGCCCACTCTCCTAATTAGTTTACATCTTGATCTTGAAGAAGCATTGATAAAGTTAATTAGTTATGCTTAATTAAACGGGAATAATCATTTTCATTAATTTTTGTTGCTGTTTTGAATAATCCAAACTAGAAAGCTGCGGAACTTACTGTTTAAACTTACTCTTTGAACTTACCGTTTAATATTGCACACTAAAACACCCTAAAAACATTACCCAGTTATATACTAAACTTAGCTTTAGTGTCACTCACTTCAGAACAAATTTTATCCAATAAAATCTCGTTATATTCCAAATTTTATCTTAAAATTATTTTATATTGCAAATTTTATTTATCTCTTAAAATTTCGTTTGTCGAGAATCTTAACGGAAGCAACCCTTGTAATATTATACTTGCTAGCTTCACAATTCCCGAGAGATCATAGAAAATTAAATGATGAGACAAATCCATGAAGTAACAAAAATGACGTGACCCACGTAACAATCGAACAATTTTAAATTTGTTAATCTTAGAATAAACATAAACCTACAGGTTAGTAATCAAAACAAGCAATGAAATATTAACTAGTGAGAAATGGAATGGTGAATGTACGTATTTTGTGCCACTGGGTTTTAGATATTTTTTATACAAAGAAATAAGAAGAAAGGAGATAACATAAATAGTTTTTACTTAGCTCTCTGAGGTTGTTATAACTCTCCCTACTACTCTTGCGATGACCGCAATGTTCCGTTTTTATTCAGCCCTTCGACGAGATATTATATTATGGGCTGGCAAAAGTTCATTGGTGAAGCGCATTTAGAGTATTTGTTCTGTTTCTTCTGTTATTGCTAATATGTAGATTTTTTAAAGGACTGTTTTCTTTTGCAGTCTTTTCTTAAGATTTCTTCATCTTACGGAGTGAATCTCTTGGCTTGGTGAGACAGAAGAAAATACACCCGCTTCCTACCAAGTAGTACGTTACTAAACTTTTTACTTAGATGTGGCTCAAGGCCGAATAAATGGGGCACCCAATGAGACTCGAACTCACTCTTTTAGGTTTGCTGATCAAGCTTGCTAACCCTTACACTACCCGAGACGCCCTCCGCTTCCTACCAAGTATTTCATCTGACTGACTTGTCCGTTAATTCATATTCTTGGCGCGAACCATCTCACGTGGTCACGTGTTCCATTCGCCCAATAACGCTTCCTGTGACACCAGCCGATCCTCGCGTGACATGGGAAGGTGGCGGAGAGTTGGGCGGCTGCTTCAAATCACGCGACCTCCTACGGAATATCGGTCGTGACTACTGATTGACTCAACTCAGAAGTCAGTCTTCGAATGGAGGTGGGTATTTGTCACACTTCTGTAACATTATTTACGAAGATTAAATTCAGTAGTCTATACAACTTTTGGAACTACAGAATTAAAGAACTTATATTTGAAATGCATTTCTATAAAATAGTCATTTCCATCGTAACATTCCCTGCAATGCATTTCTATAGTAACATCACTTCAAGTGTATTTCTGTGGTAACGTTATTTCCAAAACGTTTTATTGTAACGTCAGTTTCGGCGAATTTATATAGTAACAATACTTCCATTACATTTCTACAGTAACATTATTTCCATTTTATTTCTGCATTAGTAATTTACTTAGCGTTTTGCTCAGCTGTGGCATAGGGCCGTATGAATGGAGAACCCAATGAGAT
>OY757936.1:70433522-70466022 GCA_963585895.1 Sepioteuthis lessoniana
CATAAACCGTGACCACCCAGAGCTCAAAGCTTTTAACAGCAACATCAGCCACAACCAGCCGGTCCTCGTCATCTCCAAAGACAAGATTGACAATCGCATCAAGGCTGCGTCCAACAAGCAAAGAGATCCCAGCGCTGCAGCGGCTGCCGAATGGTGAAAAGGCCACAAAGTCGCTCTCCAGTACCCGACAGTCCTCTGCGCAAGTGAAGTGAAGTGAGTCTCTTGCACAGCAGCAACATTCACACAGAGGTTCGAGAGTTCACTAAGAAAGTGAGCACACTTGCTTGGATCTTTCAGTCCCCTCACATTCAAGTTGGCAAAGTTTAGAGTCATTCTGACTCACTTACCAACTCAATGTCCACGATAGTCCGGAAATCCTCGGGGATTAGAATGCCAACGGCCTGTCTCAGGGAGCCGGTGCCGACTTCAGTGGTAACGCTGCCATCCCTGGACACTCCTCCAGCATCCGTGGGAAACCACACCTATAACGCTCTGTAAAACGAAGGGTGAACATAAATCAGTATGACAACATTTTTTTCAAGGAGGGGTGCTCCAATTCCGCCAGCCTTACGCCAGCGTCGGTTTGGCTAGCCTTTTCCTGGAACTTCCACACGCCTTGGGTTCGGCTGCCAGCCGAGCGGACAAAGGTGGTCATCTTGGGTGCGCCCCTGAAACTATACGGATTTGAAACCTTTTTTTTTTTGTTCACTTTTTCAAGTTCTAGTAGTGGCTTTAGTATCTTCTGGAGCTGAAAATCCGAGATGGACTCCAGGACCGTACATCACAGGGCCACCGCTGCCTGAAAGGAATCTTTATTTTCAAGCAGCGAGACCGATTTGGTTCTACGCCGACTTTAAGAGTCCGTAGATTGGATTCGTAGGGCTCTGTCCTCTGATTGTGTCCATGTTGCTGTCTGTGAGTGAGTCCTGGTGGAGTGAGAGAAGGGAGAGTAAATGAGGGGAGGGGTGCGCGCGAAGTGTGAGGATGGCTGATTTGAGGGGCTTGTGAATGAATTTCTAGTTGGGTGGGGAGTTGGGATTGTTCTTGAATTGGAGGTGGGGTGTTAGGATTCTTGTTGTGTGGGGAGATTGTTGGAATTCTTGTTGAGTGGGGATTTTTTTGGATTCTTCTTGTTGGGCTTGTTGGGGCTGGGGAATGGGAGTGGTTTTTGTTCTGGAGGGGCAGAGTTTTTTGACATTGCCTTCCCCACTTTCTTTTTTCTTTAAATTTTGAGTTACATCCATAGGGATGTCCTTGCTGGTCTGGGTCTTTTTAGGTATGGGGGAGACGATATTCCTTAGTGCTGGTGTGGGAGTCTTTTGCGTTGCTTGTGAAATTGGTGATGAAGGGGTCTTTTGGATCACTGTTGAAGGAGATGGGGTAGTTCTATTTTTGGTCACCGGAGCAGGTTCCTTGGGTACCAGTGTACTTGGTTTCGGGTCTCTCAGTGTGTCCTCGGCTTTTTTGGTAGTGTCATTTTTTCTTCTCCTTTGAGTCACCTGATTCCATCCGTCTTCCGTACTTGGCAGATTTTCCGCTTCTGAAGTCTTTTTAGTGGCGTCAATTTCCGGCTGTGTTGTTTCCGCCTCCTTTGGGGCTTTCTGATGGCAGACTTTTAGAATGTGGCTCACCTGCTTACAGTTCCAGCAGTGCGGCCGCCTGCCCTCTACCACTACCATCATTTGTTTATCTTTATGATAGATACTATCAGGAATGGCTTGAAAGCCTTTCCTGTCAAGGCAGACCCAGAACACGTAGTCTCTATGAGCCGTCCCCGACGCGGCCATACGCACTGAGGAAAGAGGTCACATTTTCTCCTGTAATGGTTGCTGGGACATTACAGACGGTCAAACGGATCCTACGCGTTCCTAAGTATTCCTGTTGTAACCGGAAGAACTTTGTAGAGATACAAGTGTCTGCCAGCTTCATCGCTTGCTCCTTCGTTGGCAACAGCACATCCCACGTTGCACAACTCCTGGAAAAATATTGTCCTAGGATGCTTGCTGTGCAAAGGAGCTCCTCAACAGAGTCCTTAAGCCCCGCAAATCTGTTTTTGATGTCAAAGACTATCAGTGAGACAATCCGGGGTTCCAGGACGTTGGCAACCTCAGGGATGGGCAAGATGATGTTGCCCTGAAAGTAAGGGGCATACTTATTCAACCTTTCCCTTTAGTAACCCCCTGGAGTCTTTTGGTTGGCTTTCCAGGAGGCTGGCGTTACCGTGGGGCTTGGAGTTTCTGTTGACCTTTGTCCTGGTTGAAACGGAATGGTGGAGTGAGCAGTTTCTTTGGTTCCTTTGGGCGAAGTGAATGGAAGAGCTGGCCACTCAGTGTTTGCCGCTCGTTCTTCTGGCTCGGTTGTGAAGGCTTTCAAAGTTGGTCGGGAAGCTGTTGCATCTGCTTCCTTTTGTCGACTCTCAAGAGGTTTTGGAGAGAGTCCAAAAAGTTCTTGAGAGCCCTTTGAGGAATCCATTGGGGATAATTCCTCCATGGTTGCGGGAGGTAACCAGGAAGGGCAGTGTAGTTTGATGTGGTCAGGTGAAAAATAACTAAATGAGAAAAGAAAAAAGACTAACTAAAACGGAATTATGAAAAAAGGCTAATGAGGAGGACTATAAGCAAGCCACGAAGTTATTTATTTCTTTTTAGAAATAAATACACATTCGCGACCATCTGTTCCTTAAGAAATCTGACAACTGGACCTAGTATGAGGGAAGTGGAGAGCAGCTTGTGTCCAGCTGTTAGACAAAAAAAAAAGTGGCAGTAACCCAATACTGAACCACGAAAAGAAAAACTTTGCTCACTTAAAAAAGTGTTCAGAAACAAAAGTCGTAACTCAATAATGAGTGTGTAACACCCGTCAAGGCCACAAAACATTTATCGTTATAATCTACCACACTACTATTTAAGGCGTTCAAATACTCACAGATGGCAGAATCGAGCAATTTTGAATGCCCACATGTGTTGTTACGAATACCATTCTTGGATATATTGGTTGGACGCCGTTTATTTGCTTTCGTAACTAGTATATATAAAAAGCCTGCGTTAACCGGTTTGCATTTGAGCTGGGATGCTTTTGCTCCTAAGTCCAGGAAGGTTAACATGCTTAAGCGTCTCATATTCAGGGCTCTTAAGATTTGTTCTGATAACAAGATTAAAAGCGAATTTGAAAAGATTAAAAATTTATCTTTGAGTAATGGGTATCCTGATGAAGTCATTGTTGACACCATTAATGAAACTGTTGATAAGTTTAGGAATAACATCAGGCCACTTAGCCCTTTTAAATGCCCAGTTTATGTTAGACTTCCCTGGATTGGATCTCCTATCCAGTTGATTGCCGAGAAAGTTTCTTCCTCTGTTACACGCTGTTATAATGCGGCTTGGGTTCAACCCATCTTTACAACTTGAGCTGCATTTCGCTCTATTCATAAGGATGTGCTCCCTATCTTTCAACAAAGCAATTTAATTTATAAATTTCAATGTTCCCATAATGCCACATGTATAGGGCGCACTTCCCAACGCCTTGAGGTTAGAGTTAAACTGCATGTTCCAAGAGATATTCGTAACCACACAACATCCGGGCATTCAAAATTGCTTGATTCTGCCATCTGTGAGCATTTGAATACCTTAAATAGTTGTGTGGTTAATTACAGCGATGAGAGTTTTGTGGTCTTGCATAGAGCTTGGACAAAATCTTATTGTTCTGGCGGCTTTTTATATTTTATTTAATAGGCCTTCTCTATGCAAGCAAAACTCCAAACACTTCTTTGAATTTATTGGGAGATATCTCGTGCTTGACGTGGTTTTGATTTTTTTTACTTTCCCTCCACTTTGTCTTGCTATCATTTTTCGTTTTCACCCCACCCCATTACTTTTTTTAATTTACATTGTTTTAAACGACTTCTGAAAGCTGTCGCTTGACAAATAAAAGGGCCCTTACGATTTCAATAAAATTTCTTTATATTGTAAATCTCCCATTTTTTTTCATAAGTCTCTAGGTATATATATATATATATATATATATATATATATATATATACAGCGGGTGGTGTAATGGTTTGCAAGCTAGATGAGCAAACCTTCAAGAGCGAATTCGAGTCTCATTGGGCACCCCATTTAGACACCCTTGTGGCACATCGAAGCTAAAAGATTCGTAAATAACTATATATATGTGTATATAATTATCATCATGTTATTTTTCTATCGTTTTACCTTTTCATCCACAGACAGACTGTTTCGTTGTATATCCATATATATATATATATATTGTCAGAAAAAATCTACCAAGGTTTCATCTAAATGAATCACATATCATTTTGTGTAATATTTGTTATTTGGAAATTGTAGTATCGGGATTTTTCACACCATCTGAATTATAGAATAGTTATGAAATTATATATATATATATATATATATATATTTTTTTTTTTTCTTTTTTAGTTTTTATCCTGCTCTGCGGATAAGCAATGGAGCACTTTTTTGGTTTACACAACCTTTTTAAACAATTTGAACGTTCTCATCTGTTCATCTCTGCTACAAAAAGTCTAAAACTGTTGTGAGGATACAATCATCATTTACATTTTGTTGGAAATGGGCGATTGGTTAGAGGGTTCGAAAATGGTCCATGAGATTGGATTTCAATCCCAGGCCGAGTCATACCAAAGACTCAAAAATATTACTTGTTTAACACTCAGCATTATAACAAGGGCAAGTGGAGCAATCCATGGAAAGGAGTAACGCCCTCCCCTGTACCTCGATGTTGTAGCTATAGAAAAGGAAGCGTTCAGGTCGTCCCCCTCGATTATAGAGTGTCTCATCTACTGAAAATGATGTCAATATACGCCCAGCTAATGTGCGGACTGCTATTGATAGTTTATCGATCATATGGAAATCTGATCTAGTCGATAAAATAAAACTGGATTTCTTCTAAGCTGTGGCTATGTCAATACTACTGTATGGATGCACCACGTGACCGCTAACAAAAAGCATGGAAAAAAAGCTAGATAGGAACTACACAAGAATCCTAGGCACCATCTTGAACAATTGTTGGAAGCAACACCCCACAAAACAACCGTTGTACAGCCATTTACCCCCCCATTTCAAAAGCCATTCAAGTAAGACGAACAAGACATGCAGGACACACAGCTAGAGAAGGAAAAACGAACTCATAGGTAACGTTCGTCTATAAAGCCCTACACATGGACGTGCAGGTGTTGGCAGACCAGCAAGAACTTATTTACATCAGCTCAGTGCGGACACAGGATGTAATTTGTAAGAACTGCCGGGAGCGATGAGGGATAGGGACGGATGAAGAGAAAGAGTCTGAGAAATACGTGCCGGCAGCGTGACTTGATGATAATTTATTTATATTATATTTATTTTAGTATAAATTCTAAGCACAGTGCAGCGAATAACTGCATAGTGTAGGAACGGAAGTAGGCAGGAGGAAAAGGGGGAAAGTCCATTTTTCCTGAATATTTTTCTGATAGTAAACTGATCAGAGATACAAGTATCGATCTGTTAACTCAAACACTCTGCACGATCAGGTGCGACATGAGGTCAATTTTTACTTGGAGTCCAGCTGGTTTGAATTCTGAGTTTTCCTTCTCCATGATTGGTTGCCTTAACAAGTTTTAAATACCCAGTCACTCTTGCTATTTAGTCATAGTTGTGCTTTTCCCTAAGAGCATGAGCGTGTGGCGAAACGCCAACAACCACGATTTGAACTCGAGTCACTGATTCCAGTTCCTACGTCGATAACCATTACGCTAAGAGCGCCTCCTCTTAACAGGAGGTTTACTTGAAATAATTTCTATGGCGTAAAAAGTTTGTTTTTTGTGTTAAATCTTTTTCAATATATTTCTATCGTAAAATTTTTTATAATGCATTTCTATAGTGAACTCGTTTACGATGAATTATTATAATAAAATCCTTTATGATGCATTTCTATAGTAAAATCGTTTCCAATGCATTTCAATTGTAAAATAATTTCTTATGCATTCTTTATGTAAAATAATCTTCAATGAATTCTTAAATATGCTATAATGGATATCTACAGTAAAACTATTTCCAATGTGTTCTTGTGCTAAAATCCTTGCCAATGCAAGTAAAATCTTTTATAATGCATTTTTATAATAAAATTGTTTACAACGAATTCCTAAATTAAAATCATTTACATTCCATTTCTGTTGCAAAATTGTTACCAATTCATTTCTATAGTAAAATCATTTCCAATGTATTTGAATAGTAAAATTATTTCAAATGCATTTCTATAGTAAAATGATTTTCATGGCGTAAGAGTTTGTTTTTTTATCTTTTGGTACAGCAAGTACGATTCCATGACACAGATATAAGCGTATCTTCTATATTTGATAGGTCGGAGCAAATGCAATGATTAAAGTGGATACAAGTAATGGTTTATTTCTTATATAAAATTTATTCGTGCTGAAATGTTGGAAAGAAGAATAAAAAGAAAATAGAAAATGATAAAGAAAACAACAACACACACACACACACACACACACACACACACACACACACACACACACACACACACACACACACAAATGAAATATACAGATCATATTATTATATCTTTTTCTTTCCTCTCAACCTTTTTTTTATTTTCTCCTTTTCTTTTGTCAACTTTCTATTCACCATTGTCATACTACCTTCCATTATTTCTGCCTATTTCACGTCTGCTTCTTTCATTTCCTTTCTTATCGAACTTATTCCCTTCACTCTACAATCAATAATTTGCTTTTTAAATTAGATTGCTGAACCCATAATTAATTACTATATATCATTAATTCATTTGACGATCTGAACAGTGTTCATCCGGTTTCATTATTTTGACTAAGTGGTGGGTGGTCTTTATAAATAGCATTCGTCATACATATTTCATGGATTGTTTCCTGTTTCGCTATTGTGCAATCATTAGAGTAAATCAAAGCTGATAAAATCATTTCCAATACATTCTTATAGTAAAATCATTTCCAATCGATTCTAATAGTAAAATCATTTCCAATACATTCTTACAGTAAAATCATTTCCAATCCATTCTTACAGTAAAATCATTTCCAATCCATTCTTATTGTAAAATCATTTCCAATACATTCCTATAGTAAAATCCTTTCCAATCCATTCTTATTGTAAAATCATTTCCAATCCATTCTTATTGTAAAATCCTTTCCAATCCATTCTTATTGTTAAATCATTTCCAATATATTCCTATAGTAAAATCCTTTCCAATCCATTCTTACAGTAAAATCATTTCCAATCCATTCTTATTGTAAAATCATTTCCAATACATTCCTATAGTAAATTCCTTTTCAATCCATTCTTACAGTAATTTCATTTCCAATCCATTCTTATTGTAAAATCATTTCCAATCCATTCTTACAGTAAAATCATTTCCAATCGATTCTTATTGTTAAAATCATTTCCAATACATTCCTATAGTAAAATCCTTTCCAATCCATTCTTATTGTAAAATCATTTCCAATACATTCCTATAGTAAAATCCTTTCCAATCCATTCTTACAGTAAAATCATTTCCAATCCATTTTTATTGTAAAATCCTTTCCAATACATTCCTATAGTAAAAGCCTTTCCAATCCATTCTTATTGTAAAATCCTTTCCAATCCATTCTTATTGTAAAATCCGTTCCAATCCATTCTTATTGTAAAATCATTTCCAATACATTCCCATAGTAAAATCATTTCCAATCCATTCTTACAGTAAAATCATTTCCAATCCATTCTTATTGCTAAATCATTTCCAATACATTCCTATAGTAAAATCATTTCCAATCCATTCTTACAGTAAAATCATTTCCAATCCATTCTTATTGTAAAATCCTTTCCAATACATTCCTATAGTAAAATCGTTTCCAATCAATTCTTACAGTAAAATCATTTCCAATCCATTCTTATTGTAAAATCCTTTCCAATACATTCCTATGGTAAAATCATTTCCAATCCATTCTTACAGTAAAATCATTTCCAATCCTTTCTTATTGTAAAATCATTTCCAATACATTCCTATAGTAAAATCATTTCCAATCCATTCTTATTGTAAAATCCTTTCCAATCCATTCTTATTGTAAAATACTTTCCAATACATTCCTATAGTAAAATCCTTTCCAATCCATTCTTACAGTAAAATCATTTCTAATCCATTCTTATTGTAAAATCATTTCCAATACATTCCTATAGTAAAATCATTTCCAATCCATTCTTACAGTAAAATCATTTCCAATCCATTCTTATTGTAATATCATTTCCAATCGATTCTAATAGTAAAATCATTTCCAATCCATTCTTATTGTAAAATCCTTTCCAATCCATTGTTATTGTAAAATCATTTCCAATACATTCCTATAGTAAAATCCTTTCCAATCCATTCTTACAGTAAAATCATTTCCAATCCATTCTCATTGTAAAATCATTTCCAATACATTCTTACAGTAAAATCATTTCCAATCCATTCTTATTGTAAAATACTTTCCAATACATTCGTATAGTAAAATCATTTCCAATCCATTCTTACAGTAAAATCATTTCCAATCCATTCTTATTGTAAAATCCTTTCCAATACATTCCTATAGTAAAATCCTTTCCAAACCAGTCTTATTGTAAAATCATTTCCAACCCATTCTTATTGTAAAATCCTTTCCAATCCATTCTTATTGTAAAATCCTTTCCAATACATTCCTATAGTAAAATCATTTCCAATCCATTCTTACAGTAAAATCATTTACAATCCATTCTTATTGCAAAATCCTTTCCAATACATTCCTATAGTAAAATCCTTTCCAATCAATTCTTACAGTAAAATCATTTCCAATACATTCTTACAGTAAAAGCATTTCCAATCCATTCTTACAGTAAAATCATTTCCAATCCATTCTTACAGTAAAATCCTTTCCAATTTATTCTTATTGTAAAATTATTTCCAATACATTCCTATAGTAAAATCCTTTCCAATCCATTCTTACAGTAAAATCATTTCCAATCCATTCTTATTGTAAAATCATTTCCAATACATTCCTATAGTAAAATCCTTTCCAATCCATTCTTACAGTAAAATCATTTCCAATTTATTCTTATTGTAAAATACTTTCCAATACATTCCTATAGTAAAATCATTTCCAATCCATTCTTACAGTAAAATCATTTCTAATCCATTCTTATTGTAAAATCATTCCCAATACATTCCTATAGTAAAATCATTTCCAATCCATTCTTATTGTAAAATCATTTCCAATCCATTCTTATTGTAAAATCATTTCCAATACATTCCTATAGTAAAATCCTTTCCAATCCATTCTTACAGTAAAATCATTTCCAATCCATTCTCATTGTAAAATCATTTTTAATACATTCCTATAGTAAAATCCTTTCCAATCCATTCTTATTGTAAAATCATTTCCAATACATTCCTATAGTAAAATCCTTTCCAATCCATTCTTACAGTAAAATCATTTACAATCCATTCTTATTGTAAAATAATTTCCAATACATTCCTCTAGTAAAATCGTTTCCAATCCATTCTTACAGTAAAATCATTTCCAATCCATTCTTATTGTAAAATCATTTCCAATACATTCCTATAGTAAAATCATTTCCAATCCATTCTTACAGTAAAATCATTTCCAATCCATTCTTATTGTAAAATCATTTCCAATCCATTCTTATTTATAATCATTTCCAATACATTCTTACAGTAAAATCATTTCCAATGCATTCTTATCGTAAAATCATTTATATATGTGTGTGTGTGTGTGTGTAAGAGAGAGAGAGAGAGAGAGAGAGAGAGAGAGAGAGAGTATTAAAAGAGAAAGGAAACAAGAAAATAATGCTGAGATCAATATCAGCTTTTAATATTCTAAGTAAATTCAAAAATAATGATAATAAAAATAGTTATAGCAGCCAGAAGAAACAACAACGTCAGCATGAGGTCAAGCAGTAAAACAACAACAACAATATATTTACAGTAAATATAGGGAAGGCAATAGAGCTTGTTGGCTTTGTATGGAGGAAAAATTAGCAATAGCATCTTGTAAAAGTAGGGATATGTTAAACAAAAGATCGGAGGTGTTAAATAGTTGTAGACACAAAAGGGCGTGGTTACTCTCTAATTAGGGATAGGTTTTAGAGATTTTTTCTTTTTATTATTATTTTTTTTTATTAATAAAAATAAGGTATTTTTTTTTATGCAAATTCTAAACTAGGTGGGTTTTTGGTGAATAAAAGAAAGCGATTTCTCCTTTAGAATTCAGTCGAACTTAGGCTTCCTGATGATCCGTTAAGGTGAAACTTTAGTAGAAGATTTTCGACTCGCGATTTTGGTTAATTTTATAATTGGCTCCATTGTCTGGTGTTGAGCACTTTAGTAATTGTAGCATTGCAGGATTCGCGGAGGGTTTTTTGGTTTTCTTTTGACCACTGACTGCATATCCCTTGATTTTTTTCAAGGGGTCGGACGAGGTTGGCCTTTTCTTTCTTTTTGACCCCAAATTTTTTCTTTTTCCCCTGGGCAGTGATTCGAGATACTTTTATCTCTTGTTCCTGGCCAGGGTTTTTTTTTGTTTTTTTCTGGTACCGTGAATACTGGTAGATATTAGATTGGTAAATATATATATATATATATATATATATACTGTTTGTTTACATATTGAAGAAGAAGAAAAGTAGCAAAAAGAGAAAAAAGAAAGGAAGGAGAATGAAAGAGAAAGAAGTAACCCATGGTACTTGTGTATAGGTCGAACGTTAAAAACCTAATTTTTTGGTATATTATAGATTTTTTTTATCTTGCCATAATTTTTTAAATTGAAATTTAAAAGAATAAGGGAAAGACTAGAGCCACGTTTCTATTTGAAAAATTGATTTTAAAGATTCATGATTTTGTGAGTATAAATCAAGGGTGGATCTATTTACGGTTTCTATTGATACACAAGTTGATACAGTTTAGTATAATGGCCAAGGGATTTCGTTTTATATATCTTGCCTTTGGGTTTAGTTAGGCTGAGAAGCTTTCAGCTCAGCACATGGGTTAGTTAGGTGTTAACGCGCGCGCGGGGAGGATGTGTCGTTCACAGATGTCAAAATAAAAATCCCAGGACCAGGGGATGTGAATGACGTCATGCACCGGAAGCGTGCGTGGAGGATTTTGGGGGATTTGAAAAAAGTGAGTTGAGTTGAGTCTTGCGGTCCGAAGAAGAAGGGTGACTTTCGCTAGCTCGCAGTGGCCTTGTGGCGGGTGCCACACGTGTTGGGGTTTGGAGGGGGCAGATAGAAAAGCTAGCATAGAAAGATTGTGCCTCTCTCCTTATGTCGAAAAACTTTTTAACTCAAAGGTAATAAAGAGTTTCGTACCTGAACTGAGAAGTCGTGAGTGTTTTTCGTGTTTCGGGATTCCTATGTTCTATGTATAAATGTTATGAACATTTTATGTACGTTTCCCATATTCATGTGTGGCTTGGGATAATTCTGGAAGTTTGGTTTGGTTTCGTTAATTTGTTTAACGGCATATCGACTCCCTATGGGTTATTTCATGCCGAAATTTGATTAATTTTTAAATGTTTGATTACAATCATAACTATCTTTAATGTTCTACTGCATTTTTTAATTGTGTTTTTTTATTTGTCGCCAATCATTTGTTTGCACACAGTTATATGGTTTCAAGTATTTTTATCAAATATAGAAAATTTGCACACATTTATATGGTTTCATGTGTTTCAATCAAATTCTAATGAGTTATACTCAACTATATGCTTTCATTGGTCTAATGAATCGAGTGATCAGCAATGATCCGGGAGAACGGGGTTCAATCCCAGGTCGAGTCATATCAAAGACTCAAAAATGGCACTTGATGCAGCCTTGCTTAACACTCAGCATTATAAGGTACGGATCAAGGGTAAAGTGGAGCAATCCTGGGAACGGAGTAGCGCCCTCCCCTACACCTCGGTGTAGTAGCTATTGAAAAAGGAGCCTTTTAGTCACCTTCGACTAAGGTCGCTAACTTTACTTACTTTTTACTTATATGGTTTCAAGTAACGATCTCTACTTAATAATAATTGTTTGCACGTAGTTAAATGCTTTCAAACTGTTTTTGTTGGGTTTATGGCATATCAACTCTTGTAGATTATTTAATGCCAAATACTGTTTATACATATATTAAACATACATGATTTGTACACAAATAGTTTGTAGGTAACATTTTTAAACGAACTAAAGCTAATTCCTTTGCACACAGTTAAATGGTTTCAAGTATTCTCATCAAACACTAATAATTCTACTTAATATGAATCAATTATTTGTACACAGTTAAATGGTTTCAAATTCCCATCAAACACTAATAATTCTATTTAATATTAATCAATTATTTGCACACAGTTAAATGGTTTCAAGTACTCCCATCAAACACTAATAATTCTATTTAATATTAATCAATTATTTGCTCACAGTTAAATGGTTTCAAGTACTCCCATCAAACACTAATAATTCTATTTAATATTAATCAATTATTTGCTCACAGTTAAATGGTTTCAAGTATTCCCATCAAACACTAATAATTCATTGCAATGTAACACTAACAATTTAATTTGACCTCAGTCATTGTTTGTATGGTTATCTATAAAATTTGTTAGTGTTTGTTGGCATTTTTATATATTTTTTAGAAAGTTAGAGCTAATTTGTTTATCACAATTGCTTATTACTGGGTGGAACGATAAAATTGTCGCCTGAGAAAAGACGACATGATTCCATTTCCGTTTAATAAAAACCGGTTTCCTTTTTTTGCTGCAGACCATCTACTAGTTGGCCAGTTGTGTACAAATCCCAAGAGCGATAGGGGCCTTCTATCATATCTGAAAGTGACACAATGTTCAACGAGCGAGATCGGAGATGCGCCGCTGTACAACTCATGCTCTCTATCGATCCAAGTTATGACAACAGGACCATTGCCAGCACCCTCAAAATGCAAACCTGGATTGCCACAAATAACAAGGACGTGCCTAGGGTGATGAAAACAAAGTTTGGTGTTGTTTTTGGTGTGATTTCAAGTGAGGGCCACATCACGCTACCTCACATCTTCGAAGTCGGCTTGAAAGTCAACACCAAAGTGTACCTGGATGTGCTGAAGAGTGTGGTGATCCCCTGGTACAATCAGGTGGCCGGCGGCAGAGCCTGGGAGTGGCAGCAGGACTCGGCGCCGGCTCACAAGTCCAAAGAGACCCGGGCTTGGCTTCGCAAGGAGTGCTACGACTTTGTACCCTTCTCTCTCTGGCCCCCTCCTCCCCCGACCTGAACCCGCTGGACTATTTCGTTTGGTCATACGTCGGGAACATCACCAACATGACCTCCCACAACACCAATGCCAGCCTAATCGCCGCCATCCGCCGAGTATTCGCCGAACTCCCGCCGGCGCTTGTGGAAAAGGCATGCTCCCAGTTCCGGATCCGTATCGAAACGGTAATTGAGGATGAAGGCGGCTAAATTGAATAGATGTCAGCTCTACTACATAATCAAGTTACCTGAATTGATTTTTTCAATAAAAGTTTTAAATTAAAGCTGTAGTGTTATTTTCTTTAGGACGACAATTTTATCGTTCCACCCTGTACTATTTTTTGCACACAGTTAAATGGTTTTAAGTATTGCTACGCAGTACTAATAATTAATCTTTTAACATACTTAAATGGTTTCAAGTATTGCTATTCAACACTAATAATTCTATTCAGTATTATTCATTCGCTTACACACAGTTAAATGGTTGCAAGTATTGCTCTGTATCTCTGACAAATCAATTTAACATCAGTCATTTAATTACACACAGTTAAATGGTCAAACATTTCTATTTGATCAATACATGAGACCCTGCCAGGCACTACTACTCCAAGTCAGGGTGGACCTTGGAGTAATGGCAATGAAGGAGTATTCCACATTTCCCAAAGTTCCAGTAGTGGAGCCTTACCATCAGATGGCTTAATGTTATATTCAGGACATTTTTGCAGAGATACAGTCGACATATTCAACAGCCCCTGTCGAGCAAGACCAGACGGAAAAATCTAGTTATGGCCTGGATTGACTACAAAAAGGCATATAATATGGTTCCGCAAAGCTGGATAATAAACGGCCTCAAAATGTATAGAATATCACATGAATTCATAAACTTAATAGAGAAAACAATAAAAAAACCTGGAGAGTGGAATTGACAGCTGGAGGAAGAAGCTTAGCTGAAACAAGGATCCAAAGAGGTATTTTTCAAGGAGATGCACAATCACCTTTACTATTCATAATTGCCATGATGGCATTTAACCACATACCCAGAAAATGCACAGCCGGATTCAAACTTAGTAGATAGCAAGAAAAAATCAATCACCTAATGAACATGGATGACATCAAACTATTTGCAAAAAATGAAAAAGAACTGGAAACTCTAATACACGCAGTTAGAATATAGTCAGGACATAGGAATGGAATTTAGCATAGAAAAATGTGCCATGCTTGTAATGGAAAGTGGCAAACGATATAAGACTGACGAATGGGAACACCCAAATCAAGAAAAGATTAGAATGCTCGGAGAAAACGAAACCTACAAATACTTCGGCATCTTGGAGGCTGACACCACCAAACAAGTGGAAATGAAAGACAAAATTCAAAAAATATCTCAGGAGAACTAGAAATCTACATAAGACAAAGATCTCTTGCAGAAACCTTATCAAAGGAATAAATACTTGAGCTGTGCCCCTCGTTAGATATTCGGGACTCTTTCTCAAGTGGACCAGAGATGAACTTAAACAAATGGACCAAAGAACAAGAAAACTAATGACCATACACAAGGCATTACATCCCAGAGACAACGTTGGCAGAATATATGGATCAAGAAAAGAGGGAGGAAGAGAACTTACCGGCATCGAAGACAGCGTTGACGCATCGATACAACGACTCGAAGACTACATAGGAAAACACGAACGAGGACTGATAACATCCATCAGAAACAATACTGACAACACGATAGACAACAGAATGACAATAACTAGGAAACAAAAATGGGAAGAAAAATAACTCTATGGGGTTTTTAAACGACTAATAAACAACATCTCACACGAGAAAATCTGGATCTGGCTAAGAAAAGGAAACTTTAATAGAGAAACAAAATCTCTCCTAATCGCAGAACAAAACAACGCCGTAAGAACCAATCATATCAGAGCGAGAATAGATAAGACTCAACAAAATAGCAAATTTAGGCTGTGCGGTGACAGAGATGAAACCATCAATCACATAATAAGCGAATGCTGCAAATTAGCGCAGAAGGAATATAAGACTAGACACGACTGGGTCGGCAAGGTGATACACTGGGAAATGTGCAAGAAATTTAAATTTGACCATACGAACAAATGGTATATGCACAACCCAGCACCTGTCCTAAAAAATGACACACATAAATTCCTATGGGACTTTGACATACACACAGATCACTTCATCTCGGCCAGAAGACTAGACCTTATAATAATACTGAGAAGAGTCCTGGAGACTTGAGGAGACTTTCTGTCTCTCAAACTCCAGTGAAAGACCATCAGCTAAAACTGACGAGAAAAACTCTCAAGGAGTAGATAAAAATAATAATAATCCTTAGTAAACAATTTTATCTTCAAGAAACTATTCTTTATACAAATAATTTGTACACAGCGATATGGCTTTAAGTCTTCTTATCTAATACAATGGTAAGAGGTGATAGAGGAAAGAAAAAAGGGAGGAATAGGCGTAACGGGAGAGAGAAAAAAAAGGGATTGACGAAACAGGAGAAAAAAATAAAGGAAAAAAGAAAGGAAGTTATTTTTCTCCTTCAAGTTAAACATTTGAAGCCATGGGAAGCAGCTTGGTGGATGTGAAGCACAGTGGATGAACCCAGCATTGAGTCAACGGCATGCCTCACCAGAGGCTGGGTGGAAGGGCCCCACAGGTCAAAGGCTAGGATCACATAGTTCAGTCATGAAACTACGGTTACTCATCTTCAAGGGTAGCGACAACTGATGAGGTTAAAATACGGCCATCGAAAGATTACAATGACTCTCACTTAAACCATATATCCAAACTGTATCGCACTTCGCACGGGTTAAAAAGGGACGCGTTCTGCAGAGGTTGGAGCTCTATCCCTGTGTTTGAACAAAACAGCTGCCGAACTCAAACACAAGCAAAAACTACTTAAATGCAAAAGAAAATGGCCTTACACTGGAAAAAGTAAGAAGCCGACGATACCCCGCACGAACTATAACGAATGCAGACTAAGCTGATGACAAACCGCTTCTGGCAAATACACCTGCCAGGCCGAATCCCTGTTGTATAGTCTGGAGCGAGCAGCAGGTGGAAGCCAGCCAGCAAGCAGCATAGGCCTCTACGTGAATGCAGACAAAAACGGAGTAGATGTGCTATAATAAAGTGGCGATATCTCCACACTAAATAGTGGTTCTTTGAATCTAGTGGACAAATTCACTTACCTTGGAAGCAGTGTTTCATCTAGCAAAAATGACAACAATATGCAACAAGCGAAGGCATGAACTGCAATCGATAGGCTATCGCTCATATGAAAGTCAGACCTATCCAATAAAATAAAGCGCAATTTTTTCCAAGCAGCGGTCGAGTTCATACTACTGTATGGATGCACGAATTGGCGGTTGACAAAGCAGATACGGAAAAAGCTTGACGGCAATTGCACTAGAGGAGTTATTTTAAACACATCCTGGAAGCAACTTCCCACAAAACAGCAGCTGTACAGCCACCTCCCACTCATCTTGAAGTCCATCCAAATTAGACGAACAATACGTACGGGACACTGCTGGAGAAAGAAGGACGAACTTATAAATGACGTTCTCCTATGGACCCCTTTACACGGACGCGCAAGTGTAGGATAACCAGCTAGAACTTACCTTCAACAGCTCTTTACGGATACAGGATGTAGCCTGGAAGACTTGCCGGAAGCGATGAGTGATAGAGACGGATGGCGAGAGAGAGAGAGGGAGAGAGAGAGTTAGAAAAATCCGTGTTAGTTGCACGACATGATGACGGTGATGATGATGTATCCCCTGCAGGGGGCTGACCCTACTCATAAAAAGAGGGTGTCGAGAGTTTGACCTTAAACTGAATTAGATAGTGAACCTCTAGTTCTGGAGGTCTGGGGAGTGTGGAATACACTTTCATTGCCATTATTCTGAAGTTTCTTCTCACCCTGACAAATTGTTCCTGTCAGAGTCCCATTTGTAGTTCAAATAGATCTGTACCTCTCCACTGCCATTACTTCCAGGTCCACTCTGACCACGAGTGTTTGTACTTGTTTGAGTCACATCTATGGGTCAAGTAGATCCGTTTAAAAAAATCAAGTGTATTCGATAGGACCGCCTGCAAAAAATAAATAAATAAATAAATAAAAAATAAACAAACACTAGAATCAACACAAAAATGTTAAATATGAACAAAAAATGAACGTGATTATTCAATCTTTAGGCATAAAATTATCCCAGACGGGTTGACATGCCGTTAAAATCAATCTTTTCAAATTAAAAAAATTCTATGAATATATTTTCCCATCTCATTTTTCTTGACGTTTCTGAACGACACGCAATAGTTATCTGATTGTAAAAGAACTAAACACACGTCTCAGATGTCCCTATAATTGTGTCAATGATGTCACTGGGAACACTTAACGTCGACCTAATAAGATTGTCTCGAGACGGGTACAGAAGAAAATGAAATAAAAAGATTGAAGCTTGTATTACAAACAAAACTTGCTTCTTTTTCCTTAAAGACAAATGTTGATTTTGGAAGTAACAGAAGGTGGTGGTGGTGGTGGAGCATTGGTGTGCCCAACGTCCCTGCCTCTGACCCTCATTTGTCGGTCCTGTCATTTCATGTGTGAGTCTACTCACCCTGTCAACCACGAAATCTATTACGGTGATACTCTGTTTCTTTTGAGGAGAAGTGGTTCTTACTCAGGAAAGTGCAGAAAGAAAGAAAGAAAGAAAGAAAGTCTTGAAAGAAAGAAAAAAGAAAGAAAGTGCTGAAAGAAAGAAAGTGCTGAAAGAAAGAAAGAAAGAAAGAAAGAAAGCGCTGAAAGAAAAAGAAAGAAAGAAAGAAAGAAAGAAAGTACCGAAAGATGAAAGAAAGAAAAGGTTAGTTATCTCTTTTAAGGACTATTTTCATTTTTCTCTCTCCAATTGTTGAGGACGTTGGCTGAAAATACAGCAGTCAAAGTGGTTCAATAAGCCTGATTAGAGGTGAGGAACCTTTTCATGCTATACTTCTATTTATCTATCTGGTGGAATCTCTGTGACGTAATGGCTTAAGTGTCTGACTGCATCCTCAAAGTTAACGAGTTCGAACTCAAGTCGCCGTGTAACATTCATTTTCGGACTGATACCCTCGAGAAAGGCACGAACCCACTTATCCTCTCAGCTATGGGTTAAATAGTACCACTACAGTTCTTATATATTATTCTTATTCTTATAAATAACCCACAAAGATTCATATACCATTAAACAAAGATATCAAACCAAAATCTGTATATATATATATATATATATACACACCCTATATATATATATATATATATGTGTGTGTGTGTGTGTGGGGTGTATATATATATATATATATATATATATATATATATATATATTTAAGAAATGGAAAACGGTAAGGAAAATTAAATTCACATGTTTCGCTAAATTAAATTCATTTTCGCAAGAACGAAGTATGAATCTTACTAGGGGAGAAAAAAGTGCTGCATTTTATTAATTCATTCATTTTCTTTTATAGTCTGTATTTTCTAAGTTATGGACCTGATTAGATAAGTTTTTTTTTTGTTTTTTTTTCATTTTTAAAACTTTGTGTATTCTAATATCCGATATTTTTTTAGTATTAATTTGGTATACAGATAAAGAGTAGCCTTGCATGGTTTTACGGCGTGTCAACCCTCGTTGGGTTATGTAATACCGAAGTCAGTTTATTTTCAAGCTTTTATATGATTTCAAGTAACTATTCCAGTTTAATGACAGTCATTTGTTTGCACATTATTAATTAGGTTTGACTTTGGTTTGGTTTGGTTTTATGGCATATCAAACATTGTAGGTTATTTAATGCCAAATCCATTTTTATACGTATAAACAGTTCTGTTTCAAATAATTCAATTTAGCATAAGTACACAGTTTAAATGACAAAAACAGATCAATTTCTAACTATTCAGTTTGGTATAAATACGCTGTTTGAATGTCAAAAACAGTTCTATTTCAAACAATCCAGTTTAGCATAAGTACATAGTTTAAATGACAAATTGTTCATTTTGACCCATAGATAGGACTCTATCAGGTGCTACCACACCAGGTTAGAGTGCACCTGGGAGCAATGGCCATAAAGGGGTACTCTGCATTCCCCAAAGCTCCAGTATTACTGGAACCTCACCATCAGATTGTTTAGTGTCATATACAGAACACTCGTTGAGGTAGTCTTACACCTCTGCAGGGATGCAGTCGGTGTATTGTACAGCCCCGGCTGGGTCAACTTGCTGGGGAAGTCTTACCCCTCTGCCGAGATGTAGTTGGTGTATTCTATAGGCCCAGCCGATTGGGCTTACGCTGTAAAATAGGTAACATTTCTAAACAACATACTAGAGTTATGTATTTAATAGTTTCAAGTATTCCGATCTAGTATTAATAATGTTTGAAATAATTTTGATCAATAGATGGAACCATGACAGGTATTACCACTCCAGGCCAGAGTAGATCTGGCAGTTTGGCTAACAAAGGCTACACCACCTTTACTAAAGCTCTAGAACTGGAGCCTCACCACTAGGTGCAGTTTAGTTTTATGCCCAGGACACTCTTCTAAGAGGAGTCTCTTTCGTCTGCGGTTGACGTAGCGTATCTACTGATAGGGCAGGCCACCTCTAACAAATCTTTAAAATAAATCAAAAACTGAAATTTTTAATCAATATATTTGTCCAGATTTAATTTAAATTTAATTAGTATTTATTACCTTAAAGAAATGGAAAACTTTTAAAATCTTTTAGGGATTTTTTATTGACTGTTTTTTTTCTTTGCGGGAAAACATTAGGGTATCAGTTTCTAAACTGGATGTTTGGCTACTTTGCTTAATGGCATATTAACCTTCATGTCTCGATTTGATGTACGCTATTTTAACTTGATGCTTTAGAAGGCTGCATTCGGCCTCAAAGTCACCGATTCTTCACTCCTTCCATAGACGATATTTATAATTGTTGACTGTTAATCAATCACTCTTTCCATCTGTTTTATCTTTTATTTTTTGAAGAGTAACGTTGCTTGCTCGCAGAAGTGGTAAAAAAATAAATTCTAAAAATGAATAAATAAAAAAAACGTGTGTGTTAGATAACAATAATCCATATGAATTTCTGTGCTTGTTTATCCCCCCGTCAAAATGGATAACATCTTGTTAAATCATTAATACAAATTGTCAACGCGTAATATGTATTATATGTACTGACAATTGACGTTTACCACTGTTATGGGGTATTTAATTTGCATAATAACTTTAAAAAGCAGGTTTTAATGAATACTAATTCTGTGTAATTTTTCATTGTCATTTGTAATTTTTTGTTTTATTTTCAAACACACACACACACACACACACACACACACACACACACACACACACACACACACACACACACACACAATCTCTCTCTCTCTCTCACACATACACACACACACACACACACACACACATATATATATATATATATATATAATATATATATATATATATATATATATATATATCTGACAAAAATTCTAATGAAGTTCTGTTTTCAATAAAGAACGAAATATTATTGAATCCGTTATCAGTGTTAATCTATTGAATTTTCCATTTATCTTAATCATCTCTCTCTATATATATGTATATTTAGATATTCAATAGTTTTGTGTTTAAGTTTTAAAAGAAAATCGAAAAGTTATCTTGTTTTTATAAAGTTTTAACGAAGGAGTACATTTTGTAAATTATGTTAAGTGTAAAGCTTTTTTTAATAAGCTTTGGCGCGTATGCAAATAAACAGGCACGTAATGAAAAAAATCAGAAAAGATTGTTTTGTGACATCTATAATGAAAACATAAAGGTACACTCCATGGTCACCTAGACGAGCAAACCTTTACGAGTGAAATCAAGTCTCATTGGGTGCCCCATTCATACAGACTTGTACCACATCTGAGCAAACTCTTTTGGACGCATCGTGTGGTGTATTGATTAGCGAGCGAGACTAGAAAACCTACACGAATGAGTTCGAGTCTTATTAAATGCTTCGTTCATATGGCTGGTACCAGATCTGAGCAGAAAGCTTAGTAATTTACTAGATATCCACTCCATCACATCTAGCAGCTTTCATGGTATCGGAAATTGTTTGGTTTGTTTTCTTTGTTTAATGGCATAACAACCTTTGTGGGTTATTTGATGCGAAAGATGTCCTTGCAGAAGTACAGCCAAGATACGTACTATTCAACCTAGAGCTGGGGGAATAAGGGGTTCATAAGTTTCCCAAGGGCATTAGTCCTAAAGTGAATGTAATAGTGCGACTTGCGTTCAACCTCATTTACCCCGGGGTCGTAGTCCAATACTTTAACCATTGGTGAAAAGTATTTGTACATAAAAGTTTGAAACAGCAATCAGTCAGGTGGGTTTGGTTTTATAGTATATCAACCATTGTAGGTTATCTAATACCAAGTCCATTTTTTTTACATATAAACAGTTCTAATTCAAGCCATTCAGTTTAGTGTATGTACAGTTTGTGTTTACACACAGTTAAATGTCGAAACAGTTCTATTTCAAACAATTCAGTTTAACATAAGTACACAGTTTAAATGTAAAAACAGTTATCTTTCAAACAATTCAGTTAAGTATAAATATAGTTTTTTGTTTACAAAGAGTTAAATGTAAAAGCAATTCTATTTTAAGCAATTCAGTTTAACATAAGTATGCAGTTTAAATGTCAAAACAGACCTATTTCAAACACTTCAGTTTAACATACGTACTCAGTTTAAATGTCAAAAAAAGTTATATTGCAAACAATTCAGTTTAGTATAAGTATAGTTTTTTGTTTACACACAGTTTAAATGTCGAAACACTTCTATGACAAGCAATTCCCTTTAGCATAAGTAAACAGTTTAGTTTTATTTAATCCATAGATAAGACCCTATCAGGTGCTACCACTCCGGGCCAGAGTGTACCCTGGGGGCGATGACAATAAAGGGGTACTCTGCATTCCCCAAAGCTCAAGCATTACTAGAGCCTCACAATCAGATTGTATAGTGTGATATACAGGGCAGTCGTAGGAGGGTGGTCTTACCCCTCTGAAGGGATGGAATCGGTGTATTCTGCAGCCCCAGCTGATTGGACCACTATCAGATTATTTGATTATATTAGGTTTAATGGCATATCAACTCTTATAGATTATTCAATGCCAAACCCTGTCCGCAAACACACACACACACACACACACACACACACACACACACATATATATATATATATATATATATATAATTTGTAAACGCGTGGTTTGTAGATAACATTTTCTAACGAGCCAGAGCTTGTTTGTTCGCTCACAGTGAAATGGCTCAACGCATTGCTATGCAACACTAACGATTTAAATTAACATCAGTAATTTGTTTTCCCACCGTTAAAAGGTGATACATATATTTTTTGCAAACACTTAAATGGCTTCAAATATTCCTATCAAACACCACAGTTAAATGATTTTAAAAATTGCTATATAACACTAAAAATTCGATTTAACATCAGTTATTTGTTTGCATACGGTTAAATGGTCAAACAGTTCAATTTGATCCACAAATGGGACCCTAACAGATACTATTATTCCGGATCAGTGTGGACCTGGGACTCATGGCAATAAATGGGTACTTTACATATTCTAAAGCTTTGGGACTAGAGCCTCACCATCATTGCCCAGTCAGCTGGGGCTGTAGAATACACTGACTGCACCTCTACAGAGGGGTAAGACCCCCCATAACGAGTGTCCTCGTTATGACACTAACCAATCTGATGGTGAGGTTCCAGCAATGCTGGAGCTTTGGGGAATGCGGAGTACCCCTTCATTGCCATCGCTCCCAGGTCCACTCTGGCCCGGAGTGGTAGCACCTGATAGGGTCCTATATATGGGTTAAATAGAACTAACAGCATACTTATGCTAAACTGAATTGAGTAAACTGAATAGCTTGAAATAGAAACGTTTTTGACAATTAAACCGTGCTTACACTTAAACTGCAAGCTTATGCTTAACTGAATTATTTCAAATAGAACTGTTTTTCGACATTAAAACTGTATTTACACTTAACTGAATTATTACATATAACTGCTTGAATAGTTTGAAATGGAAATGTTTTTGACAATTAAACTGTGTACTTATGCTAAACTGAACTGTTTTCAATAGAGCAGATTATTTACATAAAAATGGATTTGGCGTTATATAACCTACAAAGGTTGATATGCCATAAAACCAACAAACCAAACCAAACCAAACCTCGCCATCAGATGCGGTTTAGAGTCATATCCGGGACGCATGTTGGAGGTGACCGGATCTTACTCCTTTGCAGAGAGGCTGTTAGTGTATTCTACAGCCCCAACCAACTGGACTCAATTAATCAGTGCTTTTTTTATGATCACAAATTAAAACCCTATGTTGAGGTCACAGGAATGTCTGGAGACTACAGCTAATAATATTGATAATAATAAGTATAGTGAAAACTCCATATTCAAGGTTGTATCTATAAGTCTGTATCCCGAAATGTGGTTATTTGATGGATTTTGAAAGGTGATTATGAATTAATGTTTTCCCTCATGCATTAAGGTCAACGTTGATCAGCTGATTTTCAATCAGGGTTGCCAACCTGAAAAATAAAAAAAATCATTCACGTTACTTTTGAGACGGACCAATCTCGTATACACACACACACACACACACACACACACACACACACACACACATATATATATATATATATATATATATATAATGAAGTACGTCGATGATTTTGTTCATAAATCCTGTTTCCTACTTGAAAAACGACCTCCTGAAATCCTGACACTAATTGAAAATTTTAAGAGTTGGATTAGTGGTATTCCATGTCTTAAGTGAGGGATTTTGTTCGCATTATACCTACCCATCTTGCAAAGATCAAAAGTGAACCTAGCAGTTCACATAAAACTCTGACAACGGTTTGTAAGCAACAGCAGATGTTCATCATGAGTATCACCAAACGGGCAGAAAAATTACTTTCTGACCCCTTAACACGGTAGTGGGTCAACATTGACTTTGACCGAATAGACACCATCTTCATCTAAATCTGAGATTTGTCCTGAAAGTAATGTCTTTCAGGGTCCAAATGTTGGTTAGTTGGGTTGGGTTTTATGGCATGTCAACCATTGTAGGTTATTTAATGCCAGATTCTGTTTATAGATATATATCAGATATATATGATTTGTAAACATTTTGTTGATAACATTTTTAAACGATCCTGAATTCATTTTTTCACATGGTTAAATGGTTTCAAGTATTGCTATCTAACACTAACAATTCTTTTCAATATTAATCATTTGTTTGCACACAGTTAAATGGTTCCAAATATTGCTGTATATCACTAACAATTCGATTAAATATCAGCGATTTGTTTACACACAGATTGCATTTTTGAAATTCCCCAGTTGTGACAATCAGGCTTTAGTAGGGTGCATTCCAATTCTTGCTGTAGCTGTTCATGTGAAGCATCCCATACGTTTCTGTGGCATTTTTTTCATGTTTATAACTGAATTTTATTGCATATCGTTCTTCTAAAGTCCACATTGCATTTTTGAAATTCACCAGCTGTGACAATCGGGTTTAGTTGGGTGTATTCCAATTGCTGCGGTAGCTGTTGATTTGAACGTGGAATCATAAAAATTGGTCAGTCATCTCATAAGATGTATAGCAATAACATAGTGAATTTTCAAGAGTCTACGATAATTTTAAATGCTTGTACAAAAAAAGTCTAGAAACTTATTGAAGGCACCACGTAGAACTGATTATTTACATAAAAATGAATTTGGCGTTAAATAACCTACAAAATTTGATATGCCATAAAATCCAACCAACCAACTTACCAACCAGGATCAATTTTTAAGCAGAGTACCGCAGTGTTGAATTTAGAGTTTTCAATGTATATCCTATCATATATTAGATATTTAGTTACATATGCAATTACGTATAGCTACATTATATATATATATATATATATATATATATATATATATATATATATATATATATATATATATATTACAATTATAATATATACTTTAAACAAAATTGTATGCGAGAGAAAATGTCCGACAAATTAAAAATGCCGTTTTCTTTCTCAGATCTATTAAATTCAAATTATACTTTGCTAATAACTCTGTCTTTCTTCTTGTCTATTTCTCAGTCACTGTCATATCTTTCTCTCTTTCACCCCTCTCACGCACATATTATGGTGAGCAAAAATAATAAGGCAATATTTCAGGATAATTATTTTTTAATCTTTCTGTACTAGATAAGATGCCGGGTCATGATTAAGAGAATATAATATTTCCAACTCTTCCCACCCCCAAATTGAAAAACCACAAAAAACGCCAGAAGAATGAATACAAACGCTGTTATATATATATATATATATATATATATATATATATATATATATATATATATATATATATATATATATATATGTGTGTGTGTGTGTGTGTATGAACAGGAATATATACGAGTGTTTTTCAATAATTTCTTTCCATTAATTTAAATTCTACAATGTTTGGAATTGGTTTGTAGCAAAGATTATTTCAATCACACAAAAATATTTGTTTTGAGGCTATACAAAATAGCAACAAATCAAACAAACTACTCCAGTTTGAATAGAAGCCTGTTATCTGATTTTTGGGAGGTGAAATGAACAAACCTGGTGAAATTTACATAAGATTGTGCAGTGCATGTGGAGAAGTATGTTGTAGCCCCAAAATATTTACAAATAGGTTAAAAATGGACTTGCCACTACGAGGCTGAGTCGAAAAGCCAGAACATAGGGAATACACTGACTTTCAGGTAAATAAACAGTTCCGGGTGCAGCAGTCAGTAAAGAAGATCATACTGATTATCTTCTGGGATATAAAAGGATCCATCACTAAAAATTTCCGTGCAGCTGTAAACGCTGGTACATACTGCATACTCCTGAGACATGATTTCCGGGTGCAGCAGTCTGTAAAGAAGGTCATGCTGACAACTTCTGAGACAAAATTCACTTTACTTATTGAATGGTACTTGTATCTATACGAGAGAATCAGCTGAAAAGTTCATAGGCTGACTAAGATATTCTCATGGAGTGTTACCAACTAAGGAAATCTTTCAATAAATTCCCCTTACGGTTCACACATGGTGTTGTAGCACTTGTATATCCAACTGATAAATATCATCAATAGCAGATATATATCATATAGAATGTTCAGCCCATAAACTTTATAGAACTCGGAGGTGCCTGTGGTGTAATGGTTATCGTCGTAGGAAATACACACGGTGACACGAGTTCAAATCCTGGACGAGACTGATTGCATTTCACATAGCACTTGGGAAAGGTATGAATCCAATTATTCTCCCTCCAGCTATAGGTAAATAGTAGGGCAGACTAGGTTCTTCAGTCTTGGCGAGGCAACTAGTCTAGGAGAAGGAAATCTCTGAATTCAAACCTGTTAAACTCCGCTTAAAAATTGACCTTGTGTCATATCCTGCCCGAGCGGAGGGGTTGGGTAAATATGATAAACTTTATAGAACACACTCGTACATATAAATTTATATATATATCTATATCTATATATATATATATATGTATATGCGCGCGCGTGTGTGTGTGTGTAAACGGGAGCTCTGTAGCCGTGTTAGTACTGGCACTTTAATGAAATGCATGTAGAAAAAAGCTAAATGGGACCTGCTCAGGGATAATACCTGCTCTTTTGAACAAATTCTGGAACCAGCAACCTAAAAAACAGTAGCTGCACAGCCACTTACCTCCCATCTTACAAACCATCCAAATAAGACAAACAAAACCGGCTGTGTACTGATGGAGAAGTAAGAACAAACTCATAGGGACACCTACGCATGGGCACACCAGTGTTGGCTAACCAGTAAAAAATGAAGTTCATCAATGTGCGAACATTGGATGTCGTCTAGAGGATTTACCGAGAGCGATGACAGATAGGGACGAATAGAAAGAGAAATTTAGATATATATCATGATCATCATCAAGTCACGAAGCTAGCACGGATTTCCCTGACTCTCTCTCTCTCTCTCTATCCATCCGTCCCTATTATCCATCACTCCCAGCAGGTTTTCTAAACCACTTCCTTTGTCCGCTTAGAGCTGTTATCGAAAAGTTTTTGCTGATCGGCCGACATTGGCACGGCCATGTGAAGAGGTCCATAGACGAATGTTACTCAAGAGTTCGTCATTGCTTCTCCAGTAGTGTCCCGCATGCCTTGTTCGTCTTACTTTCACATTTTTACCAAAATATATGGTGAGGAAGTAAAATATGGAATAGTTTTTAAACTTATTTTAGTCTGATAAGTTCAATTTTTGAAGAAAAAAAAAAAAACGCAATAAATCTAAATTTTCATGATTAGCTATATTATTTAAGCACTTTTTCATTACAATTCAGCCCTATCTGGGTGAGCAAGAAAAGAAATAACAAAGAATCTATGATTTGCTTAACGCCGAAACCAACACACACAAAAAAAATTCTGATACAATTGGAGTTTCTTTATGGCCTCCATCAAGCCCAGAACTTACGCTATATGGGGCGTTTTTGAAACAAAACAAATGCAATTTTCCATCCAAATATTGGTTCACTTAAGACTGCTATTGAGGAGGAATGGAATAAAATGTCTGAAGAATTTATTTGGAAGGCACACAAATCATTTCGAAAACGTGTTGATACAGCAATTGGAAAAAAAACGACGGCCATATTGAGTAATTTTACTGTTTTGTGTACATATTCTTATTTTGTTTATTTTCTAAAATTAGAATTAATCTTGTTTTATAATATTCCTAATTTTGCTTCTGCATCCTATATATATATATCTACACACACACACACACACACACACACACACACACACACATATATATATACCCAACCTCGCACGAACAAGACGCGACATAAGATCAAGCGGAGCGTAACAGGTTTGAATTCAGTTTTCTTTCTTCTAGATTGGTTGCCATACCAAGGTTAAAGCGCTATTCTGCCCTTCTGCTTACCCATAGCCGGAGAGAGAAAGAATAGTTGGATTCATACCTTAGCTAAGGATATTAGCTCAATGTGAAATACAAACAGCCTCATTCAGAATTTGAACTCGGGTCGTCCGGTCCATTTTTTTTACGACGGTAAGCATTACACTATAAGCACCTCTCTCCCTCTCTCTTTCTTTCTTTCTCTCTCTCTCTCTCTTTCTCTCTCCCTCTCTCTTTCTTTCTTTCTTTCTCTCTCCCTCTCTCTTTCTTTCTTTCTCTCTCTCATCTTCTCTCTCCCTCTTTCTTTCTTTCTCTCTCTCTCTCTCTCTTTCTTTCTCTCTCCCTCTCTCTTTCTTTCTTTCTCTCTCCCTCTCTCTCTTCTCTTTTCTTTCTCTCTCTCTTTCTTTCTTTCTCTCTCCCTCTCTCTCTCTTTCTTTCTTCTTCTTCTCTCTCTCTCTCTCTCTCTTTCTTTCTTTCTCTCTCTCTATATATATATATACATATGTTTGTGTGTGAAATAAAGTAGCCAATTAAATGATATCAGTTGTTAGTGATTTAACTGGCTTCCCCTCTGAGGATTGAGGTTCAAAGCTGAATATGTAAATTAGTTATAGACCATTTACCAATCCCCAGCATATTATCAATTTTTGCATTGATATGTTTATTCCCTTTTGTAATATTCAGTTTCCTTCTTGAGCGTAGTCATGTGAAGGTCATCTCTTGCGCAATTTTCCCCTTGAGCGTAGCCATGTCAAGGTCATCTCTTGCACAATTTTCTTCGTTTGTTGCTTGAAATATCCGTACAGTAATTTTTCTTTTCGTTTTTGGTTTCTAGATTTTCGAATAGTTGTTTTCCTATTTGTTCTTAAGTTTTCGATGTTGTTATTGCTGTTACATATCTCGGCAGCAATATCTCATCAAGTAAAAGTGGTGTTAATATACACCTAGTGAAGGTTTCGATCGGTTATCGATCCAATGGAAGTCTGATCGATCTGATAAAATAAATCTGGATTTCTTCCAAGTTGTGGCTGTGTCAATACTACTGTATGAATTCTCCACTTGGGAACTACACAAGACTGCTACATGCTGCTTTGAATAAATTTTGGCAGCAACACTTCACAAAACAACAGTTACATCGCCATTTACCACCCATTTTAAAACCCATCCAAGTAAGACGAACAAGGCGTGTGGGACACTGCTGGAAGAGCAAGGACGAATTCATAAGTGACGTTCTTCTGTGGACCTCTACATATGGAAATGACAGAATTGGCCGACCTGCAAGAACTTATTTACATTAGCTCTGTGAGGACACAGGATGTAGTTTGGAAGGCTGCCGGGAGTGATGGATGATAGGGACGGATGGAGAGAGGTCCCTGAATTATTGTATCCACGTAATCCTCAATGTTAGCGAGTGTTCTTCCTTCATTACTTCCAAAATAGAGTCTATATTATCCCCCAGTGTAAGACCTTGTGTGTCCTCTTTAGTTTATTTGCTATATGCGCCATATATCTGAGTTCCTTCTTTGTCCATTTTAAGAAGGGTCCAGAGCATTTTTCAAAAGAGACTGCTTAGGTATTCACTCTTTTAATGAGATTTTTCCGGCAGTTTGGTTTCGAGAAGTTTTATTGCTCTTCTGGGGTGCGCCTTTCTTACCTTTTCTTTAATCGTTGCTCTTTTTTTTTTTTTCGTATATTCTTTAAATCCCTGAATTGTATCAACGCAATTCTCAATTCTGCCAGGTTCTTTTCCCTCCTTTTTTCAACATACTACGTTATCCGTCAGGCATAGAGTCTTCTGTATTGTCATTAATTTTCTTGTTTTGTAGTCCGTATGAGTGAGTTGGTCCCTTGTCCTTTTCTGGAAGGGTCCAGAGTACGAGGATCGTTAAATAAGTTTCCATACTTTTTCGTATAGGCATTTTTATTGATACTACACACATGAAACTGTAGTCCCCTTCGAAGTAATCTCCTCCGGCTGCGATGCACTTGTTGTACCGTTCCAACAACATCTGGAAGGCCCCATGGAAGTCCTCTTATGTGAGCATATCACAGCCTCTTTCATTTGCTCAATTATCTCATAACGACAGCCTCTGAGCTTTGGGAATAAGCAAAAGTCACAGGGAGGAAGATTTTGACTATAGGGACGGTGAGGAACTGTCTTGATGCCCATCTTGGTCAAATAGTCTGTGACAAGGATGGAGTTATGGACTGGTGCATTGTCCTGGTGGAGATACCACTGACCCAATTTGAAGAGTGCTGGCCTCTTCCGACGGAATCTCTTCCTGAGCTCCCTTAAAACTTCAACATAGTAACCCTAACCCTAACCCTTTGGCCAATCAACTCTGGTGTATTGACTTCCTTGCTCCTCCCACACCTCTCATCATCCCTTATAGACTCCCTGCCCTCCTTGAATCTCTTATGCCACTCAAAAACTGATGCCCGATTCATGCAAGATAGTCGAAAAGCAGTCTGAAGCATTCCATACGTTTCTGCGGCGGCATTTTTTCCAAGTTTAAAACACAATTTTATTGCATATCGTTTTTCTAAGCGTCCTCATTGCATTTTTGAAATTCATCAGCTGTGACAATCCGTTTTTAGTAGGATGTATTCCAATTGCTTCTGTAGCTGTTGATTTGAACGTGAAATCATAAAAATTGGTCAGTCATCTCACAAGATGTATAGCAATAACATAGTGAATTTTCAAGAGTCTACGACAATTTTAAATACCTGTACAAAAACGTCTGGAAACTTATTGAAGGCACCACGTATCTTAGAAGGAGGACCACTCTGGCATTTATCCCTTTGATGAAATTTTCGCTTCAGTATTTAGTTTTAAAAAGTTGTCTCAGGTATCTTTTTTAATTTTTTCTTTCATCCCTGTTTTCTTGATGATATCCGCTTATATATGCATGTCCAAAGAAAGGAGTAGCGTCTTTCCCTACACCTCAGTGTGGTAGATATCGAAAAGGGAGCCTTTGGGTCATCCTCGTGTATGGTCGCCAACAACTTATATGCATGTATTTGTAATTTTCTTTCTCTGCAAGTGTTTCAATGATTTCTTGATTAGGCAACTCTATTCCATGTGCATGGCACATTTTTCAATCCTAATTAACATTCCTATATCCCGTCTGTTTATTCTTTAAGTTTGTTTAAAGGTTTCTTGTTCTTATTCTTTTTTGGAACATGAATTGGTTCATCCAATCTCGTGTTTTTGTAAATTTGTTGCCTCCTTTGCGATTTATAAGTATAGAATTTAGAGGCATCATTTTTCAAACGCAAAAGTCGTGGCGATATTGTCTCCCTGTAAGTTGTCTCTTTGGATTTTTATTCCTGCTATGGTTTTCTCATCTGTTGCTAGTTGTTATCTCCAGTTTTGCAAGGCTTTTGTGGTTCATTAAACAGGCATAATGTTGAAAACTGACGCTTAAAGAATACAACACTATCTATGAATGACTGGGTAGGAAAGGTCATCAACTGGAAATTGTGCAAAAGATTAAAGTTTGACCATACTAACAAATGGTATTTGCACAAACAAGAATATGTCATAGATAATGAGACCCACAAAATTCTCTGGGAGTTTGAGATACTTACAGATCACCCAATTCGAGCTAGAAAACCAAGCCCAGTATTAATTAACAAGAAGAAAACAACTTTTAATCTAGTCGATTTTGCCGTTCCAGCAGACAACAGTGCGAAAAATAAAAGAAAGCGAAAAGATAGATAAATACTTGGATCTTGCCAGAGAGTTGAAAAAGTTATGGAATATGAAGGTGACAGTGATACCAGTTGTAGTTAGAACACTTGGAACAGTCTCCAAAGGCCGGAAAAAATAGATTTGTTGAACGAGAAATCAGAGAAGGAATCGAGAACCTACAGACCACAGCATTATTAAGATCGACTAAAATACTGAGAAGAGTCCTGGAGATCTGAGGGGACTTGCTGTCACTCAGACTCCAGTGAAAGACCCCCAGTTAAAGGCTGTGTGAAAAACTCGCAAGGAGTTAGATAATAATAACCAGTTGCTTGTTCTATAGCTTAGATATCTGAGTTCTTCCATTGTATATTTTAAGACGGGCCAGGGAGACTTTGTCATTTCTTTATAGATTAAGAGGCGTTCGTGACAATAGTTACCGTCATAGGGAATGGAATCAACGATCTGATTTCAAATCCTAGA
>OY757936.1:70471022-70501022 GCA_963585895.1 Sepioteuthis lessoniana
AGAAAAGTTGTATTTAACCCTTACATGGTGGATAAGTAGGTTTATTCTTTCCCTAAAGGTATTAGTCCGAAAATAAATGTAATAGCGCCACTGGAGTTCGAACTCGCTTTGTAATATATAGGTCCAAAAATACGACCAAGATATGAATATGTGAAATAGACATAGGAATCCGAAAAACACGAAATTGGTTCAGGTACGAAACTTTTTATTTCCTTCTTTAAGTTTAAGGTTTTCCGACACGAGGAAAGAGAGACACAGTTTCTTACTATGCTGACTGTTCGTACAACGTCAGCTCTCAACTCACTGACTCAACTAACGCGCGGGCATCCCGTAGACCCCTGGTCTGGCCTCGCCCAGATCAAAAATCGACTACCTTCCTCGAGCGTCGAATCTCAACTAAGTGCTTTTTTTTTCAAATCCTCAAATCCTCACCCCATCGCTTCAGGTCATGACGTCATTCCCATCCCCAGTATTATTTTTCTCTCTGGGGTTTTTATTGTTACATCTGTGATTGTCACATCTTCCCCGCGCGCGCGGACACCTGCACTCAATGTGTGCACCTAACTAACCCATGCACTAAGCCGAAATGTTTTCAGCCTAACTAAACCGAAAGATAAGATATGCAAAACGAAAACTGATAATATAAAAAAAAATCCTTCCAGAATTATAAAACAGCTTTACTATGATGTTGCTGTCTGTTACTTTAACCCCTTCTCTACTGTAACTCTCCAACTGGTTCTAATTGGAAGTGAGATGAGTCGATAATAATTTACAGATATAAATTTTAAGTACTTCTCAACAAACGCGTGTATCGCGAGTGTCAATATCTTAAAAAGAATTTTTGTCTGTAGTGTTCGCCAATGACCCAGGAGACCAGGGTTCAATCCCAGGTCGAGTCATACCAAAGACTTAAAAAATGGTACTTGATACTTCCTTGCTTAACACTCAGCATTATGAGGTATATATCAAGGGTAAAGTGGAGAAATTCGGGGGAAGAAGTAGCGCCTTCCCCTACACTTCAGTTTAGTAGCTATTGAAAAGGGAGCCTTCGGGTCGCCCTCGACTACGGTCGCAAGCAACAGCAACAACATATATTTACACAATACGTCCGCTGGAAGCAGGACATGACACAAGGTCAATTTTTAAGCGGAGTAAAGCTTATTTGAACTGAGACTTTCTTTCTCTCAGACTTGTTGTCTCAGAAAGTTTGACCTACTATTTACTTTTAGCTGGATAAAAACTAAGCATAATTTATATTCGGCACAAGACCGCGAGTATGGTTTGTGTCTATGTATATATTTTGTGGTTTAATTGATAGAGTATTCGCCAATGATCCAGGAGACCTGGGTTCAATCCCAGGTCGCGTCATATCAAAAACTTTAAAAATGGTATTTGGTACCTCCTTGTTTAACACTCAGTAATATAATGTATGTCTCAAGAGTAAAGTGGAGCAATCCAGGGAAAGGAGTAGCGCCCTCCCCTACACCTCGGTGTAGTAGCTATTGAAAAGGGAGCCATCTGGTCACCCTCGACTACGGTCGCCAACTTTACTTACTTTACATATATTTACAAAATACGTCCACTAGAAGTAGGACTTGATACAAGGTCAATTTTTAAGTGGAGTAAAGCTGATTTGAACTGAGACTATCTTTCTCTTAGACCTGTCGTCTTAGAAAGTCTGACCAACTATTTACTCTTAGCTGGATAAAAACTAAGCATGATTTATATTCGGCACATGACCGCGTGTATGTTTTGTGTTTATGTATGAGCGTGTGTGTGAGATCTTTCTCGTTGTTATGCTCCTGATTGTCACCAAACAGAACATCGCTTGTTCGTTGCAAGGTAGCAAACGGCCAGTACTGAATACAACGAGTTGTGCTTTGCTTTGTTTAGCCTATTCTCTCACGAAAGTCATCACCTTCTTCTTCAGGTCTTTTAATAATCCCGTTTTTTTCGGCTGGTCTGCTGAGTAAAGCGTGACATCCAACATTTTGTTTCAGTCTCTCTCTCTCTCTCTCTCTCTCTCTCTCTCTCTCTCTCTCACACACACACACACACACACGTAGTTTATTGTTGAATTTTGACCTGAGCTTTTCATTGTATCATGCACGATCTCAGGGAATGATGTTGAAGGGTGTATTAAGAGCAGTGCCAAGAGGGAGACAAAGTTTATTGATATTTTTTGCGCAAGACAAATATTTTTTACCTCGTTAAGTTACCTACTACTCATGAAGGTAAGTATATATATATATATATATATATATATTATAAAATGAATTGGTTCGCAAGTAAATTTGATAGTCTAGATTTTTTATTTTTACAACTTTGCTCCTCCCGTGTTTTAGACTTCATACTGAAGACGACGGTGAAGTCTGCAACACGTGTAGAGAAAAGTTATAAATAATAAAAATCTGAAATATCAAATTCACTTGCGGACCTATTCATTCTTTAATATTTACTTTTCCCTTGTTCTACCAATAAAAAGAAAAATATATGAATACATACTGATAGAAAAAAAAAGGAGAAACATTTTAAATGCGTGTTTAAACGCATAGATAATTTCACACACACACACACACACACACAAGCACACACACAAGCACACATGAATATATATATATATATTAGCAATGATAACATAGTTTTATATATTCATAAATAAAGAGTGCTCAATATCAGTTATAGAGCACATATATCCAAGTTAGGATAGCGTTGGCATAGAATCATCTAACTGTAGTCCGATATTCACATAGGTGAGAAAATGACTATTACAAAGCATCGTCGATACTATGTAAACGCTATCCTAACTCGGACCTGACCGATAAAATGAAACGCAGTTTCTTCCAGGCAGTGGTTGTATCGATACTACTATATGGATGCACTACTTGGACGCTAACTAAACGGTTGAAGAAGAAACTAGACGGCAATTACACAAGAATGTTGAGAGCAATATTGAACAAGTCCTGGCGTCAATACCCCACAAGACACCAACTATACGGCCACTTGCCTCCCATCACGAAAACTATACAAGTTAGACGAACCAGACACGCAGGACACTGCTGGAGAAGCAAGGACGAACTCATCAGTGATGTACTCCTATGGACCCCCGCATATGGCCAAGCAAAAGCAGAACGATCAGCTCGAACATACATACAGCAGTTATGTGTGGATACGGGATATAACCCTGAAGACCTGCCAAAAGCGATGAATGATAGGGAGAAGTGGCGAGAGAGGGTCAGGGATATCCGTGCTGGCGGCACGACTTGATGATGATGATGATGATGATGAATACGATTAGATTTGTAAGTTACTATGTACACAGGTATGGAAATAAAGGGTGTATCCCCATTGCCCTATTCATATACTGCTCTCAGCTCTGGACATCTCTGGTGGTGTAATGGTTTGCAAGCTAGACTATCTAAGCTTCAGGGGCGAGTTAGAGTCTCATTAGGTACCTCAATCGTATGGCCTTGTACCACATCTTAGCAAAAAGCTTAGTAAATTACGACTGCATCAGCTTAAAATTTGTATCGTCATTTAGGCTGTTGTAATTTTTATTTCCGCTAGTTTACACTCACACACACGCACACACACATATATATATACAAGAATATGAGCGCATGAGGTGGATTGGTGGGTGCGTGCAATGTACCAACACCCGTTAACATATTCATACAGCATACTCTCACACAGGTTTTTGATACGACTCGCTCCCCACCCGGGAGTGTACAATTCTCATTGCTTGTCCATACGCACATACTTGAACGGGTATGTAAACAAGCAAATCTTTCTCCGAATGTATATTAGTAGATATGATCGAGCTACCAGTCCCAGCTGATTGTTTTGCCAGATCTTTCACACAGTTTCCCCGAGGCAGAAACACGAAGACAGAAAAGACAGGGGACGTGGTCACCAAACTATAATCCGACCACACCCAGTTCTTCTTTTTTCTTTTTTCTCCCCCACTTTTTTTTTTTCTAAGGCGAATAATCTCGGAATATCTTTCTCTTCCTCTACGAGTCTCCTTAAGTTTTTTTTATTTTTCGACCTTGCATCATTTTTAATTTGACTGTGACGCTTCCTTAGACGTCAGTTTCGTATTTCTCTATCTCTCTTTGTTCACTTCCCCTCTCTTCTTCGACTGGGAGGGGGCTGTAGAATACACTGACTACATCTCTGCAGAGGGGTAAGACTCCCCAAACGGGTGTCCTGGATATGACACTAAACCATCTAATAGTGAGGCTCTAGTAATGCTGGAGCTCTGGGGAATGCTGAATACCCCTTCATTGCCATTGCTCCCAAGTCAACTCTGGCTCAGAGTGGTTGCACCTGATAGGGTCCTATCTATAGGTCAAATAGAACTAAACTGTTTTCTTGTGCTAAACTGAATCATTTGAAACATAACTGTTTTTGATATTAAATCTGCGTATTTATGTTAAACTGAAAAGTTTGAAATAGAACTGTTTGTGAATAGAATAAATTGTGTATTTATGCTAATTTAATTATTGGAAATAGAACTGTTTTTGACATTGAAGCTGCGTACTTATGCTAAACTGAATCGATTGAAATAGAATTGTTTTGACATTTAACTGAGTGTAAACAAAAAACTATACTTATACTAAACTGAATTGTTTGAAATATAATTGTTTATATATATAAAAATGGATTTGGCATTAAATAAACTACAGTGGTTGATGTGGCATAAAACCAAACCAAAGCTCCCTTCTAAAATTCTCCTTATATATATATAATTTCCAAGTCGCACTGATAGCTCGGGTTTTACTCGCCTCTACTTCTTGCCACCCTTCCTTATTATCCATCGTTTTTGACAGGTCCTTTTGACTGCATCAAGTGTCCGTTCGCTGGTCAGCAATCATTAAGTTTGTCTACTTCTCCAGCAGTGCCCAGTATGTTTTGTCCGTCTCACTTGGATGTTTTGTGAGATAGGCAGTAAGTGGCCGTAGAGCAGTTGTTTTGTGGAGTGTTGCTTCCAGGATTTGTTCTAAACTAAAAGTACTTAGCATTCTTGTATTGCTCCCATCAAGCTTTTTCTCTATTCATTCCATTCACGTACAAAAGGTGCATCCATACAATAGTGTTAACCCAGCCAAAGATTGGAAGAAATCCCGTTTTATTTTATCAGAAAGATAAAATTTCGATATGATCGATAACCTGTAAATAGCAGTCTACGCCTTCGCTTGATGTGTGTTGACATCAGTTTCAGTAGATGAGATATTGCTACCGTGGTATGAGAATTGGTCAAGTAATTTCTGAGGCTTACCAGTTAAGGTAGAGATGGCTGTATAGAATCAACGGTGCTTGGTGACTGTCAGTTTCTCGCCTCGGATCATCGGATTGGATCTGGTGCTGAATTTATGTCAGCGTCATTCTGAGTGAGCGCAAAAACAGTCCTCGATTTCCTCAAGTCATCATATCAAAACTTATTAGAATAGGTTTATGAATATTGTGGCATCTCGTACATTAACAAAAATTTTTCTTTTTCACCAGCAGAATATATGTGCACCACTTCCACCGCTTGAAGGCAGTGAAATCTAATGGCGTTCACCCTCCAGCAACGTGTTTTGTGCTCAATCTGTATATGCCCTCCCACTGATATTAAGCTCTGTTTATTTATGAATATTTTAATATCTCTCCCTTTCCCCTTCTATTTCCCCCCCTCTCTCTCTCTCTTTCTGTACATATTTATGTAAATACTGAATACCTTACTTCTTAATGGATTTCAAAGTCGAGAAGATTCCTCGGAAAAATTTTAACGGTTTTCGGAAAGGTCGATCCACTCTGACACAGATTTTCACTATCCATCGAATCATTGAATGAGTACGTGCAAAAAATCTAGAGGCAACACTACGGCCCGTAGATTTCTCCGGGGCATTTGATTCCATATGCAACGTAATGATGGAGAAAATACTACTTGCATATGACCTCCCTAAAGAAACCGATACCGTTATAATGATATTTGACTAAAATACGAAATTCATGGTTCGCTCACCCGATAGTAACACCGACGTCGTCGACATTGTCACTGGAGTCTTGCAAGGAGACACATTAGCAGCGCTATATTTGTTTAAACTCTACCTAGACTACGTATTTTGAACATCCATAGATCTAATAAAAGAAATTGGTTTCACATTGAAAAAGACAAGATGCAGACGATATCCCACAGAAACTATGATATACCAAGACTATGCAGAAGTCCTAGCACTTCTTGCAAATACAATTGCATAAGCAGGTGTAAGGGTTAAAGCGATGAACTGCGGAATCGTAGTACGCGAGTTCGTACTCCAGTCGCTCTATTACGTTCACTTTCGGGTAAATACCCTTGGGAAAGGTATGAACCCCCTTATCCTCCCAACTGTGGGTTAAATAGTACCACCACTGTTCTTCTATGAGAATAGGTTTGGCATTAAATAACCTACAAAGGTTGATATGCCATTAAACAAAGAAACCAAACCAAACCAAGATCCCTAGATAGCCTAGAGTACGCAAGAGACATTGATCTCCACACGAATGCAAATGAAATATTGTACATGTGTTTTAAATAAGAAGGAGCCATCGTTACTCTAAGTGGCAAGCCTTTAAAATTAGTGGACCAGTTCACATATGTTGGCAGTAACATCTCATCGACTGAAAGTACTGTCAGCATTCATCTAGCGAAAGCATAGAATGCTATTGATTGGCTATCGTTTATATGGAAATCTTATCCCTGATAAAATAAAACGGGATTTCTTTCAATCTGTAGCTGTGCCCATACTACTATATGAATACACCACCTAAACGCTAAGAAAATGCATAAACAAAAAGATGAATGAGAACTGCACAATAATACTATATACTCTTTAATTTTGAACAATATCCTGGAAGCAACATCCCACAGAACAACATCTGTGCAGTTATTTGATTTTTTGAAAAATTGAATTCAAGTTTGGTCATAATGTTTTTTCATGACAATGCTCAGCCATATATTGCCGGGATGACTCTGCAGAAGCTTACTGACTTGAGATATGAGACTCTGCCATATCCATCATATGGATATGAAGTGAGTTATATATATATATATATATATATGTGTGTGTGTGTGTGTGTGTGTGTGTGTTTATGAAAATAAGTGGTAAGTTGATAAACCGAAACACTGACAACGGATTCAAAAATATTTCATCTTTATGTCAAAAAGACTTCATCGGAATGAGAAGTTTTTTTGATGAAGTCTTTTTGAAATAAAGACGAAATATCATTTTGAATCCGTTGTCAGTGTTTCGGTTCATCCACTTTTACATTTATTCTTTCACATCTTGTCGGATTTACCAAATCTCCCATTTCTCTCTCTCTCTCTCTCTCTCTGTCTCTCTCTCTTTATGTATATATATACGAGGGTCATTCAATAGATAAGGTGAATTTTGCCGAAGGAATTGGCAATAGGAAGCACTATTTAGAGTTGAACTGATTTCGAGGAAATCAATAGTGATGAGTCCTTTTATGTCCTAGAAGACTGTCAACATGACCTTCTTTACTGACCTCTGCGCCGTGAACTTTTCTTTGCCGAATAGTTAGTGTATTTCCATTATATGGATTATTTTGTCGACGAAGGCTCGTAATGGCAAACCCATTCTTAATCCATTTATAAACATTTTTTTTACTCTTTGTACACTTTCACATGGTTTATATTTTTTAGTCACCAAAAGTTAAAGCACTGTTTGATTTTCCACCATTTTGAATAGTCTCAAAACAAATACTTTTGCGAGATTAAAATAATTTTTGATATAAATCAATTCCAAACAATGCCGAGTTTATATTCACGGAAAAAAAATCTGAAAAAGACATTTATTTTGCTCCTTTTTCCTTTTTGTATCTCTCTCTCTCTCTCGAACTATCTATCTATCTCCTTATATATATATATATATATATATATATATATATATATATATATATATATATAATGTGTGTGTGTGTGTGTGTGTGTGTGTGTGTGAGAGAGAGAGAGAGAGAGAGAGAGAGAGAAAGTTTCAAGTAGAACTTGAAGTCAAAACTCAAATACTCTCCAATATTTCTCACACAGTCGACAGGTCTCTAGAATCCGCCAACTGAATCTCCGCTGAAGGATCAGACTCCCACCTCCAATGTGTGTCCTGAATATGACAGTAAACCTTCTAACGACGTGTCTCTAGTCCTAGAGTGTGAGTCATTACCCCCTGGTCCACTCAGACCCGGAATGGTCGTACGTGTAGGAACTAATGAGTATAATAGATTTATTTGATTGGAATTCTTGATATCATTCAACTGTGTGCTAAAAACTGAAGCAACTACACAAAAATGCAAATATAAACGTACAATGATTACAATTCCCTAGACTTAATTAACTCCAGAGGGAGTTTGCATGCCGTTAAGATTAATCAATTAATCTCATTGTTTTCTTTTGGTACAATTATTAATTAAAGCATCAAAACTGAGCTAATGTAGAAAATTTAATTCAAAATTGATAAACGAGAGAAGTTTGAGCAGGTTAATGAGACACTTTTATTATCTGCTTTGAGCTTAGAGAAAATTTGATACCGATTTGAATTAGACGCCATCACTAAGAGAAATATTCTTAGTACGATCTCTATTTGGGCCCCTCGAGTGTTTCAAGGATCTATATTTGATACTAGTGTTGATTTTGATTCAGATGCGGGACACTGCTGGAAGAATAGGGACGAACTCATAAGCGACGATTTCCTATGGTTCCCTTCTCGCGGACGCGCAAGTGTAGGACGATCAACAAGAACCTATCTACGACAGTTCTGTACGGATAACGGATGAAGTCTGGAAGACCTTCCGGAAGCTATAAATGATAGAAACAGGAGAAGAGAGAGAGAGAGAGAGAGAGAGAGAGAGAGAGAGAGAGAGAGGAAGAGAAGGAGAGGTAGTGATGTGAGAACATTAAGTTTATAAGTCCCAAAAATTCACTCTGAATAGCAGGACACATAGCGTAACGGTTATCGGTGTTGGTTCCCTTAGCTTCTACGTGACAATCATTTGTGGGTTCAATCCTGACTGCAGGCGAGTAACAATACAGAAATACTTAACACTTGTACCCTGTTATGGTTAACGGATTCAGAAGCAATCATCCCCACCCTGAATTAAATAAAGGATGTGGTTCGAAGTTCCGTGGAGGCTCCCGAGTTCGATAATGGACACCTGAAGAAGGCCGGAGGACATATCGACCTAAACGTTGTGAATATAACGATGAAGACAATTGTCTGAAAAACCAAAACGATAAAAATCAATCAAGAAGACTGTTTATATTGTCTACTAAAGATACTTTATAGGAAAACGAACTACACAGAAGCAGTTACCCAATACGTGAGTAGTTCCCGTGGCGTAGTGGTTAATGTGCTGAACTGCGACATCGTTGTTATGAAGTTCGAACTCCAGTCACGCTGTTACGTTCACTTTCTCACTAATACCCTTGGCAAAGATACGAAACCACTTATCCTCCCCACCCCCAGTTATGAGTTAAATTGTATCACAACTGTTCTTTTAAAACGATGGCTTAGCATTAAATAATCCATCAAGGTTGATATGCCATTAAAAAAAGAAACCAAACCAAACCAAACCAAACCAAATTGGATAAATACTTAAACTCCGAAGCCCAATTTATAAAGTTTGGTTGATGATATTTACGGCATGTCAACCCGTCAAGTTTTACAGGTTAGGGGATCGTGTTCATTGAATACTTATATTTGCATTATTAATGTAATTGTTTCTAAAGAGTTGGTTTTTTTTTACACAGTTAAATATCAAGTATATAATACAAATAATTTGTTTACAGTTGTATGATTTCAAGTATTCCTATCTAATATTGCCCAGTCGGCTGGGGCTGTAGAATACACTGACTGCACCTCTGCAGAGGGGTAAGACCCCCCCCCCCAACGTGTGTCCTGGATATGACACTAAACAATCTGATGGTGAGGTTCCAGCAGTGCTGGAGCTTTGGGAAAGGCAGAGTACCCCTTCATTGCCATTGCTCCCAGGTCCACTCTGGCCCGGAGTGGTAGCACCTGATAGGGCCCTATCTATGGTTTAATAGAACTAACAGCATACTTATGCTAAAATGAATTGTTTGAGTAAACTGAATAGCTTGAAATAGAAATGTTTTTGACAATCAAACCATACTTACATTTAAACTGTGTGCTTATGCTTAACTGAATTATTCGAAATAGAATTGTTTTTCGACATTAAAACTGTATTTACACTTAACTGAATCATTACATATAACTGCTTGAATAGTTTGAAATGGAAATGTTTTTGACAATTAAACTGTGTACTTATGCTAAACTGAATTGTTTTAAATAGAACAGATTATTTACATAAAAATGGATTTGGCGTTAAATAACCTACAAAGGTTGATATGCCATAAAACCCAACGACCCAAACCAATCCGATCTCATATTAATAATGTTAGGGTTTCAAGTAATCGTTTTTGTTTAATAAGAGTCATTTGTTTGTACATTGATTCAAATTACAAATAATCCTTAGAAAACAATTCTAGTTTCAAGTAACTATACTTAATACAAATAATATAAAGTTTTATGGTTTCAAGTATTCCAACCAAATAATTTTTAAATAGATCTCTTTCACCCATATATGGGACCCTTATAGGTACTATCACCTATGGAGGTGCCCGTGGTGTGATTGTTATCGTCGCAGGATATGGACACGGCGGCACGACACGTGGACGAGGCTGATTGCATTTCACATAGCACTAATACCCTTGGGAAAGGTATGAATCCAATTATTCTCCCTACAGCTATGGGCAAATAGTAGGACAGACTGGGTTCTTCAGCCTTGGTTAGGCAACTAGTCTAGGAGAAGGAAAACTCTGACTTCAAACTCCGCTTAAAAATTGACCTTGTGTTATCCTGCCCGAGCGGAGGTGGGTAAATATGATAGGTACTATCACTCAGGCACATATATAACCAACTGCCGAAGTTGAAGTTGTGATAAGATCAAAAGTTTATCCATTAACGGAATAAAAAATAGATAAAACATTTCGAACAAAATTACATAATTCAATTATGATATGTTGAAGAATAAAAACAACGAAAAACAGAAAAAAAAAAAAAAATAGATAAAATTTTTCAGTCGGCTGGTGCTGTTGAATACACTGACTGCTTCTCTGCAGAGGGAAAAGAACTCCCCACGAGTCTCCTGGATATGACACTAAACAATCTGATGGTGTAATGCTGAATCTTTGGGAAAGGCGGAGTACCTCTTCATTACCATTGCTCCCAGGTCCATTCTGACCCGGAGTGGTAGCATCTGATAGGGTCCTATCTACGGGTCAGATAAAACTAAACTTGTACCAATGCTAAACTGAATTATTTGAAATAGAATTGCTTTGACATTTAACTATTTGTAAACAAAAACTATACTTATGTTATATTTTGACCTTCGCCCCGGCCCAAAAATGCTATTCATAGGTGATACACCGGAAGGAAGTGACATATTCCAACGGCCAGTAATCGAAAGAGATCGCGTGAGCGGATTAAGGCTTATGATATGGGACAAGGTGAAGGTCTCATTGTGCCACTACAGTCATGCACCGGAAGAGAGTAACCTCTGAACTGCATGACAGTTATTTCCGCTTGATGACGATTAAACATTCGATTTCAAAGATCCAGTAGGCTATCGTGTGGGCGTTGAGTTATTATTTAACTCAGGTGAGTTTGGGGTGCCAAAGCAGTTGCCAGCAGACTCCCAGAGGGTTAGAGACAAGATGTGGTAGGGAAGGCCACACCAGACCGAGGGTGCCCTCGGAAAGCCCCGATGGAGTAGACCCCAACATCAGGAGAACAAGAAAGACACAACGTGACGGTTAAAACAGTGGGGTCAAAATATGAAGTTTATGTTCGGTCTCCAGCATCCTCTCACATGCAAACTTTGAGTAACCCTTTCGAACCCTTGCAATAAAGTGAGAGGTAAAATATTTGTAAAGAAGTCTTCATGCGTCCTTCATTCCTGCGTCCTTTCTTCATGTGTCTTTCTTTACTATTATTGAGTCGTTATGATACAGCACATGACTATATAAAACTTATACTAAACTGAATTGTTTGAAATTGAATTCGGTGTTAAATGACCCGAAAAACGAGACAATTACCCAATCAACCAACTAAAAAATGAAAGCAAAATAAAACCAAAACAATTCGTAATTTCAAAGAAATTTAATTTAATTAATGTCTATATTAGTTTAATTATTCTTTCTAGTCTAATTTTTTTTATAGGATTGGAGACCTTATTTATCAATCAACTCTCATACTGAATTTTGATACAAGTGTCATTATTAATTCAGATGAAAATCTTGTTTTATGAAATTCTGATTTAGCAATCAACCATCATACTTCATATTATTCATTATCAGATATGATATTCATTGTAATTATTTTTCGCAGGTTAAATAGTACCAAAGCCAACCTTGTAAAACAACAGTAATACTATCAAATCCATAGCCGGTAGGGTGATAAAGAGGTTCTTAATTTTCTCAAACGTCACCATCATCTTATCATCTTGTCGTGCCACTCCTCCCTATCGCCACTCCTCCCTATCGTTCATTTCTTCTGGCAGGTCCTCAGGGTTACATCCCGTATCCTCACAGAGCTGCTATATGTAGGTTCGAGCTGGTCGCCTTGCTTTTGCTCTGCCATGTGAGGGGGTCCATAGGAGAACATCACTTATGAGCTCGTCTCTGCTTCTCCAGCAGTGTTCTGCTTGTCTGGTTGGACTAACTTTGATAGTTTTCGAGATGGGTGGTAGGTGGTCGTATAGCTGTTGCTGCTTTGTGGGGTGTTGCCTAGTCCGAAAATAAACGTTATAGAGAGATTGGAGTTCGAACTCGTGTACTTTGAAGCCACATTCCTTCACTTTGCGCCACATAACTGGAAGATGAAATTAATGACGAAGCTAAGTTACTTGTTACTAAATAAAAATTGCTGACTGAGTGGAAAGAGCAAAGCTTTGTAGCATTAAAAGATCATAAGGAGGATTTTTATTAACAAGCCATCTTGTAGATATTTAAACCCGATAAAAACACAATTGCGTAAAATAAGTAAAAATGAATTTTCAAGACATTTGAGTCACATATATAACCGCTTTGTATATTAATTAATGGGGCAATACTATAATATAAAGTAAAGTAGGCGACCATAGTCGAGGGTGACCCGAAGGCTCCCTTTTCGATAGCTTACTACACCAAAGTGTAGGGGAGGGCGCTACTCCTTTCCCTGGATTGCTCCACTTTACCCTTGATCCGTACCTTATAATGCTGAGTGTTAAGCAAGGAGGCATCAAGTACCATTTTTTGAGTCTTTGGTATGACTCGACCTGGAATTGAACCCAGGTCTCCCGGGCGATTGGCGAACACTCTAACCGCTAGGCTAATGTCCGGTCAATTGACCGGACTATAATATACGATGGTTTAAACGTACTGAAACGTATGAACAGTGATTCTTTATTATATATGATGTTAGGGAACTTTACCCTTACTGGAAAAACTATTAATGGAGCATTAAAACTGACCACGGAGTATATGGATATACCAGAAGAGGAACTTCGTATCATCCAATATGGCTATTGAACACTGTCACACAAAAGAGATATGGATCAAGAAGGGGACTGACGATAATTACGATGTGTCAATGAGTTCATCTGAAGGGGTCGAAATGTGCGTATTAGTAGGTTGCCTACCGTTGTATCATATTAATATAATAATTGACCCTGGCCATCATGGCTTTTACTGGGATAATGGTCTTAATATTTTGGACAATAGCACCCTAAAAAAGGAGGATATGATACGTAAAAAACAAACAAAAAAACCTACACAGTTTTTTTTTTTATCTATTTCGGTTTTAGGTTGGAAATCTCAACTAATTTGAAAATCATTAACTTTTTGATTATTTAAACCTGAATGATAACACTCAAAAACTTGACCAAAGGTCTCGTTATATTAACCCCCAGCAGATGTTTAAACAAATCTTCAGAATAATGACAAGATTAACTCGTAATTCTTCTAATATTAATAATTTAAACAAGAAGAAAGGTGAAGTGGCAATAGCTCCTGTCTTAATTACAATGTTGACGTCGAACGAGCCTAATGAGAGAAAAAGGAGAAAATAGACTGAGGAATGTTTTATGGTTTTTGCTATCCTTTAATACAACAGTTAGAAATAAATTTGGAAGAGATTTTTTTTCAAAATATTCAAGAAACATTTTCCGACTCCTCAGAAACGATATAAAACATTCTATAAAAATACATTAAAATTGAGCGCTAATGTTGCCGGTAACATCAACAAAATTAACAAAATTAAATTAATCAAAAAACAAAAAACTGAAGATCATCCGAGCAAATATAATGAAAAAATACCCCCCAAAAACTGATGGAAAACATTAAATGTATTGTATATAAAGCTCCAGGAGACCTGGGTTCAATCCCACGTTGCGTCATACCAAAGACTTTAAAAATGGTACTTTATATCTCTTTGCTTAACACTCAGCAATATAAGGTACGTATCAACGTGGAGCAATCCAGGGAAAGGAGTAGCGCCCTCCCCTACACTTCGAAAAGAGGGCCTTCTAGTCACCCTCGACTAAGGTCGCCAACTTTACTTACTATATAAAGCAAGTAACGAACAAAATTTTAAAAAAATAGTATACTTCGGCTCTACTGAAGGTGCTTTAAAAACATTTTCCAATCATAAAACCAGCTTTGTATATGCCAAATACATACATAATACCGAAATTTTAAAAAAATTCAGAGATATTCGAAACAAATATGTCGTAAACCCTATCTTGAGAAATTCCAAAAAGAGTTCATAATCATAAATCGGCTGATAAATTTTGCCCTTTCCGTGTGGAAGTAAAGTTGGCGATTGTAACTTATCCTAGTTCAAAAGAATTATCAAATCAATGATCTGATATATTGAACGGATATAGATACAGAAGAAAACGGCTGGTCAATCATTAACTGTTTATTTATGTGTTTTGTTATTCCCAACGCCTCTATTTTAATTTCTTCAGTGTTTTTGTATCCGTTTATTCCAATCACTTTCAAAAGATTCTTTTTGGTGACTTTGGTAGTAAACTTCGATTACTCATTGAATTCTTTAAAAAGGTGCTACGTACGTATTGAACACCTTTTTAATTGAACACCTTCTCTCGGTTTTCTCTTTTTTCTTTTTTTCCGACGAAATCCATAGAGTGACTCGTTCGTTCTTTTTTTCTTTTTTCTTTCCCCGAGAAATCATTTTTTTTTTTCAATATATATATACGTGGTGCCTTCAATAAGTTTCCAGACATTTTTTGTACAGGCATTTAAAATTGTCGTAGACTCTTGACAATTCACTATGTTATTGCTATACGTCTTATGATATGACTGTCCAATTTTTAGGATTTCAGGTTCAAATGAACAGCTACAGCAGGAATTGGAATACACCCTACTAAAGCCTGATTGTCACAGCTGGTGAATTTCAAAAATGCAATCGGGACGTGAGGACACTTTAGAAGAACGATATGCAATAAAATTGTGTTTTAAACTTGGAAAAAATGCCATGCGATGAAAGCTGGATCTACTGCTATGACCCAGAGACCAAGAGACCGAGTTCCCCGTGGAAGCATGCTGGCCCCCGGCTTTTTAGCTGGGCCGTCTGGCATTCATGCCGGATGGGTGCTCGAAACCAAGAGCAGACTCGGGGCCGAATAGGCCCCCAGGTTCGGCTGGGCAACCTTCGGGTGGGTGAGCTGCACTTTTGTCCCCTTTGTACGGCACTTGACCAAGCGTCTAGTTTAAGCCGTAAACTGGCATACGTGCCCGGACCCACATTTGGGTTCGTGAAACTGCTTGCCTCATCAGGCTCACATTGCACTAAGTGAGCCGATGAGCAGCACAGACAAGCAGGGTTCGAGTCTCGGCTCCTTCCCGACCTTCCCCTCCCCTTTATCCCCACTTTAATTGGCCTTCGGGCTTTTGACCTTGTGTCAAGTCGTGTCTGGTGGGAGGCAGCGACAAATATCTGGCTCTCCCAGACCCAAGAAAGCCAGACGGAGCAAATCCACCCACAAACGTTTGATGATCCCTTTTTTAGACACCACTGGCAGGATCTACATGCACTGGGTTCTCACTGGACAGACAGCCAACAAGGAATACTATGTTGAGGTTTTAAGGGAGTTCAGGAAGAGATTCCGTCGGAAGAGGCCAGTACTCTTCAAATCGGGTCAGAGACATTTCCACCAGGACAATGCACCAGTCAACAACTCCATCCTTGTCACAAACTATTTGAACAAGATGAGCATCAAGTTCCTCAGCCTCCCTATGGTCCAGACCTTGCTCCCTGTGACTTTTTGTTATTCCCTAAGCTTAGAGGTTGTCGTTATGAGACAATTAAGGAGATGAAAGAGGCTGTGACGAATGTCATTGACATGATCACACAAGAGGACTTCGATAGGGCCTTCCAGAAGTTGTTGGAACGGTACAACAAGTGCATTTCGGCCGGAGGAGGTTACTTCGAAGGGGACTAGAGTTGCATGTGTGTACTATCAATAAAAGTGCCCATACGAAAAAAGTCTGGAAACTTATTTAATGATCCACGTATATATAAGTAAGCATTTGTGTGCGCCAAAAAACAGAGTTATCCAAACAAACCGTTTTATTTCTGTCGCCGGGTGACTAATCGGCGTCTTTAAGTCTACGATATCCATATTTTTTCATTGTAAGAGAAAAAATAAGTTCTGAGGTAATAATTTGGTTTACTTTTTTCAGGCTATGGTCATTATGCGTCTTGTCTGTAAGTAAATACAATTATTTTGTAACAATTTATTTCGTCGATTGTAGATCTAAATGAAGTGGACTCAACAAGAAGTCATTTAGATTCGTTTGGCACAAGTTGATTCAACAAGTAACCCGCGGGATTTTATTTCAGAAGCAAGTTAATTTGACGTAGCCCTAGTATCATTTTAACAAAGTGCTGAGAAGATAGATAGATTGAGAAATATGAACAGACTGAGATAGATAGATAGATAGATAGATATGATCAGAATGAGATAGATAGATAGATAGATAGATACGGCAGATACGAACAGATTGAAATTGTTATGAACATATTGCTACTGACAAACATCCACACACACGCACGTGCGCGCATACTATATATATATATACATATAGATATAGATAGATATGAACAGACTGGGGTGGATAGATTGATAGATGTGAACAGACTAAAATAAATATGAATGTATTAATGCAGATAGACTGACAGACCGCAAGATAGATAGATAGATAGATAGATAGATAGATAGATAGATACTAGTGAGATAGCAGAACGAGAAATGTTTGACGGAAGAGATCAAGATTAGAGATACAATAATTCTTTTCTCCCAATTCCAACTTTCCCTTGTCTGTCAGTCTGTTAGTTTCTCCTCTCTCTCTCTCTCTATATATATATATATATATATATATAGAGAGAGAGAGAGAGAGAGGGATACAGACAGAGACAGAGACAGTGAGAGAGGAATACCAACAAACAGAAATCCTCTTTTCAATCCTTTGGGGAGCGTTCGAAACGCACCGACAACAATTGATGGTATCGTCAACCTCATATTTCACAGCTTTCTTATTTCTCTGGTAAGGTCCAAGAATTCGTCTCTCTTTTCGTTTTCTTCTATTTTCACTCTGTGGTCCGCTTGACGGCAAGTTGTCTTCTTTTTTTTTTTTTTTTTTTTTTTTTTTTTGTTAATTAGCTCTAGGTTTGGTCTTCTGGCCGAAATTAGGTGATCCGTTCGTTTTTCAAAATCCAAGAGAATTTCATGAGTTTCATTTTCTTGCACAGATTCTGGTTTGTGCATATACCACTTAGTAGTATGGTCAAAATTCAGTCTTTTGCGTAATTCTCAGTATTAATCTGGTACAATACTACGATAAGAAAGCACTCAGTGAGAATCAAACTCACTACACTTTATTTAAACATTGCTTTTGTACTTTAAAAATGAGGATGCTTTTATTTTGATACCACTCACCCTGTCGGTAAAACTTAGAAACGCTCACTGTATCCTCTGCAGAGTTAGCCCCCCCCCATCCCCCAAGAAGAGGGGTTCGGGTGATGCGGCTACAGCTTTGGAGTGCTGGGAAATGTGGAGTACCCTTTCGTTGCCATTTATGCTTGTAGCACTACCCGTTAGGTTTCAGCCGGACCCCGTGGTAACCTTATCGGGATAAGAAGTGATGAACACAAAACACTGTCTGTTGGCTCGCTGGATACGTAAGTTTATTGTTACTGCCTTTTCACAGTAGTTGGCAAAGAGAGAGAGAGAGAGAGAGAGAGAGAGAGTGAGAGAGAGAGAGAGAGAGAGAGAGAGAGAGAGAGAGAGAGAGAGAGTGGGAAATGCGTCAGCTGATTTAGACAGAGAGAACAACCTGTGCGAGGCGAAAGGAGCAGCCATAGACTTTGTTAATTCTTCTCCGCTGATTCGGCCACTACCTTCCTCGGAGCCTCGTCTCACGTCTGTTGCCTCTGTTTCTTCTGCTTCTCTTCCAACTGACCGTCTTTTGCGTCTCACTTCCTGCATCGATCTCCTCCACTTTCGGTGTCAGATTCCCTCCCTTTTTCACTGTCATTTGGTTGACCGCTACGACTGTACCTTATCCCTTATAATAATCGACTAACCCTGTTCTTCTAACTGTCTCCTATTTCCACCCTACCAACTAAGATAATCCCTAATTATTTTACATTTACAGGTTTTTTTTAGACACGGAGAGGTAGTATCTCACAGCCAAATACATCTGTTTGCAAAATTATTCGTATTAAATAGGAATACTTGATATTATCTAACCGTTGGCAAGAAACAAGTTAAACTTGATCTATTGGTGAGGCTCCAGATCTAAAGATTCACAGAATATGGAGTGCCCCTTCATTACTATTATTCCCAGTTCCACATTGACCTGTTAGAATCCAACCTATTCGTCAAATAATTCTGTTTAACAATTATCCATATTCAATAGTACTGTGTGCAAAAAAAAAATCTTAAAAAATAACTCCACAAAAAATGTAAAAAACGTATAATGAACACGATTCCCTATACTCTAGGCATAAAGTAACCCTTGACGGGTTGACCTGCCATTAAAATCAATCAATCAATCAGTCTTAAGAAACTGGTTTTCTTTTGTTTTGCTTTATGGCATATCAACAATTACTAAATGCCAAATCCATTTTTATATATATAAACTTCTATTTCAAACAATTCAGTTTAGCATAAGTACACAGTTTAAACGTTAAAAACAGTTATATTTCAAGCTATTCAGTTTAGCCAACAAAGTTAAATAGTTCCAAGTATTGCTATGTATCCCTTACAATTCAATTAAACGTCAGTCATTTATTTACACAGTCAATGAAAAACAGTTCTATTTCAAACTATTCAGGTTAGCATAAGTATGCAGTTTAAATGTCAAAATTTCAAACAATTAAGTTTAGCATTAGCACACCATTTAGTTCTATTTGACCCATAGATAGGACCCTATCAGGTGCTACCACTCCGGGCCAGAGTGAACCTGGGAGTGATGGCAATAAAGGAGTACTCTGCAATCCCCAAACTCCAGTAATTGTTTAGTGTCATATCCAGGACACTCGTTGGAGTGGGGTCTTACTCCTCTGCAGAGATGCAGTCGGTGTATTCTACAGCCCCAGCCGATTGGGCCACTTAAGAAACTGTACAAAAAATATAAATATATCCGTAAGTTGTAGTAAGTAAAGTTGGCGACCATAATCGAGGGGGACTCGAAGACTCCCTTTTCAATAGCTACTACACCGAGGTGTAGGGGGGGCGCTACTCCTTAACCTGGACTGCTCCACTTTACCCTTGACCCCTACCTTATAATGCTGAGTGTTAAGCAAGGAGGTCTCAAGTACCATTTTTTGAGTCTTTGGTATGACTCAACCTGGGATTGAACCCAGGTCTCCCGGGCCATTGGCGAACACTTTAACAATCATGCTAGTGTCCGGTAAATTAGTAAGTTGGTGACCATAATCGAGGGCGACCAGAAGGCTCCCTTTTCAATAGCTACTACACCGAGGTGTAAGGGAGGGCGCTACATCTTTCCCGAGATTGCGCCACTTTATCCTTGATATGTACCTTATATTGCTGAGTGTTAAGCAAGGAGATATCAAGTACCATTTTTACAGTCTTTGGTATGACGCGACCTGGGGTTGTGTACCCAATTCCCTAACCACTAGGAATAGATCGACATGCCTTAAAAATTAATCACTTGATCAGCCACTTTCCCATAACTATAACCCGGACAGCAATAATTTTGAAAAAGAAAAGTCAATTGTTAAACTTGATAAGGGTTGATATACTAACTACATTGATCCCTAAAGGGCTTTTGCAAACAAAGCCTGTCTCAGAATAGGACATGACGCTGTTTTGCAAAAGTGTCGAACTGCGTGACTGCACTCCTTGGAAGGGGTTGAACCCGAGCCTCCATTCAAATGTCATCCATTTAGCAAACTGTGGCTTGTCATCATTGCCCCCAAGAAGACGCCACAGAGATACACTGACAAACAGTGTGGATTTCTTTCTAGTTTAACAAATAACACGAACAAATATATCTCCCAAGAGTCCGACTTTTTGTTGCTATTTTTTAAAGATATTTTTATTTCTCCCTTCTTATTCCTGTTAGTTCAACTCCAGCATATGTCTTTAAAGTTGGCCGATGTCACGAAAAGACAGATTTTCAGTAATCTATTCGGTTCGTATTTTTAAGATATTTCTAACATAAAAAACTAGACAAATAGTAGTTGGTGATCGTAATCGAGGGCGACCCGAAGGCTCCCTTTTCAATAGCTACTACACCGATTCAATTCAATTCCCTAGATTGCTCCACTTTATCCTTACCTTATAATGCTGAGTGTTAAGCAAAGCAGCATCAAGTACCATTTTTTCAGTCTTTGGTATTACTCGACCTGGGATTGAACTCCAGTCTCCCAGACTATTGGCGAACACTCTACTCATTTGGCCAATGGCCCGGTTAATAAATACTGGTGTTTAAGAAATCAATTTAAATAAATAAAAATAGATATAATCTTATATTAGATCAAATCAAATCTAACAATGAATAACTATGAATATATATATATATATATAATTTTTTAATGATATATGATATATGATTTTTTATAACTATATAAAGAACTATATTAAATTTGTGTGATGGGTGGTTTATTTGTTTAACGGCACATAAACTCTTTATGATTAACTTAATGCTGAAATTTCATTCTCTCGTAAATTTGTAATTGTAATCATAATATTTTTAATTGTATTTTTCATTTGTCTATAATTATTTGTTTGCACATAGTTATATAGTTTCCAGTATTTCTATCTAATTTTTAGATATATCTATTTGGCCCATAGACGATACCCTAATTATCACTCCAGGTCAGAGTGGATCTGGAAGTAATGGCAATGATGAGGTGACTCCACAGTCTCATGAGCTCCATCAGTCGTTGCAACAAGCCGTGACGAATCAACTGGAGGCAGGGTTAACTGAAGACTTCCAGGAATATAGGTATGTGGCCTCATAAGAAGTTGGTAGTACTATTGTATTAGTACAGCGTTTATTCTAAGCCCAACAGCAACAAATAAATGAATTAATACTTCGTTTAATTCTAACAATCAACACGTGAAACAATGAATAACAATATACAGTCATCCCTGGGTATAAAGTTGAGTTTAAGAGACTTACCGGCGCTGTACCGTAGCCATGATATGGCTATGAGTGAAACGTACATCGAATGTCTATAAAGATAGAACATAGAACGTAGGAATCTCGAAACACGAAAAACACTTACGACTTCTTAGTTCAGGTACGAAACTTTTTATTACCTTTGAGTTTAAAGGTTCTTCGACATAAGGAGAGAGATACACATTCTTTCTATTCTGGCTTTTTCATCTGCCCCCCCCCCATCTCGTGCGACACCTGCCCAAGGTCTCCGCGAGCAAGCGAAAGTCAACCCTTCTCGTTCGGTGTCCAGTTCTCTACTCTACTAACTTTCTTCAAAATTCCCCAAATCCTCCGCACACTTCCGGTGCGTGACGTCATTTGCACTTGCTAGCCCCGTTTCCCATCTGGGCTATTGTGACATCTCTGAGTGACACGTCCGCTCCGCCCGCGCTCATGCGTGAACACCTGCTTTAATGTTGCACCTAAGTAACCGATGCACTGAGCCGAAAGGTTCTCAGCCTGACTAAACCCAAAGGCATAAAACGAAATCCCTCGGCCATTATATTACAGCGCTCTGAAGAAGGTATCAGGTCTCTTAGGGGCTGTGTCTTTCTCAGAGCCTTTTTAACGTCCCCCGCCTCACGGAACGTCTGGCGGAATCCGTCAGACAGGATTTGGGATTTTTGCGCCAAGATTTCTGGGCTCATCACGTGATTAGTAGATCCAATCACCGAGAGCCTCTCCCTCACTCACTCCATACACAGGAATTACCATTTTACTAACCTAAAACAGTACCATTGGAATATTCTTTTTTGTTATTTTTGACAAAACTAATTCACAAAGAGTCTATTTAGAAAGTAATGATTTTTTCAGTTAGGGAAACTTAACAGAAAACCATCGGATCAATGTTAATTAATTAATCATGAATCTTTCTCATCAATTTTGATTGACTGATTTTGACGGCATGTCAATTCTTCTGGAGTTATTTTATGCCTAGTGATTAAGGAATCTCATTCATTGTAAGTTTATATATACATTTTTTGTTTTTTGCTTCTTAAGAGGTTATATGACGAATTTACAGCAAAAAGATTTGTATACGGGCGTATGGTTTCAAATAGTCCTATCGAATAGTAATAATTATATGGTTTCTGTTGTGGTATGTAGAACCACCCCAAAAAGAATGGACTGATCCAAGCCCATAAGAAACCAAGTCGAATCTAGTGAGGACCATAGTAATGGGATACTTACTGTATTCAGTATTTCTTTGTAGATTTTTGCCCAGTTGGCTGGGGCTGTAAAATACACTGACTGCCACTCTGCAGAGGGGTAAGACCCCCCCCACCAATGAGTGTCCTGGATATGACACTAAACAATCTGATGGTGAGGTCCCAGGGATATTGGAGCTTTGGGGAATGCGGAGTATCCCTTCATTGCCATTGCTCCCAGGTAGCATCTGATAGGACCCTATTGGTTAAATAGAACTAACGGCATACTTAGGCTAAACTGAATTGTTTGATTAAACTGAATAGCTTGAAATAGAAATCTTTTTGACAATTAAACCGGACTTACATTTAAACTGCGTGCTTCTGCTAAACTGAATTATTTGAAATCGAACTGTTTTTGACAGTGAAACTATACTTACTCTAAACTGAATTGTTTAATATAGAACTGTTTTGACATTTAACTGTGTGTAAACAAAATCTGTACTTATGCTAAACTGAATGAGCTGAATTAGAACTGCTTGACTAAACTGTATAGCTTGAAATAGAAATGTTTTTCACAATTAAACTGTTTTTACATTTAAACTGCGTACTTATTCTAAACTGAATAGTCTGAAATAGAACTATTTTCATAAAAATGGATTTGGCATTAAATAACCTACAAAGGTTGATATGCAATTAAATCCAAACAATCAACCAACCAACCAAACCTTTGTAAATTTATTCCAAGAATAAATACCGATTATTTTATGTGCATATCTATTCTATTATTAAGATATAACAGTTTCAACAAATCATTTCTATTCAATTATAGTCATTTGTTTGGACACGCTTATATGACATCAAGTAACTAATAATAATCCTTAGTAAACAATTATCATTTTGAGTAAATATTATTAATACAAATATTTTACAGTTATTAGGCTTCCAGTATTCCGATCACATACGAATAATTTTTAAACTGAGCTCTTTGACTTAGAGATAGGACAGTTTTTTTTTTTATGGGGATACAGTAAACGTATTGTAATCCCCATCAGCCGGGCCGGATCAAATTTGTGGAAATTGTGCAATGTACTTAAACTGAAAGTAGAAAACAAGACAGTTTAAATACTGTTGTGTGGAATGGTGTAGTGTAATACTTAATAAAACCGTATAGTTCTACTAGAAATGATAGGATATTTTGTATTAGTAGAAAATCAACTTTTAATAGAAAAATTGCTAGGTGCATCTACTTATGAGTGATACTCTCTGTCTCTGTCTCTCTCTGTCTCTGTCTCTCTCTGTCTCTCTCTCTCTATATATATATGAACACACAGAGCATTGCCTTGTAAATTGTAAAATGCTAATTCCTTTTTGATCATGTTTTTTTTTGTGGGTGACCTTATCAGAACAAAATAGTCGCACCTGTCTTTTTATTCGGACGACATTCAAGATTTGAAAATGAAACCTTTGTTTGTCTTCGTGAAAAGAACATCTCATATTTGGCCTGCCTTTTTGTAGGTGGCATTCTTTCATGTCAGTAACTTTTCGGTAAATCTATCTATCTATCTATCTATCTATCTATCTATCTATCTATCTCAGTGTTTTCATTTTCTATCTATCTATCTATCTATCTATCTATCTATCTATCTAAGTTTGTTTATGTCTATCTATCTGTCTCCCTGTCTATTTATTTATTTTACTCTATATCTTTCTATCTCTCTCAGTTTGGTCTGAAGTTTCTAAATGCAAGCAAACTTCGTTCACCACCAGCCGAAGCATTTAATGTTTCTCACCCAGACAAGCACATAAGAGTCATTGTGCAAAATTTGATCTATCTATCTATCTATCTATCTATCTATCTATCTATCTATCTATCTATCTATCCAAATTTTAGCTTAGTACCCCCCACCAAAAAAAAAAACAAAATCGAGGCAAATAATAGTAGGAGGATCGTATTACATTAATAATCCTTGTAGAACGCCATGCCAGCCATAAAATCGGCATTCAAAATCCTATCTATCTATCTATCTATCTATCTATCTATCTATCTTGTATGCTTTGTTATCTGATCAATTTAACGGCTGTTTGCTTTCCTTAAAGTAAATTTCACACCTGAGAAACAAAACAAGTTTTGCGTACCTTTCCATTTCTCTCACAGGTATCACAATCTATATCCTTCAGAGAGAGATAGAATCTGTATGTGGATGTGGATGAGAGAGAGAGAGAGAGAGAGAGAGAGAGAGAGAGAGAGAGAGAGAGAGAGAGAGAGAGAAAACTTTCAACATATATATGTGTGTGCGTGTATATGTATATATATATATGTGTGTGTGTGTGTGTGTGTGTGTGTGTGTGTGTGTGTGTGTGTGTGTGTGTGTGTGCACATGCATATATACAATCTACTGTATACGTATTTATTTATATAAGATAATATGCCTACGTTCAATGTTTCATTTTTTTCAAACTATCTTCAGGGCAATGTTAGTATGTGATGTTAAATTGGATCATTCGAAAATCATTTCCAAATAAATAAATGGAAGGAAAAAAAGTTCTTTGCTTTCTGTTATTGTTAATCACGTTGAGACGTAATTAGAATTTGATTTTTTTCTTTTATCAGAAAGAATACGCATTTGTTTATGGATTTAGAATTTAAAAAATCTTTTATAAGAACTAAGAATCTTAAAAAATCTCAAAAATAACATCTACATGTTTAGTTTAGAATATAAAAAGAAATCTATTTAAAAAATCATTATTTTATTTTTTGTTCGTTTTCATGTTAAATTGAATAATGTATTTGTTGAGTTTTGCAATAAAAATCAAGCTTAGAAAATTTTTAATTGATGAACTTGATTATATAGAAAATTCTTTTGCTCAACTTCAATAGCATTAATCTTTTATACAACCTGCTAAAATAAATGCTCTTAAAATTCACAAACGAAAAGGTTATCCAAACATTTCCAATTACAATTTTTCCCATAATAATCGTAATAATAATAATAATCCAACTATATGCATTATAAAAAACAATTCTAACAATCCTGCTATTCAGATAGTTACAAAAATTAAACAATTAGGAATATAGATATTTACCTTCTCCTCTGCACAATCAGGGTACGACACAAGGTCAGTTTTTTTGCGGAATATAATAGATATTTCCTTCTCCTAGACTGGTTGCCATTCCAAAGTTGAAGAGCCCAGTCTGCCTCACTATTTACCCATAGCTGAAGGGAGAATAATTGGATTCATACCTTCCCCAGGAGTATTAGCGCTATGTGAAAGGCAAACATCTTCGTTCAGGATTTCCTACGACGATATATATAATTATTGATGATAAGTACAAGAATCATATCAAATCTGAAGGTGGTATGTATTTAATCACATGTACGAGTTGTAATGAAAACTATATTGGTAAGACTTCAAGATCAATCAAAAAACGTATTTATGAACATATCTGTGATGTCAAAATCAGTGATCAAAGAAACCTTTGAGTAAAACACAATGTAAAACCAGATTTTTAATTTCAAGATTTTAAAATGTTTGTTAATATCCATGATAAACAACACAAAAATATTATTGAATTTCGTATTTTTTTAAAAATATTGTAATATTATCCTACCAATTTAAAAAATATCTCTTGATTTAGGTAAATTGATTTTAGATAGTTACAACATTCGAAATTTAAATTAGTTTCTATTAATCATTTAGAGAATAGATTGTTTCAATATGATTTCCAATCAAAACATTTTTTAGACTTGATTTCTATTGCAAACCACAACAAATACATTATTCTATTTAATAATAATAATAATAATAATAATAATAATAATAATAATAATGCATCAAATCCCAGAGACAACGTTGACAGATTATGTGTATTTAGAAAAGAGGGAGGAAGAGAACTTGCCAGCATCGAAGACAGCGTAGACGCAGCGATACAACGGCTCGAAGACTACATAGAAAAACACGAACGAGGACTGATTAGAGCCATCAGAAACGATACGGACAGCACGATAGACGATAGAATGAAAACAACTAGGAAACAAAAATGGGAAAAAAACAACAACTCTATGGCCGCTTTAAACGACTAAATAAACATTTCACACCAGAAAACCTGGACCTGGCTAAGAAAAGGAAACCTTAAAAAAGAAACGGAATCCCCTCCTAATAGCAGCACAGGACAACGCCATAAGAACCAATGATATCAAAGCGAGAATAGATAAGACTGAACCAAATAGCAAATGTAGTCTATGCAGTGACAGAGACGAAACGACCAATCACATAATAAGCGATTGCAGCAAATTAGCACAGAAGAAGTATAAGGCGAGACACAACTGGGTTGGCAAGATGATCCACTAGGAAATGTGCAAGAAATTTAAATTTGACCATACTAACAAATGGTATATGCACAACTCAGCACCTGTCTTAGAAAAATGACACACATAAACTCCGATGGGACTTTAACATACAAACGGATCACCTAATCCCGGCCAGAAGACCAGACCTGATAATAATCAACAAAAAGAAGAGAATTTGCAAAATTGTTGACTTTGCTGTCCCGGCGGACCACAGAATAAATCTGAAGGAATGTGCAAAGAAGGATAAGTACCTCGACCTTGCTAGAGAATTGAAAAAGCTGTGGAACATGAAAGTGACGATTGTACCAATTGTGATTGGTGCTTTTGGCACAATAACTAAAGGATTAATAAAAGGCCTGGAGGACTTGGAAGTTGGCGAACGGGGAGAGACTATCCAAATGACAACATTGCTGAGAACGGCAAGAATCCTGAGAAGAGTCCTGGAGACTTGAGGAGGCTTGGTGTCACTCAAACTGATGTGAAAAGCTCTAAAAAAAGTAAATAATAATAATCCAGACGACCAGAACTTGTGAAAGCCATAAAAAAAAAGAGAACCTGCCGAACAGTGGACTTTGTTGTCCCAGCTGACCACCGGGTGAAATTGAAAGAAGGCCAAAAGAAAGATAAGTACCAAGACTTTGATTGAAAACTGAAAAAACTGTGGAACATGAAAGTGACGTTGATACCAATTTTGATCGGTGCACTTGATACCGTCACCAAAAGATTGATTAAGGGACTGGAGGAGCTTGAAATAAGAGGACGAGTGGGGACTATCCAAACGACAGCATTATTAAGATCGACCAGAATACTAAGAAGAGTCCTGGTGACTTAAGGAGACTTGGTGTCATTCAAACTCCTAGGAGAAACCTTCGGCAAACGAGTATAATAATAATAATCATAATAATAATAATACATTTTTAAAAATAATTTTCTAGTGATGAATTATAACATGTCCTAACATTACCCTGTAACAGAAAGAATGACACGTTAAATGGGAGATATTATATATGAATAAAAATATCGGAATTTTTTGTTTTTTTATATTTCCATATTTAGATAACGTCTGATATATTTTCATTTTTCTCTAACACACACACACACACACACACACACATATATATATATATATATAGGTAGCAGTTGTGTCTATACTGCTATATGGATGCACTACATGACGCTAACTAAACGGCCGGAGAAGAAACTATACGGAAATTACACAAGAATGTTGAGAGCAGTATTGAACAAGTCCTGGCGACAACACCCCACGAGACACCAACTATACGGACACTTGCCCCCCATCACGAAAACTATACAAGTTAGACGAACCAGACACGCGGGACACTGCTGGAGAAGCAAGGACGAGCTCATAAGTGATGTACTCCTATGGACCCCCACATATGGCCGTGCAAAAGCAGGACAACCAGCACGAACTTAGATACAGCAACTATGTGAGGACACAGGATGTAACCCTGAAGACCTGCCGGAAGCGATGAATGATAGGGAGAAGTGGTGAGAGAGGGTCAGGGATATCCGTGCTGGCGGCACGACATGATGATGATGATGATGATATTACTAAGTCCCGTTGATTGTATGTCTAGGCTATATTATTACTCTCTCTATCAATGCTGTTGAGTACTGTTTACTTATAGATAGCACAAACAATATTAACAGTATCTATATCATATGTGTGTGTGTGTTAGAGAGAGAGAGAGAGAGAGAGAGAGAGAGAGAGAGAGAGAGAGAGAGTATGTGTGTGTATGTGTATGTGTGTGTGCGTGTGTGTATGTGAATGCATGTATGTACGTGGATATTAGTACCATTGTTTTGCCAAGAAACTGGTAATATATATATATATATGTATTCATGGATATATATACATTTATAATCAGGAATATCCATATATTTTTCTATTTTCTCACTTTGTCTTCATATATATATGTATGTGTGTGTGTGTTATTTATATGTATATGTATATGTGTGCGTGTGGGTTTATGTGTGTGCGTATAGAGTTAGATTTATCTAAATTGATTTATTAAAAAAAACAACAACTTGCGATTTAATATTTACTTTTGTTTCTTATTTTCAAAAGTATTTTTCCCTTTTGTTTTTCACTTTGTTGTCCTTTGTGTGTTTTTTCTTTTTACTTTTCATGTTTTTTATTCGGTTTCATATCTTTCTTTTTTTTTGTTTATTTTTGGTTCTTTCTTTCTTTCTTTCTTTCTTTCCATAATTCGTGGTTCTTTCTTTCTTTCTTTCTTTCTTTCTTTCTTTCTTTCTTTTCATCTCCATCAATATCTCTTTCTCGCACTCTTTCTTCTTCTCTCCTTTCTCTACTCTCTCTTGAATCTTTCTTATTTCTTCTTCTATCAACCCATTCTTCTTTCTCTGGGCTTAGCTTTCTTTCTTTCTTTCTTTCTTTCTTTCTTTCTTTCTTTCTATAATTCGTGGTTCTTTCTTTCTTTCTTTCTTTCTTTCTCCGTGGTATTTCTTTTTTTTTTCTTTTACACGATCTTGACCATAAAACTGCAATCATTTCTTTCCCAATTCTTTTCACTTCTCTAATATCTAACAAAGCCTTTGCTGTTTATATTTATACACGTTATCCCTTTTCCTTCCTTCCTTCCTTCCTATTGTCTTTCTCCCTTTTTTAACGTCGTGCCCTTTTGCCGTCTTTACTGATCCTTGTAAA
>OY757936.1:70501222-70591222 GCA_963585895.1 Sepioteuthis lessoniana
TCCTGTGTATAGAAAGCGAAGAAAGAAGATCATAATAAAACGTTGGGAAAAAGTAAAGAAGCTTAAAGTAAGAAGCACTTGTGAAATAGTATCAAGAATTGAGGAAAGCAAACATAACGGCCATTCAAGATTGTCTTGTGCCAGACAATAGACTGCGAGAATAGGAAAGGATAAAACTTACACAAGGAGTTAACGGACTGTTCATTCTTGAACTGGTCTCTGACTAAAACTAGCCACCTTTGTGAATATATCTATCGTTTTTAAAAGATATTTTTTCATAGTATATATAGTTATTTTGCAAATGGTGTTTTGTTCTCTGTTTCTTAGCGTCGACTTTTATTTATTTTTTTATTTTCTTAATTGTGCGGTCTCATTCTTTTATTCGTTGGGTGGTGACTCCGACTGGCGATTGATCTGTTGTCTGGCTTGGGTAAGCGTTTAATTCATAAATCAGTGTTCGTATTCAAAAATATGTCACGAATGCTGATTTATTGATTAAATGGTTACCCCCTTTTACTATATATATAATTTCCCCCTGGTTTTGTATTTCTTCAAAAATCCATTGGTGATCTAACGTCACTCGATTTTACCCTTTTTAAGTCCTGATGATGGTTCTTTAGAACTGAAACGTAAAAACGTTGACTTCCTTTTGCATTAAATTCTTCTCTTTGGATTACCCTGTTTTTCAAATTTCTCTATATTGTCGGATTTATTTCCATTATTTACTTCCACTTATATATTAAATACATATGTTTTGTAAACATTTTGCTAATAACGTTTTTAAACAAGCCTGAGCTAATTTTTCTTTGCAGTTAAATGATTTCAAGTATTTTTATCTGATGTGAATCATTCTATTTACTTTTAATCATTTATTTGCACACAGTTAAATCGTTTCGAGTTTTGCTTTGTAATAGTAACAAATTGACATCAGTTTTTTGTTTGCACACATTTAAATAGATGTGCATGATATGTAAGAGATTAACATTTAGATAAGGAGTGAGCTGATCTGTTTGTGCAAAATTAAATGGTTTCAAGTGCCATGGTTATTTATCATACCTTTTAGATTCAAGTTGGCGATCTGTGTCACTATCCATACTTTCTATACTATAGGATCTTTGTTGGGATTTTGTCGGTCCTTGAGATTTATATTGTTTATTCATTCTTATAGGTGACTTTGTTCTTGATGTTGAGGGGACTGCATTGAATTTGGCTGAGAGCAGTTTGAATGCGCTTCCTGGGTTTTCTTTGTTCACTTTGGTGTTCATCTGTATTTTTCCTGCTTGACTAATGGGAGCTTGTGATTTTTGTTTAAGTTGTTCTGGTTTTTTGGTTGACAAATTTTTTAATATGTCTGTGGCGGTTTTTGGTGGAAAGATTGGGGACTTATGAAAGAGCTGTTTTGTTGGAGGAGATTTTGCACTTTTGGGAGGAGTGGTTCGTGTGCTGAGTGGTAGATCCTATGTGTGTTTTTGCTTCGACTACATCATTGGAGTTCTCTTCATTTTTAACTTGATGAGTGTGCTCGCTGAAATTCGTCCGAGTGTAGATTTTTCTGGTGCTTCTGAAACTTTGGCCAATCATTTGGTTTCAATTGGATCAGTTTCTCTTTCAGAGCTCTATATGTGTTCTCTTGATCGGTTGTATCTACCATCCGTGCAACAGTAAGTGTTTTCTTCCATGTAGGACCCTGCTATTTTCCTTGCTTTCAAGAAGGACACATTACTATCAAGTATGTCCTTTTCTTTTTAATAAAAATCTCAAGATCTACAGTAAGCCGGATGGTCTTAATGGCAGCTTGGACATCTGATTTATTTTAAGCAATCTTCCTCCATGTGGTCAGGGTTCTTTTCACCGCACTTTGCACATGTCAATCGTCCTTTGCAAACTGTCCATGTTTTTTGGGATTTAAAGCATCTCATTGCTGCTGGGACATATTTTTCAACCCTCTCAAGACAATAGCCGATGTTCACCTCCTTGGGAGTCTGAGGCTGATTAAATGTCAGGATATAGGTTTTGGTCTGGATTTGTTCTGATGTTTATCCCTCCCCGTTTTCCTAGAGCTGCTGTCATCTCTTCTGCTGTAGCCAAAGCAAACTCCCTACTTCTGATAACTCCTATTGATGAATTCAATCTCTAGTGTGTATATGTTCTGCGATTGGTACTGTGGAAACTTTTCATTTTTAGGATATTTTTTGCCTGTTTCCGGCTGTCCACCTCGACAAGTAAGTTTCCGTTCCTTGTTTTTTTTTTTTTCATGTTTTGGTGGGTAACTCTTGTTGCGATAACCTTTTCTATTTAAAAGGAGAGAACTTAGCCAGGCAGACCTCCTCCAAAGATTCATTGAAAATAAAGATGTTTATTTTTTGCTAGCCTGTGCCCTACCACCCTCCACGGAGTCCAACTTGTGTTGGAAATGTACCAAGGTGGAACTCATTTGTCTTGGTTGAGACAGGGATACACGACCAGAATACTCGAGAGCTGGGAGTGGGTTTTCAAGCCTTTGCCAATTCCAGTTTTTCAGCACTGGTCAAATTCCTATTCTCTCAACGAAATTGAGCCCCAGCCACTGTCTTCTAGCACTTAAAAGATTGGGGATTGGGAATTTGCTGCAAGTGCAGATTGAAAAGTACGGTCGAGATAAAAGATGTAGGTGCTAGTGCTTGACACAGCTACCCAATTGATCGGATCGGGCCTGTCTGACCGCCAGTCTTGCCCAGTAAGGGCCAAAGTGGTGTGTTGCAAGTAATTTGACCACTCAGTTGCCTGGGCAAGTACTGTTTAATCACCAGGATCCCGTCCTTAAGAATCACGGGTCGCCACCCACAGCCAACAGGTAGCCACGTAGAGGTGTAGTTGGCGTATTCTACAGCCCTAGCCGACTGTGCGTAGTATCACTGTTGTTCTTCTACACAGATGGTTTTGGCGTTAAATAACTCACAGAGGTTGATATGCCTTTAAACAAAGAAACCTGAATCATAACTTTCACAAGGGCATGAGTCCTAAAGGGAACGTAATAGTGTGACTGGAGTGCGAAATCGCTTACGATGATATTGATTCTCATCTCGTAATTTTTTGGTCTTTGGAGTGAAAAACATGATTACAATGCAAGAAGAAGCAAATTGTAAGTTATTCAAAGCGTGCAGTTAACCATATTTTGTAGTTCAGGACGATAAAAACCCGGAATATCATTTTAATACAATTAAATTAATTAAATGGAAAAAAATGTTTCTCTTTTTTCTCCTTCTAAAATAAGAATCTATTATCGAGATTGAAAAGGTGAACTTGCTTTTTCAACGACTCACTAAACTAGTAAATCAATTTTTATCTCATGCAGCTCAAAATCCTCTATATTCTTTGACAATAAACACAGATTTTCTTCTTGTTCAAATAATTATGACGAGGAACTTTCATATCTTTTATGAGCATTGCCCAATAGAAAATTTGTTTTTATCAGCCAAAATTACCGAGGTCAAGATAAGATAAAAGCACCAATCCCCTCTAGGTCACTAAAGTTAAGCAACAGCGAGACTGTTCATGACATAGATGGGTGACCACTAAGTAAGAGCAGGTATTTTAAGTCACCAAACTCCTGTGTATGAAAATAAGCAAAGCTTTGAAAATTATTCCTGGTTAAAAGCGCAGCTAAACTGTAAGGGCTTGTGTATCTTTTTAAAGCCTAGTAAATAAGTTAAGAAGCGAGAATTTATTCAGTACATAGATTTAGGAATAGTGAGTAATGTAAGCAATCTAAGACACGTGGGTCTAGTAAATGTTGATCTGGTTTACGTTTATATTTTTAATGTAATAAACACTGCCTCGTCCAGGATTTGAACTCAGGTTTACGTGTCCATTTTCTAAGATTATAATCCTTATATTGAACAAGTCCTGGCGGTAACACCCCACAAGGCACCAACTATACAGCCACCTTCCTCCCATCACGAAAACTATCCAAGTTAGACGAACCAGACATGCAGGACACTACTCGAGAAGTAGGGACGAGCTCATAAGTGATGTACTCCTATGGACCCTTACATATGGTCGGGCAAAAGCAGGACGACCAGCTCGAACATATATACAGCATACGCGATGTAGCCCTGAAGACCTGCCAGAGGCGATGAACGATAGGGAGAAGTGGTGAGAAAGGGTCAGCACGACATGATGATGATGATGATAACCATTACGCCACGCGCCTCAGTGTGTGTGTGTGTGTGTGTGTGTGTGTGTGTGTGTTATAAACTTACATATATTTTCTTTTCTAAAGAAATCCTACCTGTGATATCACAGATTACAGAAACAGCTGATACACAGATAAAACTTCTGCGTTGCAAGACGGAACCTTTCACCTTGCAAGCAGATACCCGGCCAACATTCAGTCCACCCGTTTATCTACCCATCCATCTGACTAGCATTCCATTTAGCCATTTGTTTAACAAGGGTGGTAAAAAGAAACCCCTTAGTTTTAAAGCCTCGCCATCTCACCCGTTTCTCTTTTCTGTTACCCCACCTTACATCATCCCTCCCACCCGACTGTTCATCTTACCCTATCATCACCATCTCTACCCCCCCACCTTTTTCCTTTCGGTATTATCTATTCTTTTTACACTGCGACGCCTGACTAGGGTTTTAGCAAGTATTTTAAGGAATTGGTAGACAGTTAAGAAATGACGATGTAGCAGTGGTGGTGGTGGGTGAAAGGTGATAGTCAGTGGTGGTGTTGCTTACCCATCCACCACCAAATCTTAAATAAGCTTACATATTGTGACATCTTAACTGTCGCCAACACAATGATGAATGACGACAGATCGGGTGGTCTCCACTGACATGGCGGGCAGAGAGGAAGGAGTCATCTGCCTCCTCCATTTCAACATATATATATATATATATATATATAAGCAAAAAACAAAAACAATTCAACCCCAACAGATAAGGTCGGTCAGTCTTGCTGATGAGAGCTGATTACGGTGATGTGAGTGGAGATCGACAAATTGGTGATATAATAATCACACACACACACACACACACACACACACACACACACACACACATATATATATATATATATATGGGAGAGAGAGAGAGAGAGAGAGAGAGAGAGAGAGAGAGAGAGAGAGAGAGAGAGATATTTAAAAAGGGAATGAAATTGTCTGGGACAAACAGGTGAATAAATATGAACAGATTAGGATAAATAGAAAGAAAGAAAGAAAGAAAGATACTAATTTCCTTCATATCATTAACTCTATATCTGTATCTATTATTTTGTCTGTCTCTCTGTCTCTTTCTGTCTGTCTCTCAGTCTGTCTGTCTGTCTGTCTCTCTCTCTCTCAATATATATATATATATATATATATATATATGTGTGTGTGTGTGTGTGTTTGCATATGTATATGTATATTTATATAGAAAACAAGATATGACCAGATAGATAGATAGATAGATAATGAACTGGCAGAGGCAGATAGACAAGATACGAAAGAGATGTCTAAATCAGGACAGTGTAGATTTCTTAGTGGGGAGGGTAATGGAGAGTCTCGACATGTATAAATACAGAGTTATCTATCTCACACGGGTCTCTGAAAATGGAATTGCTTGTGTGGTTTGGGTTACTAAAAATGAGTTGAACAGATCAATATATTTGCATCTATTCTTATTTATCAAATTATCTGAATAGTCAATCAATTAAAGAAAAAAAAAAAAAAAAAAAAGAATCCCCCAGGGCAGAATGTAACAGAAGATCATTTTTTCAGCTGAACCAAGCTAGTTTGAATTCAGAGTATTCCTGCCCATAGCTTGGAGAGAACAAATGGATTCATGCCTTTCCCAAGACACGAAATGAAATGCAAATATCCGCGGTAAGAGAATAATCAATGAGCTTAGTGCGCCTTAATAATTATTAAATGATTGCAATATTGGATCATTACAATGTAATTACAATATGCTTTTAATATTTGATTATTAAGGTTTAATTACAATATAGATTATGATAATTACAATATGTTTATAATATAACATTTTTTATTACAACATGATTACCCTCTGATTACAATATTTGATTATTACAGTATAATTACATTATGATTACCGTATTTGATTATTGCAGTTTAATCACAATATGATTACAACATTTGATTATTTTAATAAAATTACAATATTTGATGATAATATGTTTACAATATGATTTATCATCATCATCTTGTCGCACCACCAGCACGGATATCCCTGACCCTCTCTCGCCACTCCACCCTATTGTTCATCGCTTCTGACTGGTCCTCAGGGCTACATCAGCACAGAGCTATTGTATGTAGGTTCTAGCTGGTCGCCCTACTTTTGCTCGGCCATGTGAGGGAGTCCATAGGAGAACATCATTTATGAGCTCGTCCCTACGGCCACCTACCACCCATCACGAAAACTATCAAAGTTAGACGACCCATACAATATGATTACAATATATTAATAACATCATGGTAATAATATATCAGGATTACAATGTTTACAATAAGATTACCATATTTGATTATTGCAGTTTAATTACAATATGATTACAATAAATCATCATCATCATCATCATGTCGTGCAATCGACACGGATATCTCTGACCCTTTCTCGCCACCTCTCCCTATCGTTCATCGCTTCCGGCAAGTCCTCAGGGCTACACCCCGTATCCTCACGGAGCTGCTGTATGTAGGTTCGAGCTGGTCGCCCTGCTTTCGCTCGGCCATGTTTGGGGATCCACAGGAGCACATCACTTTTGAGCTCATCCCTACTTCTCCAGCAGTGTCCTGCATCTCTGGTTCGTCTAATTTGGATAGTTTTCGTGATGGGTAGTCGGTGGCAATATAGCTGCCGCTTTGTGGGGTGTTGCCTCCAGGACCTGTTCAATATTGCTCGCAGCATTCTTGTGTAGTTGCTGTCGAGCCTTTTTTTTCTATCCGTTTAGTTAGCGTCCATGTAGTGCATCCATATAACAGTATCAACACGATCGCTGCTTGGAAGAAGCTGCGTTTCATTTATCGGTCAGGTCTGACTTCCATATGATCGATAGCCTAATTTGATTATTACAATATGATTATAATATGAATATTATAATATGAATATTATTTCTGTCATCTATCTCGAAGGTAACTTTTATCGACCAACGTCTCCAAGTAATGTTCTCTTTAAAATTGACATTTTTCTATTTTTAAATTTAAGAATGAATCCCGGACAAAATGGGTTAACCCTATGTGCCCGGAAAGAGCCAAAAATCAGCTGACGACTATCTGATTGGCTTGGTTTGGTTTCTTTGTTTAATGGCATATCAACGTTCGTGGGTTATTCAATTCCAAAGCCATTTTTTAGAAGAATGTTAGTGGTACTATTTAACCCAGAGCTTGAGGGATAAGTGTGTGTGTGGGGGGGGGAGGGTCCATACTTTTCCCAAAAGTATTTGTCGGAAAGTGAATGTAATTGAGCGACGGGGGATCGAACTCGCCTACGACTATATCACAGTCCAGCAAATTAGCCACTACGCAGCGGGAATTCCTCTCCTGACGACCACCTGGTTTCCATACAGGTACCCCATCTCTCTGCCTCTATGTGTCTCTATGTGTCTCTGTGTCATTTTCTCTCTTTCTCTCTCCCTCTCTCAGTCTATCAATTTATCTCTATCTCTCTGTCTGTCTCTATCTCTGTCAATTTATCTCTGTCGCTTTCTGTCTCCCAGTCTTTCCCTCTCTCTGTCTCTCTCTATATATCTCTGTCTCTCTCTCCGTCTGTCTGTCTCTGTCTCTGTTTGTCTATCAGTCTGTCTCTCCCTTTCTATGTCTCTCTCTCTCTCTCTATGTATCTCTGTCTCTCTTTCCCCTCTGTCTGTCTGTCTGTGTCTGTCAGTCTCTCTCCCTCTTTCTGTCTCTCTGTCTATCAATCTATCTCGGTCTCTGTCTGTCTCTATCTCTGTCAATTTATCTCTGTCTCTCTCTGCCTGTCTCTGTTTCTCTGTCACTGTATTTTTCTCTTTCTGTTTGTCTGTCTCTCCCTCTCTCTGTCTCTCTCTATATATCTCTGTCTCTCTCCGTCGGTCTGTCTCTGTCTCCGTTTGTCTGATTCTCCCTTTCTCTGTCTCTCTCTATATATCTCTGTCTCTCTTTCCCCTTCAGTCTGTCTTTGTTTGTCAGTCTCTCTCTCTCTCTCTGTCTGTCTGTCTGTCTGTCTGTCTGTCTGTCTCTCCCTCTCTCTGTCTCTCTCTATATATCTCTGTCTCTCTCCGTCGGTCTGTCTCTGTCTCCGTTTGTCTGATTCTCCCTTTCTCTGTCTCTCTCTATATATCTCTGTCTCTCTTTCCCCTTCAGTCTGTCTTTGTTTGTCAGTCTCTCTCTCTGTCTGTCTGTCTGTCTGTCTGTCTGTCTGTCTCTCCCTCTCTCTGTCTCTCTCTATATATCTCTGTCTCTCTCCGTCGGTCTGTCTCTGTCTCCGTTTGTCTGATTCTCCCTTTCTCTGTCTCTCTATATATATCTCTGTCTCTCTTTCCCCTTCAGTCTGTCTTTGTTTGTCAGTCTCTCTCTCTCTCTTTCTCTGTGTCTGTCTGTCTGTCTGTCTGTCTCTCTCTCTCTCTCTCTGTCTCTAATGTCCAAACCACTGACTTTATTGCTGCGAGGACTCGTTTAAATATGTGTCGTTAAGAATAATACGTTGCCGCTAAACAAGGGGGTAATCTGAAATCTACCCGTTTGAATCTGTTAATGCAAGGGCCCGATTCTCGTCAGCAAAACGGCCCGACAGACGGGAAATCAGTTAGGTGGCATCGACATCAGAGAGAAAAAGTTCATACGTCAAACTCATTTCACTCATCTCTCTGTGCGTGTATGTGTGGCAGATGCATTAATTTTGTAGACAAATATTTGGCTAGTGTTTTTCGTAAGGTCGCTTATGTCTGCAAACGACATAGACAGTAAATAAGTGTCAGCTTATACAAAGCTTATAGATATCTTTACACTTAACAAAACTAATGTGCTTCACTTTCTTTTCTTTCTTCTCTCTTTTTTCTTTCTTTTCGTTTTCGTTTGTTTTCATTTATGTGGTTGTTGTATCTTATTGTTGTTATTATTAGTATGGGATTGCATGAGGTTGTTCTGCATGTAAAAATAAATAGATAGATAGATAGATAGATAGATCGTGTAAAAGACCAATAGATAGATACGTACACAGAGAAGGGGCTGATAGATAATGAATAGAGATAGATAGATAGACAAACAGAGAGAGAGAGAGAGAGAGAGAGAGAGAGAGAGAGAGAGAGTACGAACAGAAGGAGATTAATAGATATAACGACACTCTGACAAATAGGCAAGAAGAGATAGATAGATAGATACTGTAAAAGACCAATAGATACATACATACATAGAGAAGGGGCTGATAGATAATGAATAGATAGATAGATAGATAAAGAGAGAGAGAGAGAGAGGATACGATACGAACACAAGGAGATTAATAGATAGGACACTTAGACAAATAGGCAAGAATAGATAGATAAAAAAATAGATAGATAGATAGATGGCGAATAGGAGAGGAAAATGAAGTGACAAATTTGTTGCAATTCTTAAAAACGAATTTTTATCCCTTGATTTTCTTTTTCTTTCCGATGTTCTATCGATTAAGATCAAGACTATTATTCATTTCGGAGACGCAGTAAATGAAATAAGTTATTGAAAAAAACAAAAAAAACAAATCTGCATGGAATATCTATCTATCCATCTCGGTCTGCTACTATATATCTATCGATCTATCTATGTTCATCTCTCGCTTTCTCTCTCTATCTCTCTTTCAATATACACACATATATATATATATATATATATGCTGTTGTTCATTAATTTTCTTCCCATTCTACACCACCTCCTTAGGTCTATCATTTTTCTATGTACCTGCTCTGACGCGATTATTCGTAACCCACTGATCAATGAATTGCTAGTTAATTAGTTAGAAAAATCGTTTTTTTAATTTCCGGTTCGCGATTTCAGTAATGCCGATTCGGTCAATTTTCAAAAAATTGGTTGATAATATTGGAAAAAATGCAGACAATACCTTAAGGTACTTTTGATAATGAGAGAGAAACAACGATTTTAATACTTCTTCGAGATGTGAGACCGATTGAGTTGATATGTACTCAGTAGAAAGAAAGGAAAGAAAAGAAAGCCATACTATTTCCGATTCACACTGTTCCTCGTTGTCATAGATCAATAACCCGTGTAAATTTCGATAAAAAACGAATAAAAAATGTTCGAAGAAAATAATGATAATAATAATGGAACATTCAGGTGACGGTGATACCAACAGTAATTAGCGTGCTCGGTACATTCACCAAAAGATTGGTAAAGGAACTGGAGAACTTGGAAATAAGAGGACGAGTGAAGTCTATCAGCATTTTTGAGATCAGCCAGAATACAGAGAAAAGTCCTGGAGACTTGAGAAGACTTGCTGTCACTCAAACTACAGTGGAAAATCATCAGTTACCCGTGGTGTGGAAAACTCTCGAATGAGAAAAATAATTGACTATGCTTATTCTAACAAATGAAAATAAACTTAATCATTTTAGTATAATTTTTCATTTTTTAATTGGAGATATTTTATCACAACTCAATCTAGTCGTTAAATCAACTCAAGAGGAATATACTGGAAGTTGTATTTTTAATGCATTTCAAGTGTTTCTTCTACAAAACTCTGTGTCGTGAGTGTCAGTATCTTAGATATTTTAAGAATAAACATCTGAATCTGATTATCTCTTTTGTAGACAGTTCCAGGAAGAGTACAAGAATCTACAAATTACAAGCTTTGACCATGCTAGCAAATGATATAGGCACAAACCAGAATCTGTTCAAGAAAATGTAACGCACACAATTCTTTGGGACTTTGATTTGGTTTCTTTGTTTAATAGCTTTTCTACTTTCGTCTGATCCAGTTGGCTGGGGCCGCATAATACACCGACTGCATCTCTGTTGAAGGATAAGACTCCTCCCCCCTAAAGAGAGTCCTGGATATGACACTAAACAATCTGATGGTGAGGCTCTAGTAATGCTGGAGCTTTGGGGAATGCGAATTACCTCTTCATTGCTATCGCTTCCAGGTTCACTCTGGCCCGGAGTGGTAGCACCTTATAGGGTCCTATCTATGGGTCAAACATAACTAAAAAGTGTACTTACGTTAAAGTGAATTGCTTAAAATAGAACAACCAAAGACTTTAAAAATGGTACTTGATTCTTCCTTGCTTAACACTCAGCAATATAAGGTACGTATCAAGGGTAAAGCGGAGCAATCCAGGGAAAGGAGTAGCGCCCTTCCCTACGGTCGCCAACTTTACTTTACTATATGTGTAATATGGATTTGGCATTAAATAACCTACAATATTTGATATGCCATAAAATCAAACCAAACCAAACCAAATCAAACCAAATCAACTGTCACTGGTTATTTAATATCAAAATAATCCTTATAGAAGAACTGCAGTGATAATTTTTAATCCATAGCTGGAAGGATTTTGGAGTTCATACCTTTCCCATGGGTATTAGTCCAAAAATGAACGCAACAGCGAGGCTGGAGTTCGAACTCGCTTAGTACAATGTCGTAGATCTCCACATTAGCCACTAGACCACACTTAGGTTGAATTAAGAAGAAAACGTTATACTAATCCAGTGGATCATTGAGTAAAAACAAAATAATACGAAAAGATCCACAAATAATAGGATCTTGCAGAAGAACTGAAAAAGCCGTGGAACATGAAGGTAATGGTGACTCCTTTTTATCGTTGGTGCTTTCGGAATGATACCCAAAAGCTCGAAAAGGGAATGGGGTAGGTGGAAATCAATGGAAAAATTGTTTATTTTCGAATTGATACCTTTGGAAAAGGGATGAGTCCCCTGTATCCCCTCTAGCTATCACTACTGTTGTTCTATAAGGATGGCTTAAGAATTGAATGACCCATGAAGGTTGATATGCCATTAAACAAGGAAATTAAAAAAAAGTGAAAGCCAAAATTTGACGGTAGAAGAAAGTGGGGAAAATAAAATTTGGTACTCATTGTACATGTGAAATAAGAATCAGAAAAAAAAGGATTGTCAGAGGTTAAGAATTAATGCAAGCGTTATATATATATATATATATATATATATATATATATATATATATATATATATATATGATGTGTATGTTTGGTTTGGTTTCTTTGTTTAATGGCATATCAACCTTTATAGGTTACTTAATGCCAAAGCCATTCTCCTAGAAGAACAGTAATGGTACTATTTAACCCATAGTTGTGAGGATAAGGGGGATCATACCTTTCCCAAGGGTATTTGCCCGAAACTGAACGTAAAAGCGCGACTGGAGTGCAAACTCACTACGATTCCGCAGTCCATCGCTTTAACCATTACACCACGAGGACACCCCCCCCTAATGTGCATGTGTATTTGTGTGAGCAAGAGGCTTGTGTGTGTGTTTGTGTATGTGTGTGTATGTATGTGTATGTGCGGGTGTGTGTATGTATGTGTATGTGTGTGTGTGGGTGTCAATTTGGTCGGTTGGTTGGTTGGGTTAATGGCATATCAACCTTTGTAGGTTATTTAACGCCAAATCCATTTTTATACAAATAGTCAGTTGTATTTCAAACAATTCAGTTTAGCCTGAGTACACAGTTTAATTTGTCAAAAACATTTCTATTTCAAGCTATTTAGTTTAGTCAAACAATCCTAATTCATACAATTCAGTTCAGTATAAGTATAGATTTTCTCCACACACAGTTAAATGTCAAAACAGTTCTATATTAAACAATTCAGTTTAACGTAAATATGCAGTTTAAATGAAAAAAACAGTAAAGTCAAGAAACCACAGTTTAGTTCTATTTAACCCATAGATAGGACCCTTATCAGGTGCTACGAGTCCAGGCCAGAGTGGACCTGGAAGCAATGGCAATAAAGGGTTACTCTACATTCTCCAAAGCTCCAGCATTACTGGAACCTCACCATCAGATTGTTTAGTGTCATATCTAGGACAGTCATTGGTGTGTGTGAATGGGGGGTTTCACCCCTCTGCAGTGAAGCAGTCGGTATATTCTACAGCCCCAGCCGACTGGGCAAGTGTCAATTTGAAAGGTTTCATTTGCAGTTGTACTGAATGAACGAATTATCAGTTTGATAAAAATGATGACTGAAAAGGTTATTTGATTGTTATTTCTTTTTAGTAATCATAGAAATACCATTTTGTTAATTTGAAAGACAAATCTTGAATGTATCCTTTAATCTTAGCTGTTGGCTGCCGATAACATTTTGCGAAAATCTTTAAGACTGATTTTGTAAGCCATGCCAGTTATTTTTCTTTGGTTTATTTATAACTGTATGTCAATCCTTGCGTCATTTCATTCCTAGTTGTTTGGGAATAGCTTTCATATTTATATCTTTTGTGTGGTTATTTTTTAGTTGTTTTTTTTTCTTTTGCACACGGTTCTATCAAATAATTTTTAAATAGATCAACTTGACTCATAGATAGGACCCTACTGTGTACTACCACAACGGATTAGTCGACCTAGGAGTAATGGCAATGAAGGCGTACTCCACACACCACAGAGCTCCAGAGCTGCAGCCTTATCATCAGATGCAGTTTAGTGTCGCACCCAGGACACCCCTTTGGGGAGGGATCTTACCTCTCTGTAAGGGATTCAGTCTGTATATTCTGAGCTCTACTGACGGGCTGCTAGTTATTTTGGAATAATACATCGGATTTTTTGTAATAAGGTGATATATAGTATCAATAAGGAAGACCTTTGAAATTTAAAAAAAAAAGTTAATTTTCTTCTTAAAAAATCGCAAGAACTTTATAAAAAAGATCAGAAAACAATGGTTGTAATTATTTTTGGATTGTTAAATAATCATATTTTTGGTTTCATTGCTGGAAAGTGTGGTAATAAATGATACCTAAAAACATCCGTTTTGATAGGATGATGCTTTACTGTAAAAAAATAAAACCATGGGATCATTAGTTTAGAAGAAAATTAATCTTTCATAAAAATTGTAAGCTGTCTATTTATGTGACTTTTCTGTCCATCTTTCTTGCTCACTCTCTCTGTCTGTCTCTGTCTCTTTCTCTCTCTGTCTCTGTCTCTCTCTGTCTCTGTCTGTCTGTCTTTCTCTCTCTCTATGTATATATATCAGTTTGTCTACATCTATCTATCTATCTATCTATCTATCTATCTATCTATCTATCTATCAAGTTCGATCTGGGGATTGTGTGAAAACTTGAAACTCCGAGTAGCGAAGTTCAAACAGGCAACAAAATCTTATGCAAATGAAATACTGAAGCCTATAAATTAATAAAACATTGTTTCGAAGGCAAAAACACACAATTTATTTTGAAATATATTTATTCATCCAACACCTCCGTCATAGGTAGTATGAGACACTAAGTCAGTTTTTAAACAGAGCAAACTTAGTTTGTATTAAGAGTTTTCCTTCTCTTAGACTGGTTGCCTAACCAAAACAAAAGAAGTCAGTCTACTCTACTATTTACTCGTGGCGTTATGGTTAAAGTGCTGGACTTCGAGCTCGAAGTAAGCGAGTTTGAATTTCACTTGCGCTATTACGTTCACTTTTTTTCGAATGTCCCTCGGGAAAAGTATAAACCCCTTACCCTCCCAGCTATTGTTGTATAGCATCATTTCTCTTCTTCTACAAATATGGCTTTGGCATTAAATAACCCGCGAAGATTGATATGTCATTAAACAAAGAAACCAAACCTATTTACCAGGTGAGAACAGATGAGTTCATACCTGTTTTGCGCAAAGTGAAACGCTAACTACCTTGTCTAGAATTTGAACTCGGGTCGCCAAATCCATTTTCTACAAAGTAAAAGATCCTTAACCCACAAATGAAAGGTAGATGTCAGTTAACTTGACTTTGTTAAATTTCGGATGTATTAAAAGTTAGCGTTTCGGTCTTCCATACTAGCAAACAATGAATCATAGATATAGGCTTCTGTTTTCCTCACTCCCGCTTTCATTTCTCCATTTCCTGCTGGGTGCCTATTATTCGGTAATCAAGCTGCTAAGCGTCTTTATTTCTCTTAGCACGCGCGGAGTTAATCCCCTATTGGTCTAAAAGCGTTAGTTTGATTACTTAATCGTGAGGTCAGTAAGTAAAAAGGTCAGGGTTACCCGACCCTTCAGGAACATAAATAGTTGATTTCATATTCTCGAGAAACATGTTCAGTTTTATCATAATGAACCTCCTGGGGATGTCAACTGGGGCTGTAGAATACGGTGACTGCACACCAGTTGTGGGGTAAGCCCTCTTCCACCACAACGAGTGTCCTGTGAATGATACTAAACTGCATCTGATGGTGAGGCTCCAGTCCTGAAGCTCCGGGGAGTGTGAAGTACACCTTTATTGCCATTACTCCCGGGTCCACTCTATCTTGGAGTGGTATTGCTTTTGGGGTCTCATCTATAGTTCAAATAAAACTGTTCAATCATTAATTAAGGATTATTATTACTAGTTATGTGAAACCATACAGCTGTGTGCAAATTATTTATATTACATTGGAATATTTGATGAATAGAATTATTAATGTTGAATAGAAATACTTGAAACTATTTAGGTGGGTGCAAACAAATGATTGATATTAAATAGAATTATTAGTGTTAGATAAAAACACTTGAAACTATTTAACTTCTGCTGACAAATGAGCTCTAACAACTTGTTTAAAAAAAAGGCTGTCGACAAACTATTTGCTCACAAATCACATATATAAACAGGATTTCGAATTTAAAAACCCACAAGTGTTTATATGCCATAAAAACCAACCAACCAACCATAATGAACCTCAGAAGACAAAGTTTTATTGTCTTAAGTTTAATTCCTTATAAGGAATTGAGCGTTAAAGTCTCAATCATTATTACCCTTTTTGTCAACTTTGACAGAGACCATACATACATATATATATATACACACACACACATATATATATATATATATATATATATATATATATATATATATAGTGTTTCAAAAAATTTGATGTACTGGGTGTTTCTGAAAAATTTATATAATTTCGGAATGAGCATCATTATTAACATCTACTGAAAAGCACCGATTCTTTTGACTCCCTCTCGTATTGTCCCTATCACTCATCATACGTGGTAGGTCCTGAAAGCCAGTGCTTCTTAAACTATATAGATATACATGTGTGTGTGTATGTGTGTGTGTGTGCATGTGTGTGTTAGAATTTATGCGTGTGTATACCCTCATACATTTACACACACGCATATACATTCACATATACATACACACATATTAAAATATAAATAGGTGTTTATGTAAGCGTATATTTATATGGATTTTTGTGTGTATGTATGTGTATATATGCGTGACTGTATACACATTCACACATACATACATACATGCATACATACATATATATATACATATATATATATATATATATATATATATATATATATATAAATATATATATATATATATAGAGAGAGAGAGAGAGAAATAGAGAGAGTGAGAAAGAAAGGGTGGAAAGAAAAAAGATCTACATTCTGCTTCTACTGCTTTGATATACTAGTTCGTGTCTGATTGGGCCAAAGCTACGAAAAAGTCGATGAAGCCGAAGACATTTACCAACAAATAGTCTGGTACTTGTTTGTAAACTGAATTGGCCCCCTAACAAGACTTATCTGAGGGTGGCTAGACCTCCAGTTGGATGAAAAATAACACCTGCCGAAAGGCGGTCGAACCCTGGGTTTGAGGTCAACAGAAATCTCGCACGTACGTGATGTGAAGCGCGAGAAGAGAACCCCTTTATATTGAAGCTTTGTCTAGCCATTGGGTGCAACTGATCCTTTACCAGATGTCTTGGACCCCACCTTGCCACTGGATTCAGAAGAAGACGCTGATAGGGTGGGTCTGTAACTGTGTGATCTCTAAATGCACTCATGCATATGCATTTCCTTCCGAGGAGCAATCATCACCCTTGAGATGGCTGGTTGGTTGGTTTTACGTCCTGTCAATCGTTAATCTGTTATCTTGGGGGCCAATATCAACTGTTAGGATCTCCAATTATATACGGTACTAAGATAAATCTTTCACAATCATTTTCAACAGGCAAACAGTTCATTATCTCAAACTGATGTATTTGGTTCAGAGATTGTACGCTGTCAGGTACTACCATTCCCGGTCAGAGTGGACTTGGGAGTAATGGAAAAGAAATAGGGTCCTCTTTCTTTTTCTTTTAACCTGAAGCACGCTTATGGCTAGTTTGTTTTACTGTATTTCTGATACAATTTGATTGTGCTGGTAAGAAAGTTCGCGTAAATGTTATCTTTGTGGAAAATGAAATCGGTCAGTTGGGTACATATTCCGAACCCTATAGCCTTGGTGGGTAACCAGTTCTTGGAAAAGGACAATTTTTGAATTCAAAACAAGAGCTCAGGTTGCTCACGTATAATCTTCATGATCGTATAAACATTTTATAAACACCCGGTCGTGATAATTTTTCTAATGTTAATTCAACTTCTTTGAGGGTGTGTCCTCGTGGTGTAATGGTTAAAGCGATGGACTACGGAATCGTAGTACGCGAGTTCATACTCCAGTCGCGCTATTACGTTCACTTTCGGGCAAATACCCTTGGGAAAGGTATGAACCCCCTTATCCTCCCAGCTATGGGTTAAATAGCACCACTACTGTTCTTCTAGGAGAATGGCTTTGGTATTAAATAACCTAAAAAGGTTGATATGCCATTAAACAAAGAAACCAAACCAAACCATCAACTTCTTTGATATTGCTTCTCTTTCTGCTAAACTCGAGACCAGGGATTGAACTCACACGCTTTTTCGATAAACTCTAAATAAATGGCCTCATATAATATATTTGTCCTTTGTTTCGAGGTACAATTTTGAAACAATTTTCCAAAGTCTTAAATCTAATATCATATTTATCAGCCTCTTCAATAAGAGCACGTGCTTTTTTTTAAAATTCGCGATTTAACAAGATGAAGACGATAGTCCAATTTACCTAATTGATATGAATAAATCTACATCGTATCAAAATGTATAAAAAAAACGATATACCATGACAAAGAATGAAAAATATGATAAAAAAATCAATATAACCTTAATTTTAGTTACCATTCATTGATAATGAGTAAAGATATTGATCTTATAAAAATCTCACTTTACGAGACACACACACACACACACACACACACACACAAACAAAAGGAAAGGTGTATCAAATAAAAAGTTTCAGAAACCCTGGATTAGTGGAACAAATTCACTCTTACTTGAACTCCAAAGGATATAATTTTGAGGAAGCACAGTTAAGAGTGAACCTCGAGGCTTAAACCAAGTATAATGTTACTTAATTGATACAATCGACGTTTGGTTTGGTTTTATGGAATATCAACCCTCGTTGGTTATTTAAAGCCAAATCCTTTTTAAACATATACATATTGAATATCTACGATTTATGAGTGAATAGTTTGTAAAAGTAAGTAAAGTTGGCGACCGTAGTCGAGGGCGACCAGAAGGCTCCCTTTTCAATAGCTACTACACTGAGGTGTAGGAGAGGACGCTACTCCTTTCCCTGGATTGTTCCACTTTACCCTTGACACGTACCTTATATTGCCGAGTGCTAAGCAAGGAGGTTTCAAATAGAATTTTTAAAGTCTTTGCTATGACGCAACCTGGGATTGAACCCAGGTCTCCTGGGCCATTGGCGAACACTTTACCCAATAGACCAATGAGCTGGTAAATGATTTAGAGTAAATTTGTTTGCACACTGTTAAATGGCCGAAAGCATCGCTATCTAACACAAATAATTCTATTCAGTACATTAATAGTTTTATTTGCACACAGTTAAATGGTTTTGTGCATTGCTGTTTAACATAATGATTCTATTCAATACTATTTATTTATTTGCACACAGTCAATCTGTTCCAAGTATTGCTATGGAATACCAATAATTCAATTTTAGCACACAGTTAATCGGTTTCAAGCATTCAAATCAAACATGAATAATTCTTTTCAGTATCAATCATTTGTTAGCACGCAGTTAATTGCTTCTAGTATTGCTATCTCACGCCAATAGTTTTAGTTGCACACAGTTAAAAGGTTTCAACTATTGCTACGCAACACAAATCAATTCAATTTAAAATCAGTCCATTGTTTGCACACAGTTAAATACTCAAACAGTTCTATCTGACCCATCAACCATTCCAGGTCACAGCGGATCTGGGAGTAATGGCAATGAAAGTGTACTCCACCTTTTTCATTGCTCAAGGACTTGACCCTCACCATCAGACTGTTTAGAGTCATATCGGGTAAATAGTAGGACAGACTGCGTTCTTCAGCCTTGGTGAGGCAACTAGTCTAGGAGAAGGAAAACTCTGAATTCAAAACCTGTTAAAGTCCGCTTAAAAATTGACCGTGTGTCATATCCTGCCCGAGCGGAGGGGTTGGTAAATATGAGTGTCATATCGGGACATTCGTTGAGTAAGGTGTATTACCTCTCTGTAGAGATGCATTCGTCGTATTCTACAGTCCCAGCCGACGCAGCTATTTGGATTCAGATTTTTCTATAGAAATAGTAAAAGTAAAGTTAGCGACCATAGTCGAGGGTGACCCGAAGGCTCCCTTTTCGATAGCTACTACACCAAGGTGTAGGGGAGGGCGCTACTCCATTCCCAGGATTGCTCCACTTTACCCTTGAACCGTACCTTATAATGCTGAGTGTTAAGCAAGGTGGTATCAAGTACCATTTTTAAAGTCTTTGGTATGACTCGACCTGGGATTGAACCCAGGTCTCCCGGGCCATTGGCGAACACTCTAACCGCTGGGCCAGTCAATATTTTCTATACAAATATTAGATATATAATAAAAATTTTCAAAACAATTATGTAATTAAAGTATAAAAGCATTAAATTGAAGACCATTATCATATATCGATGCTTGTATATACGGGTATTTCTGTTTTTGTGTTTGTTTACTTACTCAGCCATTTTTGTTGGGAACATTTTCTGTTTGTTTGCTCAAAGTTATATGGTTTCAAGTATTCCAACCCAATACAAACAATATTTAATAAGATGAACAACTATTCAGGCTCATTACGGAACTGTGAATAATTGCTATGAAGGAGAAATCTACACTCACCAGAGCTCCAGAATTGGAGTCTCACCACCGGGTGTAGTTTAGAATCCTACCCAGGATACTTCAAGATAGGGTTCTCATTTGTAATCTTGCCAAACACACACACACACACACACACACACACACACACACACACACACACACACACACACACACACACACGTGAAGACTGTTACAATTTCTTTGTGTGTGTATGTAAGGGTGTTTTTTTCTTTTCCTTATAATCGCCAAAAACCACTTATTATTTCTCCCGTCTGTACCCCACAATCATATAAATTATTTGTATATACATGTATTTACCCAACCCCACCGCAAGAAAAGGATGTGATATATGGCCAATTTTTAGCGGAGTTTAATAAGTTTGTATTCAGAGTTTTTTTCTCCTAAATCAGTAGCCACACCATCGTTAAAGCGCACAGTCTACCCTACTATTTATCCCGGGAGAAAGTTGGATTCATACTTTTCTCAAGGATATTAGCGCCATGCGAAATACAAATAGTTATTATTATAAACAAAACGACCCTTGAAACCGTTTTGCTGCCCACGCATCATGATTCCTTCAAGATTATGTTCCATTTGTTGAGGAAGGAGTAAATGATTCAAATTGATATTTTACGGTTATATCTGGGAGGGTTTTCCGTAATGTAGTGGCTGGACTTCGACATCGTAGTAAGCGGGTTCGAATTGCAGGCATGCTAATACATTCACTTTCGGACAAACACCCTTGGGAAAGGTAAGAACCCCATTAACGCCCAGTTATGGGTTAAAGAGTTCCACTTTTGTTCTTCTACAAAGCTGGCTTTGTCATTTAATAATCCTCGAGAGTTGATATGCCATTAAACAAAGAAACTAACCAAATTTATTGGCATTTTATCCTCTATTATTATTATTAGTCCCCGAGGCGTAATTGCGATATTGTGCAGGACTTCTGTCTCGAAGTATACAGGTTCGTATTCCAATCGCGTCAATATGTTCACTATCGGGCTAATTCATATAGGCGATGTATTTTCGAAAATTAAAGCACGTTACAAATAACCTTCTTCATTAATTTCTTTCTAACCTTTCAAAAAAAGTTCTAATCATATATTTTTTTGACCACTGGTAAAACTTATTAAAACCAGATGTTTTGATCGTTTAATTTAATTATTCGCAAAAGTTATATAATCAGAATATTTACTTAAATTCAAATTAGTGAATTCTAAATTTTTTTTTTTTTTGGTAACATCTTTGGTATTTTGAACTCCCAGGTTGATTCTTTGCCAAGGAAGTATCTCCCCAACCTCCACACGAAATGAACCATGCTGAAAATTATGTCTGCAAACCAAACAACTTCATTTTCGGCAGCTGTGCGTCAAAATTTTGGTTAATATTTACTGGAACATTTTGGTGTTTTTTTTTTACTATTTTTTTCAAAACCTAAGACTTGTTTTATTTATCTTCTTTAGCGTAAGCTTAACAACAGTAGAATTCCTCAAGTTATCCTTGAACTTTTACGGAAATTCCATGGTGATTCTTGTCAATATCATAGGAGAACATGAATTGATTAAGATCAGCTAATATTTAAAATCCAATGTACCTTTATATATATATGACATGTACGAATATAAAAAACCTAATGGCTTCAGTGGATGATTTTATTTATTGTTCAATTATTTGTCATCATTAAACGTTTCGGGCTTTTAAACATTGAACAATTGCCCAGCCGGCTGGGACTGTAGAATACACTGACTGCACCTCTACAGAGGGATAAGACCACCTCCAACGAGTGTCCTGTTATGACGCTAAACAATCTGATGGTGAGGTTCCAATAATTCTGGAGCTTTGGGGAATGTGGAATACCCCTTTATTGCCATCGCTCCCTAGTCTACACTGGCCAGGAGTGGTAGTACCTGATAAGGGTCCTATCTATGGGTTAAATAGAACTAAACCGTGCTTCCTTCACTATATTGATTTTTGCATTTAAACTGCGAAAGAATAACTAGAAGGATGGCTTTGGCATTAAATTACCTACAAAGGTTGATATGCCATCAAACAAAGAAACCAACCAAACCAAACCAAACATTGAACCTTCATGAAGACATTACCCCCGCCCCCAAATCAGCAAAACTCGACAAAACCGAAACATTTAACGTAGGCAAATAATTCAAATATATATAAAATCATCCTCTGAAAACCTTGTTTTTTTCATATTAGTAAATTTTCATATCGTCAAATTTACTTCCATTTTCCCATATCTATCTATCTATCTATCTATCTATCTATCTATCTATCTAAGGCAAGAAGCAGACATTATCCAGTAAAAACTAGTACTGGTGCAGACAACAGAGATGACCTACAGCTTCTTGCAAATGCACCAGCTCAAATCGAATCTGGAGCAAGCAACAATAGGTATTCGTCTCTACGTGAACTCAGATTAGTTAAAGTTCATGTGTTTAAAACAAGATGGTGTCCTCTCCTCATTAAATGGCCGGAGCAAGTCCCGGTGATAAATAGACCTCTTCTTATACCTTGGTAGGAATATCTCATCTACTAAAAGCGATGTCAACACACGCATAAGAAAGGCATTGACTGCTGTTGACAGTTTAAAGACAATATGGAAATCTAATCTCAGATAGAATGAAACGGTTATTCTTCCAAGCCGCGCGGTGCAGCTCTATATTAGTATTGACATAGTTACATATTGGAAGAATTTTCACTTTTTTATTAATAAGATTAGATTTTCATATGGTTGATAACGTGTCGATAGCAATCCTTAGCTTTGTAAAGCGGATGTTGATATCATTTTCAGTAGATGCGATATTGTTACCGAGGTATGTGAAATGGTTTTCTAATTTCCAGGATATGTTATTTAATCGGGAGATGGCACTATCTTGTTTAAAACATGACAACCTATGGTTTCTTCTTTTTTTCTTCTTCTTCTTTGCTTTGTTTATTCTTTTCTTCTTCCTTTCTTTTTTTCCTTTTTTTACCACTTAACCCTTTCTTCTTCTTCTTCTTCTTCTTCTTCTTCTTCTTCTTCTTCTTCTTGCTCTCTCTCTGGAAGTATCTATATTTCTCTTCATCCTTTCGTTTTTCTCTTCTTCCTTCTCTTCCTTTTTCTTCCTCTCATCCTCTTTTTTCTTCCTCTTTTCTTCAATAATCTTTTGCTGCCTTCTCCTTCACTCTCTTTCTTTTCATCGTCTTCTTTTTTTCAATTTTCTTCTTCTTCCATATCTCCACATTTTCTTCTCTCTCCTCTTCTCTCACCTCCAATTTCTTCTTTCTCCTTCTATTCTACATTTCTTCTGCTGACAGAAATGACACCCCCCCAAAAAAATGCAGCCCACATATTGTCTTGTCATGTGTGACCCGAAGCACATAAGTAAGCGACTCATAGACCCTAGGGAACTAATGGAGGATGAGTAGATAATGTCCTGCTTAGGGTCCTCTGTGTGTGTGGTCTACGATTGCTTGCATATCCGACAGTCACTAACAGCCTGTTGTCCTCTTAGGAGAGCTCAGGGGAGGTGAAATTGTATCATTCATCTGCCATTTGTATTGTTAGACCATGTCCGAAGATATATATATATATATATATATATATATATATATATATATATATATATATATATATATAGAGAGAGAGAGAGAGAGAGAGAGATAGAAGAAACGCTGACAGATATTTACGAACAGAATGACCGATCTAGATGAATAGATGCAGACTGAGATAGATTGATAGATAAATGGAGAGATTGGTAGAAAGATAATTATTGTCAGACTGATATATATATATATATATATATATATATATATATAGATAGATAGATAGATAGAGAGAGAGAGATTAGAAAGAGGTAGATTAGAATAGAAAAGAGAAAGGAAGATAGATATATGAACAAACGGATATACGTGGTGCCTTCAATAAGTTTCCAGACTTTTTTAATACAAGCATTTAAAATTGTCGTAAACTCTTGAAAATTCAGTATCTTATTAGTATACATCTTATGAGATGACTGACCAATTTTTATGATTTCAGGTTCGAATGAACAGTTACAACAGGAACTGGAATACACCCTACTAAATCCCGATTGTCACAGCTGGTGAATTTCAAAAATGCAATCTGGACGTGAGGACACTTTAGAAGAACAATTTGCAATAAAATTGTGTTTTAAACTTGGAAAAAATGCCACAGAAACGATGGAATACTTCAGACTGATTTTGGAGCATCTTGCATGAATCGAGCATCAGTTTTATGAGTGGCATAAGAGATTCAAGGAAGGCAGGGAGTCTGTGAAGGATGATGAGAGGTGTGGGAGGAGTAATGAAGTCAATACACCAGAGTTGATTAGCCAAAGGGTTAGGGTTAGGGTTACTATGTTGAGGTTTTAAGGGAGTTCAGGAAGAGATTCCGTCGGAAGAGGCCAGCACTCTTCAAATTGGGTCAGTCCACAACTCCGTCCTTGTCACAGACTATTTAACCAAGATTGGCATCAAGACAGTTCCTTACCCTCCCTATACTCCAGACCTTGCTCCCTGTGACTTTTGCTTATTCCCTAAGCTCAGAGGCTGTCGTTATGAGACAATTGAGGAAATGGAAGAGGCTGTGACGAAGGTCATTGACACGCTGACACAAGAGGGCTTCCATGGGGTCTTCCATACGTTGTTGGAATGGTACAAGTGGATTGCAGCCAGAGGAGATTACTTCGAAGGGGACTAGAGTTTCATGTGTGTACTATCAATAAAAGTACCCATACGAAAAAAGTCTGGAAACTTATTTAATGATCCACGTATGTATTTACCGACCCCATAGCATTAGCAGGATATGGCGGAATTTAACATTTTAATTCAGTTTTCCTTCTCTCACGCAGGTTGCCATTGAAAGCTTGGAAAGGCCAGTATTCCCTACTATTTACCTCTAGCTAAATGCATGCTTTTCCCAAGGTTGTTAATTCTCAATAAAAGAAACAGTATCATGCTCATTTCCAACGACGGTTGTTATTACACCATGAGTACCTCCCAAAAGTGATATATATATATATATATATATATATATATATATATATATATATATATATATATATCATCATCACGTCACGCCACCAGCACAGATATCCCTGACCCTCTCCCGCCATCCTTTTCTATCGTCCATCGTTTCCGGTAGGTCTTCAAGGCTTATATCCTGTATTGGTACAGAGCTGTTGTATGTATGATCTAGCTGGTTGTCCTGCTTTTGCTCGTCCAGGTGAAGGGGTCCACAGGGGTATGTCACTTATGAGTTCTTCTCTACTTCTCCAGCAGTGTCCCGCATGTCTGGTTCGTCTAACTTGGATAATTTTTGAGATGGGTGATAAGTGTCCGTACAGCTGCTGCTTTGTGGGGTGTTGCCGCCAAGACTTGTTCAATATTGCTCGCAGCATTCTTGTGTAGTTGCCGTCTAGCTTTTTCTCTATACATTTAGTTAGCGTCCATGCAATGCATCCATACAGCAGTATCGATACGACCGCTGCTTGGAAAACTGCGTTTCATTTTATCGGTCAGGTCTGACTTCCATGTAATCGATAGCCTATCGATGGCTATCCATGCATTTGGTAGTCGGACGATGATGTCTGTTTCGGTTGATGAGACACTGCTTCCTAGGTCGGTGAACTTGTCTACAAGATTCAAAAAACTATTGTTTAGTGTGGAGATGTCGCCTGTTTGATTAAAGCACATGTATTCCGTCTTAAAGCACATGTATTCTGTGTGCGTTGACATAGAGGGCTATGCTAGCAGCTGCTTGTTTCTATGTAGCAGGGTTTCGGCTCGGGCAGGTGTATTTGCCGGAAGCACTATGTCATCGGCGTAGTCCGCATCGGTAATTGTTTGTGTAGGGTATCTTCTGCTTCATTCCTTTCTCAGCTTGAAGCCATTGTTTTTCATTTTATCAATAGACGTTCTAAGCACTTAGTCTAGACAGATAATAAAGAGGTATGGGGCTAATGTGTCTCCTTGCAGCACACCTGCTACAATGTCGAAGTAGTCTGTGTCTCCATCCGGGGAGCGGTCTTTTACTTTCGTGTTTCTATATAGCACTATTATGGCTGAGATGGTTTTTTTGGGTAGGCCGTAGGAGTGTTGAATTTGCTCTATCTTTCCTCTGTGTATGGAGTTAAAGGCCTTGGCGAAGTAGACAATATTATATATATATATATATATATATATATAGAGAGAGAGAGAGAGAGAGAGAGGGAGAGAGAGAGAGAGCGAGAGCGAGTAAGAGAGAGACGAGAACAGATTGATTGATAAAAAAAAAGCAGAATTCGTATAAGGAAAAGAAAGAAAGAACGAAAAAATTGAATGACTATAAGAAAGAAACAAAGGAGAATTTAAAAAAGGATAAAAAAGAGAAGGAAATATGAAGGCCTTAAATGTGAGAAATAGAAAGAAAGAAATAAAATAATTGCAAGAAAGAAATGAGATATCCTATGAGAAAGGCGAAAAAAAAAAAGGAAAGAAAGAAAGAAGACGTCCTATAAAGAAAGAAAGAAAGAAAGAAAGAAAACAGAAAGTGCCAATAAATAAATAAATAAATGAATGAATAAATAAAGAAGTTATCTTATAAGAAAGAAAGAAAGAAAGAAAGAAAGAAAGCAGTAAGCACCAATAAATAAATAAATAAATGAATGAATAAAGAAGTTATCTTATAAGAAAGAAAGAAAGAAAGAAAGAAAGAAAGAAATATAGAAAGAAAGAAAGAAAGAAAGAAGAAGAAGAAGAATTGTAGCCAAGATTCTTACTTGAAGACTCAAACGAAAAAAATAGATTCAAATGATTTGGAAAAAGCAGACGACATATCGATGGAGGAGGGAAATCTTCATTTCATTTCCTTCTTTGCATTTATCGATATTTGCATATGTCTCATCTTTAGAATGCGCAATATAAACTCAATAAAATTGCCGATACAAAATTTCTTCGAAAGATAATTTCTTTCTCTCTTTTCTTTATCTAATTTCCGCCATGACTTGGTTTCCCGATCGCCATTATTTGCACATTCACGTTCTTTTGCTAATTTTGTTCACTTGTGTTTGCTTTAGAGTAAGACTTGGATTTTTCCACTTGACTAAGTTCGAATTGTCTATTCTCTCATTCAATATGCATGCAAGGGGTGAAGCGGTTTCAAACTCTGGTATCCACACACAAATATTGTTTATTGAAGAGGTACTTAACATTGCCCAAAGTTCCAAAGCTGGAGCCTCACCATCTGCTAGTTTAGCGTCATATCCAAGACACTCGTTAGGTGGGGGGTCTTATCCTTCTGCATTGATACAGTCGGTGCATTCTGCAGCCCTAGTCGACTTGGGTGATTTAGTCTATGCCTCCCTTAACCACTAGGAGGATGAAGAATTACGGTCGATTGCCGTTCTAATAAACGCGCCTTTTTGGGTGGAGTAAGTTTTATTTTAGGGTGGGGTTACCAGCCTCATGTTTCCTGGTTTTGAATTCCCAGTTTTTTTGCGGGGGATGAGGGTAAAAGACACGTTACGTTGTGGTTAACGTACTGGACTGCGATATCTTAGTAAGCGAGTTCGAACTCCAGTCTTGCTATTACGTTCACCTTCGAAATAAATCCCTTGGGAAAGGCATGAACTTTCTAATCCCCTTAGCTATGGGTCAAATAGTACCACTACTGTTCTACAAGGATGGCTTTAGCATTAAATAACCAACGAAGGTTGATATGCCATAAAACAAAGAAACCAAACCATCGGAGGTTTTTCTTCACCGAAACCGGTTTAGTTTGGTTTGATTGAGTTTTATGGCATATCAACCATTGAAGGTTATTTAATGCAAATATATATGATTTGTAAAGACATTTTGTAGATACACTTCTAAACGAGCTTGAACTCACTGTTTTGTACACAGTTAAACGGTTGCAAGTATTGCTATGTATCACCAACAATTCAATCAGTCATTTGTTTATAAATGTCAAACATTTCTGTTAAGAATTTTATATAAGAAAACGCTCTGAAAGTAATGCATGTCATTCATATTTACTGAAACTAGAATAAATATCGGGAACACAATAGCACAGTTGGATAGAGCACGTTTTAACTATAAGTCACCAATTTTTCTTTATCATATTTATCATATTTCCGCTCAGGAAGGTTATGACACAAGGTCAATTTTTTAAGCGGAGTTTAACAGGTTTGAATTCAGAGTTTTCCTTCTCTTAGACTAATTGCCTCACCAAGGCTGAAGAACCTAATCTGTCCTACTATTTACCCATAGCTGGAGGGAGAATAATTGGATTCATACCTTTCCCAAGGGTATTAGTGCTATGTGAAATGCAATCAGTCTCGTCCAGGATTTGAACTCGTGTCGCCGTGTCCATTTCCTACGACGATAACCATTACACCACGGGCACCTCCAATTTTTCTTTATAGTCATTCTTCTTCTTCTTCTTCTTCTTCTTCTTCTTCTTCTTCTTCTTCTTCTTCTTCTTTCATTTTTCTAGCAAAGTCTAAAATTTTCCTCGACAGAAAAAACTGTAATGCATTTGTATTAATAATTAGTATAAATTTCGTCTTAATCATCTGTCGGTAAAGAAAGGAAAAACCGACTGATAATTTTCATGTGATCTATCTATCTATCTATCTATCTATATATCTTAGTCTGTTCATATCTATCTATCTATCTATCTGATTAATCAATGTTTTAATCTGGCATCCATTTCAGCGTAAGGAATCCTACATTTTTTTCCTTTGTTTGTTTTTATTTTTATTTATTTTTATTTTGTTTCTTTGTCATCTGCCCCCACCCTTGTAAGGATCCAGCAATTTACAATTAATTAATGTTTCATGACATGAGCCTGTAGTTCTGATTCAATAAAAGTGGGAAAATGAACGTTAAAAAAAAAACAGAAAAGAAAGAACAAAGAATAGAAAGAGACTTATAGACATATTAGGCATGGGAGACAAGAGGGGAGGAGCAGAGCAGTTGGGAGTCGGGGATGAAGTTCTTCCCTGAACTGTTTGTTCCCTATGTAATGTAAATTAATTAGATCACTTTGGACAAATCAAGATAAAATATCTAAAACAAAACAATTCTTAACATAGTTCATTACATATGTCTCACTGGCCATTGATAGTAATCTTTGACTATGTGTGTTGATATTAATGTTGGGTGATAAATGGCAGTATCGATATTTCTGTTTAAGTCCTTTTATTCCCTCTCTCTCTCTCTCTCTCTCTCTCTCTCTCTCTCTCTCCACATCTCCACACACACACACACACACACTCTCTCTCTCTCTCTCGACTTCTGTCGGCCGGACTAAGAATACGGGGTCTGCAGAGGGGTCATTGTAAGTAAGTAAGGTTGTCTCCCTTTAGTCGAGGGCGACCCAAAGGCCCACTTTTCAATAGCTACTACACCGGGGAGGGCCCTACTCCTTTCCCTGGATTGCTCCACTTTACCCTTGATACGTACCTTATATTGCTGAGTGTTAAGCAAGGAGGTATCAAGTACCATTTTTAAAGTCTTTGGTATGACTCGACCTGGGACTGAACCCGGACCATTGGCGAACAATCTACACACTAGAAGTATTCTGAGCATAACACAAACTTAAGTAGTGAGGCTCCAGTTCATTGCAATTACTCCCAGTACCACTTTGATTCAAAGAAAGATGAGTAAAATAGTTCTGTTTGAAAACCAAAAATATTTGGTAGGAATGCATAAAAACATATTGTTAAGGCAAATTATTATTTACTTCTTTGAGAGTTTTTTACACGATCGTTAGCTGATGGTCTTTCACTGGAGTTTGAGTGACAGCAAGTCTCCCCAAGTCTCCAGGACTTTTCTCAGTATTCTGGCCGTTCTCAATAATTCTGTCATTTGGATGGTCTCCACTCGGCCGCCAACTTCCAAGTCCTTCAGTCTCTTTAATAATCATTTAGTTAATGTACCCAAACCACCAATCACAATTGGTATAATTGGCACCTTCATGTTCTACAGTTTTTTCAATTCTCTAGCAAGGTCGTGATATTTATCCTTCTTTTCACATTCTTTCAGTTTTATTCTGTGATCAGCCGGGACAACAAAGTCTACTCGGTTATTTACAATCCTTCGTCGGGTCTTTACCCAAGAACTAGCGTGAGGGAAGATAGTGATAATATGTATCCTATATATTTATATCTTTTGCTGTCTCGTTTGGGTGATATTTTTCAGTCATATTGATAGTACTCTCCTATGGAGATAAGCAGTTCCGCAAAGTATTTCATAAAGGCTGGGACTGCCAGGTATGTTCATCATCATTATCATTTACTCCTTTAAGAGTTTTTCTCACCAGGGTTTGCTGGTGGTTTCTCACAGGAGTTTGAATGGCAGCAACTCTCCTAAAGTCTCCAGGACTCTTCTAAGTATTCGGACCGATCTGAATAATTCTGTTGTCTGGATGGTCTCTACATGTCCACTTATTTCCAAGTCTTCCAGTCCCTTTACCAGGCCTTTGGAGATTGTTCCAAGTGCACCAATCACGATTAGGATTACCATCACCATCATGTTCCACACTTTTTTAGTTCACTGGCAAGTTCTCTCTTTTGCCTTTTAAAATTTTTTCACTCTGTTGTCTGTCGGGACGTTAAAGTCCACTATTCAGCAGGTTCTCTTTTTTGTTGACTATCACTAGGTCTGGAGGTGCCCGTGGTGTAATGGTTATCGTCGTAGGAAATGGACACGGCGACACGAGTTCAAATCCTGGACGAGACTGATTGCGTTTCACATCGCACTAATACCCTTGGGAAAGGTATGAATCCAATTATTCTCCCTCCAGCTATGGGTAAATAGTAGGACAGACTAAGTTCTTCAGCCTTGGTGAGGTAACTAGTCTAGGAGAAGGAAAACTCTGAATTCAAACCTGTTAAACTCCGCTTAAAAATTGACCTTGTGTCATATCCTGCCCGAGCGGAGGGGTTGGTAAATATGATCACTAGGTCTGGACGTCTGGCCAAGATTCGGTGATCCGTTTGTATCTCAAAATCCCAGCGAAGTTTGTTCGTCTTATTCTCCAGGACGGATTCTAAGTTGTGCATCTACCACTTGTTCGTATGGTCAAATCTAAATTTTTGGAACAATAACCAGTAGATTACCTTCCCCACCCAGTCATGTCTAGTCTCAAACTCATTTTACGCTAAATTACTGCATTCACTTATTATATGATTGATCATTTCGCCTCTATCACTACATTTACAATTTTGCTGTGTCTTGTTTATTTTTGCTTTAACATAGTCCTTATGGCGTTGTTTTGTGCTGCTATGAGAAGAGATTCAGTTTCTCTCTTAAGTTTTCCCTTTCTTAGCCATCTCCAAGTCTTCTTATGTGAGATTTCGCTTGTTTGTCGCTTGAAATATCCATACAGTTGTTTTTCTTCCCATTTTTGTTTTCTATTTATTGTTGTTCTTTTGATCCTTGTGATGTTTGTGTTGTTTCTGATCGCTTCAATAAACTTTTCTTTGTTCTTTTTTATGTCGTCTTCGAGTTGTCTTATCGATGTTTCGACACTATCTTAAATGCTGGTAAGTCCTCTTCCCCCTACTTTTCATCACTGGGATGTAAGGCCTTAAACATTATTATTATTATTAATGACAATAATAATATTAGCCTTATGAGATTTTCACACCAGTTATGGGATTCTGACTTACAGCTTCTCTCCTCAAGCCTCAAGGACTCTTCGTAGTATTTTTGTCGGCTTTAACAATGTATATATATATATATATATATAGGCACACGTGGTGTCAAAAATATCGTCCGTATGGTTTCGATTCTTCCTTTCATCTTCAATTTCTCCAGTCTCTTTTTTAAGCTTTTGGAAATGTTCCAAGTACACCAACTATGATTGGTACCACCGTCACTTTTATGTACCCACAGCTTTTTCAGCTCCCTGGCAAGTATTTATCAATCTTTTTGCTTTCTTTTATTTTTACACTGCGGTGATCTGAAGTAGAAAAATCTATGGGATAAAAATTTCTTTTTTTTTTCTTGTTAATTAGCACTCAGTCTGTTCTTCTGGCCGAGATTGGGTGATCCGTTTTTTTTTCAAGTTTTTCACATCAGTTTTAATTGGGTGTCTTTTACTGGAGTCTGAGAGATAGTAAGTCTCCTCACGTATCTAGGTCTTTTCTGATATCAACTCTTCTGTGTCCTGGGTGGTCTCTATTCTTCCTCTGATTTCAAATTCCTTCACTGCTTTTTTCAAACACTTTGAGATCATTCCAAGTGCACGAACAACAATTGATATCACCGCCATTTTCATGGTGCGTGTATTTTTCAGCTCTCTTGCGAAATCCAATTTTTTCCATCTTTTCTCTGTCTTTCATTTAGACAGTATGGGCTGCAGGATTTGCAAAATCTATTGGATGACAAATTCTTTATTTCTTGTTAATTACCACTCAGCCTATTGGCATAATGGTTTGAGCATTCGCCTATGGTCCGGGAGACCGGGGTTCAATCTCCAGGTTGTGTCATACGAAAGACTTTAAAAATGGTACTTGATGCCTCCTTGCTTAACACTCAGCATTATAAGGTAAGTGGAACAATCTAGGAAAAGGAGTAGCGCCTTCCCCTACACCTCAGTGTAGTAGCTATTGAAAAGGGAGCCTTCGAGTCACACTCGACAACAGTCGGCTAACTTATATATATATATTACAATTAGAAACTATCTAAAAAATTAAGATATGAAATAAAACCACTCGCAGTTCCACGCCTGAAATTTTTTTTAATGTTTTGAGCACGGTAATGGTAAACAACCTGAGAAGGGTTGACAAAGCGTAAAACCAACCATCCAACCTACAAACCAATATTAACAAAATTGAGTAAAATTAATAATAAGCCCATTGGCTTAGTGATAGATTGTTCGCCAATGGCCTTGGAAACCAGAGTTCAATCTCTGGTCGAGTCATACCAAAGACTCAAAAAGCGGTACTTGATACCTCCTTGTTTAACACTCGACTACTGTCGCCAACTTTACTTACTCTGAAGAGTGTATCGACATAGAATACAAAAAAGTAACCACGGATCCATATGTTTCCCTTAACCTAAGATCGCCAGTTGTCATTGATGGGTGATCACTCTTTTAACAATTTCTATGTACAATCTGAGCTATTTGGCAGTGCTAAAATTCTCACCTAGTAACATGCAATAATCTTTAGTGGGTCACTTGGTACCAGAACGTTCCCGGGGGTGTCCACGTGGTGTAATGGTTAAAGCAATGAACTGCGGAATCGTAGTACGCGAGTCGCGCTATTACGTTCCCTTTCGGGCAAATACGCTTGGGAAAGATATGAACCCCCTTATCCTCCCAGCTATGGGTTAAATAGTACCAATACTGTTCTTCTAGGAGAATGGCTTTGGCATTAAATGACCTACAAAGGTTGATATGCCATTAAACAAAAGAAAGAAACCAGAACGTTCCGTGATCCGACCTATTGTTATGGAGCATATTCCTGAGGAAGGCTGGAGATTGTACCGACCGAAAAACAGTGATCAAAATTATTGAGATAATACTGGTTTGAATAGACCATAGAATAGATTCCTTTTCTTTGTTTAATGTCACATCAAATTTCGTGGGTTATTTAATGCCAAAGCACTTGGTATAAGTACACTAACGGCGCTTTAAACTAACAGCTAGAAGGATAGGGGGATCTTTCATATATTTTCCAAGTGTATTTATCCGAAAGGGAACGTTATAGTTCGAGTTGAAATTGAACTCGCTTCCTACGATGTCACAGTCAAGTACGTTAGTCAGTACACTACGACGCGAGTACTTCCCTGGATAATAAAATAGTGACAATGTTTATTAACAGACAATACTATGAAAGGATGGCCGAAAGGTCGATGAGGCGTCTCAGCCGATTTGGATTTGTCAACTTATTTATTTCTGTTCACATGGGATTATCTACGAATAGAACTCAGCCGGATTATATAGACATTTGCTCAAAGGCATTTGTCTATCTATCTATCTATCTATCACTATTTGTTCATATATTTATATTGGTCTGTAACAGCCAGTTCTTATCTATCTCATTTTATTAACATTCATCTTATCCAATTCGTCCATCTGTCTGTTAGTGCATATATATATATATATATATATATATATATATATATATATATATATATATATATATAAGAAAATGTACGGAGATGAAAAAAGACGAAGTCTTCAGTGGATGGTTTTTACATTTTGAATCAATTGCTAACGTTAAAAGTTCCAGTTTTTAGACCTTCATCAAGGTGTGTAAGTTATCAAAGGAAACGAAAAAGATGCGAAAGTTTTATAACATTCTATTTCCGTTAGTAGCGTTCTGTTTTAAATTTGTGTGATGTAACCAGCGTCCCCAAATCTATTAAAAACCTACCACATCTATCTATCTATCTATCTATCTATGTGAATATTTATATTATTCAGTTCATATTTACCTATTATCAACAGCCCTTAATATCTATTTGCCTTTAACAATGTTAGCCTTCTTTCTACCTCTGTTAAATGTTGGTTGGTTGGTTGTTTGAGTTTCATGGCATATCAGCATTTGTAGGTTATTTAACACCAAATCCATTTTTATATGAATAATCAGTTCTATTTCAAACAATTCAGTTTAGTATGAGTACACAGTTTAATTGTCAGAAACATTTCTATTTCAAGCTATTCAGTTTAGTCAGTTCTAATTCAAACAGTTCAGTTTGACGTAAGTACAGTTTCTGTGTCAAAAACAGTTCTCGTTAGTACAGTTTCAGTGTCAAAAAAGGTTCTTTTTCAAACACTTCAGATTAGCATAAGTACGCAGTTCAAATATCAAAACAGTTCTATTTCAAGTAATGAAGGACTGGGAAATACACAGAGTTAAATTTAAAAACAGTTTTATTTCAGATAATTCAGTACGCAGTTTAGATGTCAAAACAGTTCTATTTTAGACAATTCAGTTTAGCCTGAATACGCAGTTTAAATGCAAAAGCTGTAAACTCTCGAAACCACAGTTTAGTTCTATTTGACCCATAGATAGGACCCTTATCAAGTGCTACCACTCCGGGCCAGAGCGATGGCAATGAAGCGGTACCCCGCATTCCCCAAAGCTCCGGAATTACTGGAACCTCACCATCAGATTGTTTAATGTCATAATCAGGACACTCGTTGGGGAGGAGGGTTTTATCCCTCTGCAGAAGTGCAGTCAGTGTATTCTACAGCCCTAGCCAATTGGTAAAACCTCTGTTTAATCTATCTATCTATCTATCTATCTATCTATCTAAGAATATATAAATGACGAAGCAAAATTATTCTAAATAAGGCATTTTATAACTTTTCAGTTCCAGTCTGAACAAAAGAGGAGACAAATTGAGAAAATTCTGGTCTCTGATTGTATTGTACTTGGAAATAATATTAGATTTAACAATTTTCCACTATTTTCTATTATCTATGAAAACTAACATCTTCGAATCTTTGAAATTGAAGTTGTAATTAGTTTCTAATTTATGTTTGACGAAACTTTTATTTATATCTGGTCGTTTTGAATCTCTCGTTGGCTCATGAGTTCCTTTACTGAGACAACCAGAAAATTTATCCTCATATTTTTATTACAATCTAGACATGGAATTTCATAAATCCCAGCTCGGAATTAAATGTGGCTATTGTTATTCTTATTATCGATTAATTTCCCAATTGTCTTTGTTTTAATTCTAAGTTCTTTTTTTTTTAAGTTTGTGGTTGAATTGTTGGGTAAAATGATTTATCTGTGGAATGAATTATTATTTGAAAAATTATTGTTTAGAGTTTTAGAACATTTACTTTTGTAAATTTCGAGAGATTTTATTGTGGCAAGTTGTATAAAAGATTTAGGATTGTGAAATTGTTTAAAGGGATTTTTTATATTGTCAAATTCATCAGTTAAAATTTGGGGGTGTACATCCTGAAAGTTCAAAGGTGAAAACTAATGGTTATACCTTTCTTTATTTTGGTGTTATGATGTGAGTAAAAATGTATATAGCCATTTTTATTTGTAGATTTGAACTTTGAATTATAATTTATAATCATTATTTGTTTTTAAAATGTCCCCGAAAAGAAAGGTATTGTTATTTTCTATTTAATAAGTAAAATCAATGGAAAATTCAATATTGTTTAGACTATCTGTAAATATTTTGCTATGTTCCGTGGATATAGGAGTGATATATTATATATATAATGGGATTAGAGAGAATCTTTGCTTATCATACATTCAAAGGAACCAGAGTTTAGAAATTCAAAGAAAGGTCATGCGAGGACCCCTTTTAGAGGCGAACCCATGGGTGAAGCAGATTTTTGTTTATAAAAAATATCGTTATATCGAAAAAAGCAATGTTTAATGCTTAATGCGCAAATTTTGATTAGTTTGTGAATAGGTAAAGGTGACACACACACACACACACACACACACACACACACACACATATATATATATATATATATATATATATATATATATACGTAGTGTATTCAATAAGTTTCTAGACTTTTTTTGCACAGGCATTTAAAATTGACGTAGACTCTTGAAAATTCAGTATCTTATTGTTATACATCTTATGAGATGACTGGCCAAGTTTTATGATTTCAGGTTTAAATGAACACCTACAGCAGCAATTGGAATACACCCTACTAAAGCCAGATTGTCACAGCTGGTGAGTTTCAAAAATGCAATCTGGACGTGAGGACACTTTAGAAGAACGATATGCAATAAAATTCTGTTTTAAACTTGGAAAAAATGCCAGAGAAATGTATGGAATACTTCAGACTGATTTTGGAGCATCTTGCATGAATCGAGCATCAGTTTTTGAGTAGCATAAGAGATTCAAGGAAGGCAGGGAGTCTTTGAGGGATGATGAGAGATGTGGCAGGAGTAAGGAAGTCAATAGACCAGAGTTGATTGGCCAAACGGTTAGAGTTAGGGTTACTATGTTGAGGTTTTAAGGGAGTTCAGAAAGAGATTCCTAAGATAGAGGCCAGCACTCTTCAAATCGACTCAGTGGCATTTCCACCAGGACAATGCACCAGTCCACAACTCCATCCTTGTAACCCACTATTTGACCAAGATGGGCATCAAGACAGTTCCTCAGCCTCCCTATAGTCGAGACCTAGCTTCTTGTGACTTTTGGTTATTCCCTAAGCTCAGAGGCTGTCGTTATGTGACAAATGAAGAGATGAAAGAGGTTGTGACGAAGATTATTGACACGCTCGTACAAGTGGACTTCCATGGGGCCTTTCGGACGTTGTTGGAACGGTACAACAAGTGCATTGCAGCCAGAGAAGAGTACTTCGAAGGTGATTAGAGTTTCATGTGTGTACTATCAATAAAAGTGCCCATACGAAAAAAGTCTGGAAATTTATTTAATATATATATATATATATATATATATATATATATATATATATACCCATTCACACGTGTCTTTGTCTCGGTGCCTAACGTTAGCCTAACTTAGTATAAGTAGATTCTACACAAGGACCTTTTAAAAAAGATATTATAGTCATAGAAGTAGTTTTGCACACGAAATATATGAACACAGCACTAGTTTATCTGTGTGGGAAATTAAGAATCTACGTTAATATCCTGTTAAAATAGGAGAGAGTAAGAAAATGCTGTAAATATATGGCAGGTGATGAATATTGCAACTTATGCATGGTAGAAAAACCTGCCATAGTTTCCTACAATAATCCCAATGAATTACTTAACCAAAGATCGGAAATTGTTGGCAGAAAACGTTTTGCTTCAATGTAGTTAAAATATAATATATTTTTTTTGATAATTATATTCTTTCTGGCGGTGGCCTATTAATCAATAAAAAGTAGTTTAGTCCAACCCTTCATCCTGATGATCTGGTTAGGTGAAACCTAGGCAGATTTCTTCTGACTATATATATATATATATATATATATATATATATGTCATTTGACTTAGGAATATTGTATAGAATTTATGTTACTTTTGTTTATCGAGAAAGATATCTTCCTTTTGACTCAAAATCTTTCTCGATAAACAAACGTAACGTAAATTCTATACAAGAAGGAAGTTACTTACCAAGTAACAGAAACTCACTAAAAAGTGAGCGGATAAAAAAACGCTCCTTTAGCCATTCTCACTTCCATCGAGTAAGTGAGAATGGCTAATAAGTCAAATGACGTAATTTAAAACAACAAACGCTGATTCACCAATTAAACGGCCAACTTTTTCTTATTATACAAATTTTCCCCGAGTTTTTGTATTTGGAATTTTTAAACATCCATCGTTGACTTAAAATCGCTAATATCACCCCTCATGATCCTGATGATGGTTCAGTAGAACCGAAACGCTATAGTGTCGACTTCTCAATAAATCTCTCCTTCCACTTGGATGACTTTGTATTCAGTTTTTCTTCATAGTGTCGGATTACAATCCTTTATTTACTTTCATACATATATATAGAATGAATTCCAGTGTTCTACGCTTGTATGGATCACATAATACTATCCTGCCCCAAAATCTGTTATACAGTGAAAATCTTTTGGATAAAATGAAACAGAATTTTTCCAAACTGTACCCGTGTCGGTGCTACGATATGGTTGTATATATCTTAGTCTGATCTATCTATCTCTCTATCTATCGATCTATCTATCTATCTCAGTCTATTCATATCTATCTATCCACCTTAGACTGTTCATATCTATCTATCTATCTATCTATCTATCTATCTATCTATCTATCTATCTATCTATCTATCTATCTATCTATCTATCTATCTCAGTCTATTCATATCTGTCTATCCACCTTAGGCTGGTCATATCTATCTATCTATCTATCTATCTATCTATCTATCTCAGTCTCTTCATATCTATCTATACACCTTAGACTGTTCATATCTATCTATCTATCTATCTATCTATCTATCAAATCCCTGTCAATCTAAATGTTTGATATGTTGGTGTTTTTGAACACTCATTCATCTCTTATCAACAGGTGAAGCAGATGCCCTGAATCACTTTAAATCCCACTTCAAATTAGATTACACTCCCGCCTTTACTCACTCGACCGAGCAAGCCAGCCTCCATTTCCATTCCCCAGTCTCATGCGCTGCCACTCAACTCCTAACAATTATTATTGCTCTGTTTTTCCCGCCAACCGGCGAAACCCGATGCGTTATAAGATTAAACACGTCTCCTCTCGCAAATTGATCCTGAGATCGGTTCGAACAACGCCGATGCCGTGTAAACACTCTTTCGACACTCCTTAAAATCTCCGTTGCCTCGTCAGCATCGAGAATGCCTTGCGTTGAACGAACGAAGCGTGAAGCCATATTCGCTAAAACCATTGATTAAAGACTCGTTGGTCAAAACGAAAACGGCTCGCGTCTTCTGTCCGGTCGAAGAATTGTTTGCTTTGGGTCAATAAAACGCAGCAGTGATTCACTGATGAAATGAAGTTGTACAAGATTAGGCAAACATTTCGGGCAGAAAAGTCATTGGGACATCTGCCGGGGTTAATATATTTTATTCGTTGTATTACACTTGCGCTTGCGCAGATAGCTACGTGGTTGATTCAACCAATGGGACGACTTAGTTTCCATCAAGATCGTTTCGAGGTAATCTCTAGTTTTCAGCTGAAATCAATTCAACGTCTGTGAAATAGAACTTGTTTTTATATCAATGGTTGACTGTTTCTATCTATCTATCTATCTATCTATCTATCTATCAGGCACTCAAAAGACAAGCTCTTTAATATATACCTGAGTAGGCTAGAAGCGAACTTGACGGATACAAATGGTAATTATCTAATCATTCCGCCACCAGCAAGGTGTGACAAAGTCAATTATTTTTGCAGAGGTCCCTCTTGTGTGCAAATGCCCATTTGGGGGCAATTCTGAAAATTGAATGGTCGTTGTCAGCATTCTCCAACTTGGGAGATACATCAGGCATCAGGCAACGAACCTGACCAGTGTGCTTATAAACTCGGGTAGGTACCCCCTGGTGGGACAACCCCCTGATTCCAAGCCCTTGATCGAATCGCAGCTAAAATTCTGAGTCATCCACAAAATAACTTGACAAAAGTAGCGATTTTTTCCTTATAAAGTTAAAACTTACATGTTTTTTCTTTATAAAAAAGCTTATTAAAAAAAACGGAAAATAGTTTAAGAGAAAAAAAAAAGACTGAAAATAAGTTTGATTAATTTTCAATTTAATTTGTAATATTTTGCTTTTTTCAAAATAAAATTAGCTATTGTTTTATTGATTATAGTCACAATTATTCTTAACGGCGGTTCTTATTGACTTTGACCTTGACCTTTTTCCCGAACCGGCAAAATTAACTTTTTTTTGTCAATTAAACCGACAGCAAAAAAAACTTAATTATTATAAGATAAATATGTTTAACGACAAAATAAAATCTTCAATTTTACCTTTCAAGTTATTATCATTCATAGCGAGTTTTTCTCACCAGCCTCAGCGGATGGTCTATCTCTGGAGTTGGAGAGACAGCAAGTCTCCTCAAATCTCCAGGACTCTTCTCAGTATTCTGACAGATCTTAAAAATGTGGTAGTTTGAATGGTCTCGGCCCGTCCTCCGATTTTTTACTCTTCCAACTGCAAATTTTGGGCAATCGTTCCAAGTGCACCAATTACAATTGGTATCACCGTTACCTTTATCATATTTACCAACCCCTCCGCTCGGGCAGGATATGACACAAGGTCAATTTTTAAGCGGAGTTTAACAGGTTTGAATACAGAGTTTTCCTTCTCCTAGACTAGTTGCCTCACCAAGGCTGAAGTACCTAGTCTGCCCTACTATTTACCCATAGCTGGAGGGAAGATAGTTGGATTCTTACCTTTCCCAAGGGTATTAGTTCTATGTGAAATGCAATCAGTGTCGTCCAGGATTTGAACTCGTGTCGCCGTGTCCATTTCCTACGACGATAACCATTACACCACGGGCACCGTTACCTTTATGTTCCGTAGTTGTTTTTTTCCAGTTCTCTGGTAAGGTTTAAGTAATTGTCACTATTTTTGTTTCAAAATCCATTATTCAGAAGATTCTCTTTTTCTTGTTCATTTTTTCAAGGGCTTGATAAAGTTCTCGGCTAAAAAATCACAGTTTTCTTCGCAGTCACCCAATTGGTTATGTTGTTTCGATTGCGATGAAAACGAGCTCGTTGTGTAGTGGCTAACGAGCAGCACGGAAACATTGTAATAAGCGAGTTCGATTTCCAGTCATGCTATTACGTTGATTTTCGGAAAAATATTTTTGGGAAAGGTACAGACTCCCTCACCCCTCCCAGCTCTGGGTTAAAAAGTACCACTATTTCTTACTAGTGTAACGGTACGCGTCTCAATTAGACGTTTGTAATACTACTATACGCTTACACCACCACCTGTCTAACAGGTCTATGACTGTAGCACCACGCTTTAAGTTTCAGTCGGACTCCTGTTCTAACCACACCGTGAGAAAAAGTGACGAACATCGTCTGTGTTCGCTAATATAAAAGTTTATTCGCTACAACACCTTTTAGTAGTCGTCGAGAAGAGAGAAACTGTGTATGAACAAAAAAAAGTCAACCCCTTCAGCTTGACAAAGAGAAATAAAACGCCGTGAGAAGGGAGAGAGCAGGTACAGGTCTTGAATTTTCTTTCTCGTTTTCTATGGCAGTTCTCACACGTGCTTGTTCTGTCTTCACAGCTTTGCGGTGAGTGTGAGACCTTTTCGCAGAGCTCACCCAAAATAGGTGTCGAAATTTTCGGCCGTTTTCACATCGTCTTGGCTAGTGTTCAGCTATCGTCTTTACATCGTCGGGTCTATGGTCCAGCTGATTCTTTTTCTATTTTCTATCCTACGTTCCTCTTAACGGCTTTTCTGTCTGAGTTTCTTCGAGCCAGTCAGAACTCGTCACCGACTTGTTGCAGAAACATTTCTATTTTTAACTCGGGTGTCTGCAGCTATTCTGTTCTAGACTTGGGGGAGAACCCCCTCAGTTCGCCTTCCCATTTGTTTCTGCCTTATAGCCTTTCTCTTTCTCTCTGTCTCTCTCTCTATCTCTGTCTCTGTCTATGTCTCTTTCCTTGCCTCGATTCTCTTTCTCGTATATGCTCCTTTCTTTTCTGACGGGAGAAATGAAAGGAACATATACGAGAAAGAGAATCGACCAGTAAATCCTGTTAGGAAACAACTTATTACTAAAACAATCAACCAGAGCCTCTAATTATATTACACTAGGATCCTTAGGCATTAAATAACCCAGGAAGGTTTTGTCTTTAAACAAAGAAACCAAACCCAACGAAAACAAGCCCGCATATCGCACTTGTAGCAAGATAACTCTGAATACAATGCTTCTTAAATCATTTTCTTGCCTCACACAATTAAAAATAGCTGTGGTGATATGGCAGTAGAAGTTGAATCTTCCTGCCAGTAACCTTTCTTCATTACAAAACCACTCATTGATTCATGTTCACCTTTATTATTTCAGCGAATTTATCGAGCATTAGTTCGATTAATAAATGGAAGTGTCGTTATTTTACCTTGACAACAGAATTTTTCTTTCACCAACTAACGAGTATCACCAACTAACGAGTATCACCAACTAGTCATCGTTGATCTCTCAAATAGTGTGCTTCTTCTTTTGATCGTATTCGAGCTGGCACTGATATGGTTGCATTATATAGTAAAAGAAGCGGCTCAATATTGTGATCGAAATATTACAGAATTGACTGTCTTGGAGACTTTCAGGCGCCGTTATAATACAGACTAATCCTCTTTTCTAATAATCACATCTCTTGGTATGAAAGGTTTTATTTCATTTTATTTTATTATTGTTGTTTTTGTTATTAGCATCATCATCATCATCTTACTTCTTTTACGTTTTTTTTTAACCGAGAGGTGTTTCACTAGAGTCTTCGTGACTCTTCAGGTCTTTGAGTATTTTAGACGGTCATAATAGTTCTGTTGTCTGAATGATTCCGATTCTTCCTCTGATTTCCAATTCCTCTGAGTCTTTTTAACAAGCCTTTTGGGACCATTCCAAGAATCCTAATTACAATTAGTATCAACCTCACCTTCATGTTTCACGGCCTTTTTCTTGCTCTCTATCAAGTCACAAGTATTTGCTTATATTTTCGCTTTCTTTTATTTTTACTCTGTGGTCTGTTGGAACCACGAAATCAATTCGATAAGTTTTCTTCTTGTTAATTAACCCTAGGCCCGGTTTCTTGATCGGGTGTTCGAGGGGCCATTTAATGTATCTTAATATTCTAGAGAATTTTACGGGTTGCATTTTCTTCGAAGGGTTCCGGTTTATGCATATACCATTTGGTAATATGGTCAAGTTTTAATCTCTTGCACAATTGCCTTTGAATTACCTTTCCCATTCAGTTGTGCCTAATTTTGTATTTCTTTCGTGTCCGTTTGTTGCACTTGCTTCTTACGTGATTAACCATTTCATCTCAATCTGTAAATAATCTACACTCGCTATTCTGTTGCCTATTATCAATTTCGCCTTGATATAATCAATCTTTATGACATTATTTATGCTGTTATTTAAAAAAAGATTCAGTTTCTATCTTTAGTTTTTCCTTTCTTACTTCTTTCCAGGTCATCTTGTATGTAATCTCCTCAGCTTGTTGCTTGAAATATCCATACGGTTGTTTTTACCCTTTTTGTTTTCTAGATTTTACAGTTTTACAGTTTGTATGTACGTTGAGCATACTGTTACTAGCTGTTGTAATAAGTCTTTTGGGGTACAGCTATTAATTTCTCTGTCCTTTGGTCGATTTATCTGAATTCCTCTCTTGTCCATACCCAGTATTTTACCCAATTTCAATAGAGTTGAAGAGTCTGTACGGTTCCAATGTTTCCTCAAATCTCCGCCTCGTCCACTATTTTCTCCAGGTGTTTCGGGATTGTTTCAAAATTTGCGACAATTGTACGTATCACAGTTACCGTCATGTTCCTTTTTTTCAATTCTAAACAAAATCCAATTTTCGTTTTTTTTTTTGTTTTTTTTTACTTTTATTGTGATTTGAAACTGCGTAATCCACATTTTGACGTGTGATTTTCTTCTTGTTAACTAAAGCATTATCTCGAGGATTCCTCATAGCGTAATAGGTTAAGTGCAGGACTGCGGCCTCGAAGTAATTGTGTTCGAACTCCAGTCGTAGTTTTGTGTTCACTTTGGCTCTAATACACTTGGAAAGGTATGAAACCCTTATCTTCCCTCCAGCTCTGGGTTAAATAGTTCCACTATTGTTCTTCTCCAATGATGTCCTTGACATTAAATCATCCATAAAACAAAGAAACTAAATTTTTAACAAGATCTGTTCTTCTGGATAGGGTGATCCGTTTTGAGTTTAATTCTGAGAGAAATTCGTATTTTATTTTCCCGATCAAACCCTACTTGATTATTATTATTATTATTTTACTCTTTGTGATTTTTAATACCAGTTGTAAGTTGTTGTTTTCACTTGTAAGTGACAGCATATCCCTATAGCTCTTCAGGACATTTCTCAGTATTCTAGCTGACTTTAGCAGAGCTGCAGTCATAACAATTTCAGTTCTTATTCAAATTTCTTGTTCGGCCAGACTCTTTTTCTTGGTTTTTCATTATTGTTCTGAAGGATCCAACTGTGATTGGTATCACTGGCTATTTTTTTTTTTTGTTTTGTACTTTTTTCAGTTCTCTGGCAAGGTCCTAGTATTCATCTCCTTTTTCACGTTCTTTTACTTACATTCTGTGATCTGTTGGAACGGCAAAATCTACAAGTTCTTGTATTGTATCTCAAGACCCCAGAGAACTTTATGAGACTTCTTCTTCTTCTTCTTCTTCTTCTTCTTCTTCTTCTTCTTCTTCTTCTTCTTCTTCTTCTTCATTATTATTATTATTATTATTATTATTATTATTATTATTATTATTATTATCCCAAATTCTGTCTTCATATATATATAATATACGAATTGTAAACACATTTTGTAGATACACATAGTTAAATGATCAAACAGTTCTATGGTTCCGAGTATTGCTATGTACCGCTAACAATTCAATTAAATATAAATCATTTGTTTACACACCGTTAAATGACCGAACAGTTCAATTTTTAGAAATTCGGTGTAGCATAAGTCATTTGTTTGCACTCAGTTTAAATGTCAAACAGTTCTATTTGACCCATAGATAGATAGCTATCAGGTTCTATTAATCTGGGTCAGAGTGTATCTGAGAGCAATGGCAATGAAGGGGTACTCAGCATACCTCCAAACTCCAGGACTAGAGCCTTAACATCAGATTCTTTAGTGTCATATCTTGGGTACGGGTCTTACCCCTTTGCAGAGATGCAGTCTGTGTATTCTACAGCCCCATCCGACTGGGATACCGGAGTCTGAGTGACAGCAAGTCTCCTCACGTCCCAACAACTCTTCTCAGTCTAAACAATGCGGGATGGTCTGGATGGTCTCGATTCATCTACTGATTTTCAGTCCCTCCAGTTTTTTTCCCAAGCCTTTGGGGACCATTCCAAGCGCATCAATCTATTATATTCTTCTTCTTCTTCTTCTTCTTCTTGGTTATAAAACAAGAGTGTCATGACTCGATAGGGGCGGGAATAATATCTGAATAGACAAAAACAACAGACGATGGGCGGAAACCAATGCGATGTGTGGTCAGCACAAGCATGCACAGCTGACAATATTCGGAGGTGTAGGAGACAAAAAAAGAAAAAGAAAAAAAATTGCCCGTATCATTTGCAAAGTACAGGTAAGATTGTTGTCGGAATGATAGCGAGGGCACAGGTTGGTTAGTGGGTGGTTTGTTAGGGGCGAAGTCAATGTAACGCTATCCTCGGCGCAATTTCATGTCACGAACAATTTACACGCTAGGTCGACTGTGCTGATGACATCCGGCACTGTAACACCTTTCACGATCAAGGTTTCCCAAGAGACATAAAAGTTTAGTCGTAAAAATAGCCAGTGAGGTCCGTGGCTTATATTTCACCGAACGAGTACTTACTCCCCCAACAAACATGCTGATAAAAACACACGTCTCTTTATTTATATACGCCGGTGTATATATATATATATATGTGTGTGTGTGTGTGTGTGTAAACAAATAATAATAATAATAATAATAAAGAGTATAAGACTAAACGGGACTGGGTAGGGAAGGTGATCAACAGGGAATTGTGCAAGAAATTTAAATTTGATTATACTAGAATCTGTCCTGGGGAATGAGACGCCCAAACTTTTCAGGGATTTTGAGATACAAACAGATTACCTTATCCCGGCCAGACGACTAGACCAGGTAATAATCAGCAAAAGAAAAAAAAAAGAGAACCTGCTGAATAGGGGACTTTGCTGTCTTGGCGGTACATCTAGCAAAAATGAAAAAGAAAGCAAGAAGAGAGATAAGTATCAAGAGAACTGAAAAAGACTATAGAATATGAAAATGACGGTGATACCAATTGTAAATGGTATGCCCGGAACAATCCACAAACGCTTGGTAAATGGACTAGAAGACTTGAAAATCAGAGGACATTTGGAGACCATCCCGACTACAGCATTATTAAGATCGGCCAGAATACTGAGAGGAGTCCTGAAGGCTAGAGGAGAATTAGTAAAGTCGGTGACCTTAGTCGAGGGTGACCCCAAGGCTCCCTTTTCGATAGCTACTACACCAAGGTGTAGGGGAGGGCGCTACTCCTTTCCCTGGATTGCTCCACTTTAGCCTTGATCCTTACCTTATAAAGCTCAGTGTTAAGCAAGGTAGCATCAAGTACCATTTTTTGAGTCTTTGGTATGACTTGTCCTGGGATTAAACCCAGGTCCCCTGGACCATTAGCGAACACTCTAACCATTAGTGTCACTTAAACTCCAGTGAAAAACCATCAGCTATTGCTGATGTAAAAAAACTTACCGAGATAAATAAATCCCGGCCAGAAGACCTTGTGATAATGATTAAAAAAAGGAAAAGAAAGAAAACTAGCTGTATAGCCGGCGGAGTGCAGAGTAATAATCATAGAAAACGAAAGAGAGACAAGTACTTTGACCTTGCTAGAGAACTTAAAAAGCTGGGGAGTATAAAAGTAACGGAGATATTAATTGTAATTGGCGCGCCTGGAACGGTCCTTAAAGGCTAAGTAAGAGGGCTGGACGAGTTAGAAATCAGAGGATGAATCGAGACCATTCAAACTACAGTATTGTTAAGATTGGCCGGAATACTGAGAGGAGTCCTGGAAATCGGATGAGACTTGCTGTCACTCAGACACCACAGAAAAACTATCAGCTAATGAAAAAAAATTCGCAAGGAATAAACTAATCCGTCCTAGAAAATGAAACGATAAAATTCTCTTGTATTTTGAGATACAAACGGATCACCAAAATTCGGCCAGAAGACCAGACCAAGAAGAAGAAGAAGAAGAAGTAGAGGAAAACAAACTTGGCATCCAGCAGACTCCAAAAAGACTGGGTGAGACCATTCCGAATAAAGCTCTGCCAAGATCAAGATAATTAGAAGCATCCTTGAGACCTGAAACTTGTAGTTCGAGCTGTGTACATTTTTTTTTCAAATAATTTAGTTTAATATAATTAAGCTAAATTATTTGAAAAAGAACTGTTTATATGTATAAAAATGGATTTGGCATTGAATAGCCTACAATAGTTGATATGCCACAAAACTAAACTTAACCAAACCAAACAAACCAACTTTTTGGGGTTATTTAATTGCAAAGCCATCATTGTAGAAGAACAGTAGTAGTACTATTTAAGGTTTCTTTGCTTAATGGCATACCAACTTTTTGGGGTTATTTAATACCAAAGCCATCCTTGTAGAAGAATAGTAGTAGTACTATTTATAGTTTCTTTGCTTAATGGCATACCAAATTTTGGGGTTATTTAATACCTAAGTTACCCTTGTAGAATAACAGTGGTGTTATTGTTTCTTTGTTCAATAGCATATCAACCTTTGTGGGATATTTAATGGCAAAGCCATGTTGGTAGAAGAACAGTAGTGGTACTATCTAATATTTCTTTGTTTAATGGCATATCAACTTTTGTGGGTTATTTCAACCAAAAGGTATTAGTCTGAAGGTGGCAGTTTAAAATCTAGGACGTATTTCTGCCACATCCTATATATATATATATATATATATAGGTAAATAGTAGGGGCAGACTAGGTACTTCAGCCTTGGTGAGGCAACTAGTCTAGGAGAAGGAAAACTCTGAATTCAAAACTGTTAAACTACGTTAAAAAAATGACCTTGTGTCATATCCTGCCCGAGCGGAGGGGTTGGTAAATATGATATATATATATATATATATATATGTGTGTGTGTGTGTGTGTGTGTGTGTGTGTGTGTGTGTACCATATTTAAATCTGTGAATAGACGTATAAAGAATAATCCAAATAGAAATGCTCAATGCACAGCTAATTAATATAAACATGTTTGAAAAAAATCTTTGCAGAGCAAAAATATATCATTAAGAACAAGAGAATTCATAAGTATCCTCCATTTTAGGCCATTGACTAAGTGAGTAGAGTGTTCGTCACTGTTCCGGAAGATCGGAGTTCAATCCGAGTTCGAGTTTATACCAAAGACACAAGAAGTGGTACTTGATGCCACTTTGCTCAACATTGTAAGGTAAGGATCAAGGGTAAAGTGGAGCAATCTAGCAAGTTGTGTAGTGCCCTCCTCTATGCTTCGGTGTAGTAGCTATTGAAAAGGGAGCCAACTTTACTATTGACTGGTCCTTCAGATGGAGTTGAACAGAAATTTGTTCCTTTTAGACCGGGGAATGCATTTCATCTTACATAAGGTTCAGTGGGTCATAATTTAAATATACATATAAAAACATCAACAAACAAACAAAAATCATATAACTATATTCATATATATCCAGGCTTAGAAAATCTTTTAATGCATGATAGGTAATTCCATTGAATTACCACTTCCGTCCGTCCTTCGATTTGAATCTTTTTTTTTTATTTATCATTAATAGATATATTTCAGGTTTCAAAGATTTTAATAGAATTTCATTTGAAAGTTTGAATTATGAATTTATTCAAATCCTTATTTTTTATTTCATATATATATATATATATATATATATATATATATATATATATATATATATATATATATCTGATACTACTAGATTCCTAATATATATATATATATATATATATATATATATATATATATATATATATATATATATAAGAAAATTTATATATATATATATATATTAAAATCTACTAGATTCCTAATATATATATATATATATATATATATATATATATATATATATATAGCTGATACTACTAGATTCCTAATATATATATATATATATATATATATATATATATATATATATATATAATAAAATTCTTATATATATATATATATATATATTAAAAACTACTAGATTCCTAATATATATATATATATATATATATATATATATATATATATATATAAATTTTATTTTATATATATATATATATATAAATTTTATTATATATATATATATATATATATATATATATATATAAATTTCATTTTATATATATATATAAATTTTATTCTATATATATATATATATATATATATATATATATATATATAAATTTCATTTTATATATATATATATATATATATATATATATATATATATATATATATATATATATATATGTTAGGAATCTTGTAGTATCAGCTTAATTCTATTTGTTTTATAATTTAATTCTACTCAAATGTTTTTGTTTTTAAAAAGATTACCGGTATCTATTATTGTGAAAAAATTTATAAATTCAAAGTTTTAATCTAAATATCAAATAAAACTGATTAAAAAGTTTGATAAAGTATTCGACATCATCTGACTAAAATATAAATAAACGTAGATCCCGTTAAATCTTAAATCACGAAACATCTGTTGAAATTAAAATAAGATAATACTTCCGGATTCTTAAAAATATACTTTAAAAAGGAAAAAAAAAAAATTAAAGAAATTTTTCAGAATAAATTGAAGATTTACCTGATTAAGACAATCGATAAAGTATCCAATATCATCTGATAACTTTCAAAATTCGAATAATCGGTAAATTTGTAATGGAGAATATTTATTAATTTTCTTGTTCTTAATGATATATATGTGGTGTATTCAATAAGTTTCCAGACTTTTTTTTATACAGGCATTTAAAATCTGAATTAGTTTTTCTAGTTATATGAAAAATGGTATTGTGTTCCCAAGTAAAAAAAAATTCAGCAGTAGTTCTTTCTGGTAAAGCTTAAAACCTTTTGAACACCCATCGTATATATATATATATATATATATATATATATATATATATATATATATATATATATACGATGAGTTCTGATAGAACGAAACAGATCTGTCAGTAGATGACTTTATATATATATATATTTATATATATATATATATATATATATATATATATATATATATATATATATATGAAAGTAAATATGGATTAAAATCTGACAGTATGAAGGTAACAGAAAAGACATAATCCAAATAGGTGAATTTATTATGATGTAATGTCGACGTTAACGTTTCGGTTTCAGTAACCATCATCAGGATTTGGATATCAAAATAGTTCACATAGTGATGGATGTTTGCTGAGATGACAGAGCAAATAAGAAATAAACAACGAAAAGATATTTAAACGTGCTCATAACGTTCATAATTCAAAAGTCATAAGAACGTGTCTGGCACGTGGAAACATTTGAAAATGTTGGATTTATATATAAGAGGTGCATACGATAAGTTTCCAGACTTTTTTCGTATGGGTATTTAAAATTGTCGTAGACTCTTGAAAATTCACTATGTTATTGCTATACATCTTATGAGATGACTGGCCAATTTTTAGGATTTCAGGGTCAAATCAACAGCTACAGTAGCAATTGGAATACACCCTACTAAAGCCTGATTGTCACAGCATGGTCAATTTCAAATATATATATATATGTGTGTGTCTGTGTGTGTGTGTGTGTATGTATTCTTCAGTCCAGTAAATCTGGAGTAGGGAATAATTCCGCCATGACAATTAAATTATTCAAACTTCGAATATTTAAATATTCCTGGCAAAAAGCTCAATATAAATGACATCTCAGAGCAACAATTCCTTTAAGAAAAACTAAAAACGGAATTGGTCAAAAGGGGAGGTAACTCTTCACCCCCTTCACCCCCTTCCCTCCTGTGCCCACGACCACCCCCATTCTGGCTGTATTCATTATATCCAGTTGGGTTTGAAGAAATCCTGTTAAATTTGGAGTTATTGATTCATATCAATACTCATAGCAGGATGGAAATAAATTCATAATCCTAAAGTGACCGGATTTTAGTTTTTCTTAAAGGTGCACACACACACACACACACACACACACATATATATATATATATATATATATATATTCTAAATAGGAAAAGCATTTCCCTACTGTTGCTCTAGAATCGCTGAACACTATTTTTTAAAACATCAACGATTCAGATACAACTATTTAGTTTGGTTTATTTATTTAATGGCATATCAACTCTCGGAGGTAATTTAATGGCAGAGCTCGCGTTGTAGAAGGACAGCAGTGGTTCTGTTTAACCCATAGCTGGGGGTAAATGGGGTTCTTACTTTTCCCAAGGGTATTAGTCCGAAAGTGAACGTAATAGCACGACTGTAATTCGAACTCGAAGTCCAGCCACTACGCTATGGAAATCCTCCCAGATATAACTGTGAAATGATAATTCGAATCATTTATTCTTTCCTTAATAAATGGAACATAATCTTGATGGAATCATGATGCGTGGGGAGCAAAACGGTTTATACTAATAACTATTTGTATTTCGCATGGCCAACTTTCTCCCTACAGCTATGGCTAAATAGTAGGGTAGACTGAGCGCTTTAAGTATTGTATGGCAACCGGTCCAGGAGAAGAAAAACTCTGAATTTAAACTTGTTAAACACCGCTTAAAAATTGCCCTTGTGTTGCAAGCTGATCATGCTGAGGCGTTGGTTAAACACACACACACACACACACACACACACACACACACACACACACATATATATATATATATATATATATTGTCATCCATAGACAGACTGTTTCGTTGTATCACAACATTTCAGTGTAGCTAGATACGCGAGATGCTTAAAACTGGATTGAACTCGGTTGAATGGATATTTTACCCCAGAGCTATCGTCATTCTCAGCGTAAGTTAAGGAATTTTTAAATATATATTTTTACTTGTACGTTGTCGGCTACCGGAGAGCTCAAACTTTATATGGTTGTGGGGTTTTTAACGGGATAAACACTAAAAAAATGTGATATTTTTTTTTGCTTTAATATATCCTTATTTATCAGCCCCTCCGCTTGGGCAGGATATGACACAAGGTCAATTTTTAAGCGGAGTTTAACAGGTTTGAATTCAGAGTTTCCTTCTTCTAGGCTAGTTGCCTCACCAAAGCTGAAGAACCAGTCTGCCCTACAATTTACCCATAGCTGGAGGAAGAATAATTGGATTCATACCTTTCCCAAGGGTATTAATGCTATGTGAAATTCAATCTGTCTCGTCCAGGATTTGAACTCGTGTCGTCGTGTCCATTTCCTACGACGATAACAATTACACCATGGGCACCTCCTCCTTTTTGCTTTAATATATCAATCGTCCTCAATTCTGTACTTGTTTTACTTTATAAACAAGAATGCCAGCATCGGAACTGAGTTTTAGATTTGGGGTCTGGAAGAACGAAAAAAAATGATACAGAAATTTTGATCGAGTTACTTCCCCTTTTTCTTCGTTCTTTTGTTCTTTTCGTTTATCTAGTTGGTTTTCATTGATTTTGTTGATCGGCCGGCTGTTGACGAATCATGTTAGTTTAATCACTCGACAGACTGGTCCGTATTGTCCTAAGATTTGGGCCTAAGTCCTTGCAATCTGTCAGTTTTATCCGTTGAATGAAGAGGTGCAGAGACAGTAGAGAAGGAGGTTAACTGAAAGGATAATGTTGAGAGTGGGTTGGCCAATGATGAGGTTAGTGGTGACGGATTAAGGAAGATGAGAAATAGAAAAAAAAAGTGGGGAGTAAAGAGATAATAAAAAAAAACGAGATTTGTAAATAAGAAAGAAAGAAAGAAGAGAGAGGGAAAAGATGAATAAATAAAAAAAGGAGAAAGAAAGAAGCTAAAGAAAGAAAGAAAATAGATGAGTTAATGAAATAGGGGAAAGAAAGAGAGATAGAAAGAAAAGACGAGTAAATGAAAAAAAAAAGAAAGAAAGAAAAATAGAAAGAAAAGATAAATACATGACAGAAAGAAAGAAGGAAAGAAAAGGTGAGTAAATGAAAAAGAAGAAAAAAAATAAAAGAAAGAAAAGATGTGTGAATGAAAAAGGAGAAAGAAGAAATAAAAAAGAAAATAAGATAAATGAAAAGAAAGAAAGAAAGAAAAAAGAAAAATGTGTAAAGGAAAAAAGAGAAAGGAAGAAAGAAAGAAAAATGACGAATAAAGAAAAGAGAAAAAAGAAAGAAACAAACTAACCAAGAAAAGATGATAAAAAAGAGGATTAAATGAAAAAGAAAGAAAGAAAGAAAGAAGATGCAAAAATGACAGAGAAGGAGATACGTGAAGTAATTTGAGAAAGGAGGACAGGAGAAAGAAAGAAAGAAAGAAGAGAAGGAAGACGATCCTGAAATAACAAAAAAGAAAAAAAAAATAGATAAGTGAAAGAGGAGGACAAAGCGAAAGGAGAATAAAGAACTATGATGAGAGAGAAAGAAAGAAAGAAAGAAAGAGAGAGAGAGAGAGAAAAGGGATGACAGAGGAAGAGAGAATAGGGTAGATAATCAGCGAGAGAGAGAGAGAGAGAGAGAGAGAGAGCAAAAAGGGTGTGGAAGATATAGTTAAATAGATGAAAAAGTTGCCAAAATTGTGAAAAAGAAGAGAAGAAAGGAGAGGAAGGAGAGACATATAGAGAAAGAGGCGGAGGGAGCAAGAAAGAAAGACAGAGAGAAATTAACAAAGTTAAAGATGCAGGAAGATAGTGACGAAGTTAGAGAGAGAGAGAGAGAGAGAGAGAGAGAGAGAGAGAGAAATTAAGGAAGAAAAAACCCGTAAAATAAAAGAAACAAAAAGAGAGAAGAAAGGTCATGAAATGGATTTACCATTTCCACAGACTCTTGGGATGACAATGCGAGATGGGAATGAATGGGGAAAGGGTGTAGTGTGTGTGAGGGGTGTGTGTGACATTGATGATGAAGGTTAGAATAACGGTTAAAGAGACTAAGGTTTAGGTGATGGGGGGGTGGCAGCAGGTGGCAATAAGACGTCTGCCGTCCGAGCGTCGTGGAAAGCCCGTCACTTGTCAGAAAATTCAATTCTTCTCCTATGTGGAATTACCATCTTCGGATTACGACAGGCGGATTCTATGATTCATCTCTTCGAGAGAATACCGAGACAGTTCATGCTACTTAGTATAGATTTTGTTTTCACCGTTCCTTGCCATAATTCAGATGGGTTTGGGTTTCGGGCCGGGCCGGCTTACGCATTAGCCCGGCTGATCTCAGCTTAAAGGTTTTGGTATTTCGATTTCAAATAAGTAAGATTCGCCAAGACTTCCAAGCCATTCATCAGCAAATCAATACCTTATAAATGGGCGCGCATGCGTATCTTTGTGTGTGTATGTGTATGTGTGTGTATGTGTATGTGTGTGTATGTGTATCGGCGAAAAGATATTAAAAATCTTCAAGTATTTACTCGACATGTTTATATATATATATATATATATATATATATACGATTTTTAGAACACTACATATAATGCTATATATAACAGCCCTACGACCCGTCGATGGGGCTTAGAATACACTGTAACCCCGCCCCAAAATATAGGTGTCCAAGGTACGACATTTAAACTGCTTTTAATGGTGAAACTCGAGGTTTAGAGATCGGAAGGAGTGTGGAGTACTCTTTCATTGCCATTACTCCCAGGTTCACTTTGATAAGAAGTGGTCGAATCTGTAAGGGCTTCTTCAAATAGGTCTATTTAAAATCCTTTGTATTTGATAAGAATACTTGAAACAGTATAACTGCACAAATAATTTGTATTCAGAATAGTTACTTGAAGTTTACTAACGATTATTATTTTCATTGTTTATTTGGAACCAAATAAATTCTCTTAAAAAAGAAAGACTGACTTCAGCATTAGTAAGGTTTGGTTTTGGTTTCTTTGTTTAATGGCATATCAACCTTTGTAGGTTATTTAATACCAAAGCCATTCTCCTAGAAGAACAGCAGTGGTACTATTTAACCCATAGCTGGGAGGATAAAGGGGATTCATACTTTTCCCAAGGGTATTTGTCTGAAAGTGAATATAATAGCGCGACTGGAGTACGAACTCGCTTACTACGATTCTGCAGTCCATTGCTTTAACCATTACACCACGAAGACACTCCCTATTAAGCTGTGATATGACGTAAAATCAACAAAACATAATCGTATATCAGGTTGGAAAAGAAGAAGAAGAAGAAGAAGAAGAAGAAGAAGAAGAGAAGAAGAAGAAGAAGAAGAAGAAGAATTCTACTTCACTTTCATTACTTCCAGCTCCACCTAAACTGTTAGGGTCCCACCTGAACATCAAATATATCAGTTTGAAAAATCAAAGAAACCATATGATTGTACACAAACAAATTATTATCATTATTATTTACAGAAATGGATACTTGAAACCATATAATTGGGTATGATTTATTATAGAAGTAGTTGATAACTGTGTGCAAACAAATTATCATTATTATAGAAATCATCATCATCATTATCATCTTTTCGTGCCATCAGCACGGATATCCCAGACCCTCTCTCGCCAACCCTCCCAATCATCCATCGCTTCTGGCAGTTCCTCAGGGCTACACCACGTATCCTCACAGAGCTGCTGTATGTAGGGGCGAGCTGGTAACCCTTCTTTTGTTCGGCCATGTGAAGGGGTTCATAGGTGTATATCACTTATGAGATCGTCCCTACTTCTCCAGCAGTGTCCTGCATATCTGGTTCGTCTAACTTGGATAGTTTTCGTGATAGGTGGAACGTGGCCGTATAGCTGCTGCTTTGTGGGGTGTTGCCTCCAGGATTTGTTCAATATTGCTCGCAGCATTCTTGTGTAGTTGCCGTCAAGCCTTTTCTCCATCCGTTTCGTTCGCGTCCATGTAGTGCATCTATACAGCAGTATCGACACGACCGCTGCTTTGAAGAAACTGCATTTCATTTTATCGGTCAGGTCTGGCTTCCATATGATCGATAGCCTATTGATAATTGCCCATGCCTTTGGTAGTCGTCTGTCGATGTCTGTCTCGGTTGATGAGACACTGCTTCCTAAGTAGGGGAACTTGTTAACTAATTTCAGAGAGCTAACGTTTAGTGTGGAAATGTCGCCTATTTGGTTAAAGCACATATATTCCGTTTTGTATGCATTGACATGGAGACCAATGCCTGCAGCGGCTCGTTCCAGACTATGCAGTAGGGTTTCGGCTTGGGCGGGTGCATTTGCCAGAAGCGCTATGTCATCGGCGTAGTCGGCGTCGGTAATTTTTTTTTGCGGGGTACCTTCTGCTTCTTTTCTTTGTCAGCTTGAAACCGTTTTCTTTGATTTTATCAATCGAGGTTTTAAGCAAGTAGTCTAGACAGATGATAAAGAGGTATGTGCTAGTGTGTCTCCTTGCAGTACTCCTACTGCAATGTTGAAGTAGTCTGTGTCTCCATCCGGAGAGCATACTTTCACTTTGGTGTTTCTATAGAGAATCATTATGGCTGCGACGGTCTCTTTTGGTAGGTCGTATGCGAGTATGATTATTTAAAATTCCTTGCAAATCAAGAGTTAGATAGGAATACTTGGAACGACATGACTGTGGAAATAAAAGACTAATATTAAATAGGAATAGTTTTTTGAAACCATATAATTGTGTATAAAGTAATGGTATTAGATAGTGGTGCTCGTGGTGTAATGGTTATCGTCGTAGGAAATGGACACAGCGACACGAGTTCAAATCCTTGACGAGATTGATTGCATTTCACATAGCGCTACTACCCTTGGGAAAGGTATGAATCCAATTAGTCTCCCTTTAGCTATGGGTAAATAGTAGGGCAGACTGGGTTTTTCAGCTTTTATTGAGGCAACTAGTCTAGGAGAAGGAAAAATCTGACTTCAAACCTGTTAAACTTCGCTTAAAAATTAACCTTGTGTCATATCTTGCCCGAGCTGAGGGGTTGGGTAAATAAGGATAGGGATACTTGAAATTATTTAAACGTGGACAAATTATTTCTTTCAGATTTCAGCATTGAATAATAAAGATGTTTATATTTCATTGAACAAATAAACGAAGCTGAACCAGTGTTTATTATTTCTTTGTTAATCTACCATTGTTTTGTCTTCCTTGCATTATTTTTTAAAGTTCTTAATTTGATTTAATTTAATTCTTATAAATCACTTTGAAATTTTTTAACTTCATCATCTCGGTTGTAGTTATTCGATACATGCTCCCATATATGTAGATATGGGCAATTACAAAAATGGGCCAATTACCCCCGACTAATGTCATGTGGCTCGGACTTCATTAGCTTTTTGCTTCAACACATCTAAATTGAAGTCAAGGACACGACCTACGGTTCAGGCACACTCTAATGACTGGTTTGGACTGGGTTGAGTTTTATGGCATATCAACCACTGTAGGTAATTTAATGCCAAATGCTCTTATACATATATATATTAAATGTATGATTTGTAAACATGTTTTATAGATACGATTTTCAAATGAGCCTAGGCTCAATTTTTTATTCGCAAACAGTTTAATGGTTTCAAGTATTTCTATCTAACATGAATAGGTTTTGTTTTGTTTGTTGGGTTTTATGGCATATCAACCTTTGTAGGTTATTTAACGCCAAATCCATTTTTATGCAAATAATCAGTTCTATTTCAAACAATTCAGTTTAGCATGAGTACACAGTTTAATTGTCAAAACTTTTCCATTTCGAACTATTCAAGCAGTTATATATAACAATTCAGTTTAGTGTAAGTGCAGTTTCAATGTCAAAAACAGTTCAATTTCAAACAATTCAGTTTAGCATAGGTAGGTAGTTTAAATGTAAGTACAGTTTAATTGTGAAAAACATTTCTAGCTATTCAGTTTAGTCAAGCAGTTCTAATTCAGCTTATTCAGTTTAGTATAAGGACAGATTTTGTTTACACACAGTTAATATTCAAAACAGTTCTATGTTAAACTATTCAGTTTAGTGTAAACACAGTTTTAATGTCAAAAACAGTTCTATTTCAAATAACTCAGTTTAGCATAAGCACGGAGTTTAAATGTAAGTACGGTTTAATTGTCAAAACATTTCTATTTCAATCTATTCAGTTTAATCAAACAATTCAGTTGAGCATAAGCATGCCGTTAGTTCTATTTAACCCATAGATATGGCCTTATCAGGTGCTGCCACCCCGAACCAGAGTGGACCTGGGAGCAATAGGAATGAAGGGGTGCTCCGTATTCCCCAAGGCCCCAGCATTACTGTGACCTCACCATCAGACTGTTTAGTGTCATATCCAGGACACTCGTTGGGGGTTGTGGGTCTTACCCCTCTGCAGAGGTGCAGTCAGTGTATTCTACAGTCCCAGCTGACTGGGGAATCTAACATGAATGATTCTATTTACGATTAATCATTTGTTCGCACGCATTTAAATGGATAAACATTAATGATTTGTAAATGAACAGTTTGTGAATAATTTCACTTTTAAACGAGTCAGAACTAATTTGTTTGCATATTAGAATTGTTATTGTTTCTACTCAGTTAAATGGTTTCAATTATTGCTATTGTTATTTAACACGTATAATTCTATTTGATATAAATCATTTGTTTGCAGTCAGTGAAATGGTTACAAGTATTGCTATTTAACACTAATCATTCTATTAAGCATTACTCATTCGTTCGCACTCAGTTAAATGGTTTCAAGTATTACTATATATAACTATCAATTCAATTAAACATCAAAGATTTGTTTACACACAGTTAAATGTAAAAACGTTTCTATTTCTAACGAATTAATTTAGCATAAGTCATTTGACTCATACGAGATAGGAATCCATCAGGGTCTACCACTCCGGGTCATAGTGAACCTTGGAGCAATGACAATGAATGGGTACTCCACATTCCCCAAAGCTCCAAGACTAGAGCCTCGCCATCAGATTGTTTAGCGTCATATCCAGGACCCACTTTGGTGGTGGTGGTGGGGGGTTACCCCTCTGCAGAGATGCAGTCAGTGCGTTCTACAATCCTAGCCGACTGGGCGGGACTGGTTTGGTTTCTTTGTTTAATGACATCTCAAACTTCGCGGCTTATTTGATGTCAAAAGCGTCCTTCATATTATTTCCAAAAGTGAACGAAATAGCTCGATTGGAGTTCGAACTAGTTTAACGTCGAGACCAGAGTCCAGCAGTTTAGCTTTTATTCCATGATGACTCTCCCGTCTGACGAGTAATTACAGATATGTTATGCAAGTCCGAAAAGAGGTCTTGAACACTTTGGGTCGATATCCACTTCAAGATGATATGAACATTATATAAAACGCATAAATCCTTTTTTTCCTCATTCCATTTACTGGGACCTTTACTTTTGTTTGGACAACCAGTCTAAGAAAAGGAAAACTCTGACTACAAACCAAAAACTGACCTTGTGTTGCATGCTTCCCAAACAAAAATATTTAATTTAATCATATCAATAACCCTGAACTATAAAATCTACAGCCCTGTCGGCTATGGCTGTAGAATACACTGACTGCATCTCTGCAGAGGGGTAAGACACCCCTCCCAACGAGTGTCCTGGATATAACATTAAACCATCTGATGGTGAGGCTACACCCTTGGCGATTTGGGGAATATATAGTACCTGTTCATTGCAATTGCTCCCATGTCCCCTCTGATCTGGATGTAACAAAGCCATACATAAATACGTGAAATGTACAGAGAATATTCATAATGTACATATATAGATAGAACATAGGAATCCCGAAACACAAAAACACTTACGACTTCTTAGTTCAGGTACGAAACTTTTTATTACCTTTGAGTTAAAAGGTTTTTCGACATAAGGAGAGAGATACCATCTTTCTATGCTGCCTTTTCCATCTGCCCCAAACCACGTGCGCACTCGCCACAAGGCCTCGGCGAGCAAGCGAAAGCCAATCTTCTTCTTCCGACGGCAAAACTCAACTAACTGACTTTTCTTAAATCTCAGCCCACGCTTCCGGTGCGTAAAGTCACTTACATCCCTGGTTCAATCCTCTATCTCGGATTTTTATTGTGACATCTCTGAATGACACGCCCGCTCCGCGTACGCGTGAACACCTGCGCTCATGTTTGCACCTAACTAACCCATGCACTGAGCCGAAAGGTTCTCAGCCTAACTAAACCCAAAGGCAAGATATATAGAACGAAATCCCTCGGCCATTATATTACATGGAGTGGTAGCACCAGGTAGGGTCCTAGTTATGGGTCGAATAGAACAAACTGTATACAAACAAATGACAAGTTAAGTTGTGACTGTTATATTGCAATACTTGAAAAATTTTAACTGTATCTAAAAAAGGCTCAGGCTAGTTTAGCTTCTTTGTTTAATGGCATATCAACCTTTGTAGGATATTTAACGCCACGGGTATTTGCCCGAAAGTGAACGTAATAACGCCACGGGAATACGAACTCGCTTACAACGATTCCGCCGTCCGCCGCTTTAACCATTCCACCACGAGGACACCTACTGTGGGTTCGTTTAAGAATGTTATCAACTAGATGTGTTCACAAATTTGATATATACGTATAAAGAGCATTTGGCGTTAAATTATCTACAATGGTTGATATGCCATAAAACCCAACCAAACTATAAAATCAAGTTTAAACAAGATTTTATTGTACGTGGCTATTATCAAATTTCTCCCGTGTATCAGATTTATAGAGCCATCATTATTTCAAGAAATGAAGCTCTGATATTAACGCAAAAAAGAAAGAAAACTGAAAACGTATCACAATCATAATGACATTCAACCTTACCTTTGTCCACATTGACACAAACTTTCAAGAATCGCTGGGAAGTCTTTGAAATAAAATACGTATTAGGATATATATATATATATATATATATATATATATATATATATATATATATATATATATATATATATATATATATATATATATAGTATTATTCGGTCCAGTTAAACCAGAGTTGGGAGTAATTCCTTCAGGAAAATACAAATAATGAAGTATCCAGTGCCTGAAAAGTTTTTAAATAAGAGATGTGAATTAATAGCAAGATGTAGACATAGGGCTAAATTTAAACTATAGACTAATTATTTAAAAAAAAACGTAGAAATAAATTGTGAAACAAGGAAAAAAACGTATCCAATATACATACATGAAAAAAATAGGTAACTGAGGAAATAGACTCGAAATTAATATAAGTAGTAATTTGCAAAGCTCTTTGCTTCGATGTGGCACAAGGCCGAATGAATGGGGCACCCAATGAGACTCGAAATCACTCATGTAGGTTTGCTAGTCTAGCTTGCTAACCGTTACACCACCATAGGTGCCCAATTAATATAAGTATTAATATTTCCATTACAAAAATTTATTATATAAACATAACACATAAACGTTATTTATCGAACTTAACAAAAAAAGAAAATAAATAAGATAAATTAAAAAGTTAAATTACCATAATTCCAAACGATGGTAAAATTAGAAAAATAAATAAAATAAATAAAATAAATAAGTAAATAAAAAAACGGAAGTTTAATAAAACGAGGAGGTAACTCTTCACCTCTCTTCCTCTCCCCATCTCCCCCCCCCGTGTCTATTCTGTTTTATTTTATCCATAAGATCTGAAGAAGTCCTGTTATAATTTTCTTCGTGTTTTTGGTTTACATCAGAAAAGCAAAACAGGATGGAAATAAATTTATAATCCTAAAATAACCGGTTTTTGGTTTTTTCTTTCAAGAAAAAAAAAAAAAATACAAACACACATACACACACACACACACACATATATATATATATATATATATATATATATATATATATATATATATATATATATGGCCCGGGACCCTGGGCTCAATCTCAGGTCGAGTCATACCAAGGACTTTAAAAATGGTACTTGATGCCTCCTTGCTTAACACTCAGCATTATAAGTACGGATCAAGTGTAAAGTAGAGAAATCCTGGGAAAGGAGTAGTACCCTTTCCTACACCTTGGTGTAGTAGCTATCGAAAAGGGAGACTTCGGGTCACCCTCGACTAAAGGGAGACAACTTTACTTACTTTTATATATATATATATATATAGGTATGTCTGCCAATTGGAGAATTAACGATCTTAGATATATGATAGGAATCAACAAAATTATATCGAATAAATCTACGATGAAAACAAAATTTTAAAAATCTACCGTAAATAAAACTTTAATTTTCGAACCGAACATATTGCTCCAAACAGTGTGAATAGAAATCAGAATGATTCTTTTGTTTTTGGTTTCTTTTGTTTACTGACATATCTGCCTTCGTGGATTATTTAATGACAAAGCTGTCTTTGTAGTAGGGTAGTAGTGGTATAATTTTCACCAAGAGCTGAGGGATAAGGGAGTTCATGCCTTTGCGAAGGGTATTAGTCCAAAATTTAACGTAATAGCACGACTAGAGTTCGAACTAGCTTACTACAATGTTGCAGTCCAGCACGTTAGACACAGGTACTTCTCCCCCAGAATGGCTCTTCAGTCCTAGAATAACACAAAAATCTGATCGTGAGTTTCCAGTAATGCTGGAGCTTTGGGGAATGCGGAGTACCCCTTCATTGGGATCGCTCCCAGATCTACTTTGGCCCGGAATGGTAGCACCTGATAAGGTCTTATCTATGGGTCAAATAGAACTAAATTGAGCACTTATGCCAAAATGAATTTTTTGAAATAGAACTGTTTTTGACATTGAAACTGTACTTACGCTAAAATGTGTTGTTTGAAATAGAACTGTTTTGACATTTAATAGTGTGTGGAAAAAAACTATACTTATTCTAAACTGAATTGTTTGAATTAGAATTGTTTGACTAAACTGAATAGCTTGAAGTAGAAATGTTTTTGACAATTAAACTGTGTACTCATACTAAACTGAATTGTTTGAAATAGAACCGACTATTTGCATAAAAATGGATTTGGCGTTAAATAATTTACAAAGGTTGATATACCATAAAAATCCAATCAACCAACCAACCAACCAACCAACCAACCTATCAGGTGCTACCGCTCCGGGCCAAAGTGGTCCCCCGAACAATAACAATGAAAGGGTACTCCGCATTCCTCAAAGCTCCAGTATTACAGAAGCCTCACCCTCAGATTGTTTAATGTCATATCCAGGACACTCGTTTGGGGGGGGGTCTTACCCTTCTACAGCCTCAGCCAACTGGGTTTGCTTATGTTTGAGTAAATAAGACAGACACTTTGTGTCTGCCAACGCTATAGTTGATCCGTTTTTATGTAAATGTATATGACTCATCATAGTGTTAGTGATTACATTATTTGATCTCACCAAAATGATTCATTTTTTGGGGAGGGGTCGAAAGCACTAGAGAAACAAATGGCGCCTTCCTAAATTCATTCCATCCAATCAAAGAGGAGTTGAACAGATCAACGATAGAGTGGGCAAACACTATGTGTCTGTTCTATTTAATTACACATCTTTAAAAGAGAAAATCCCAATTTTTTCTTTAAGAGAAAACTATATATATATATATATATATATATATATATATATATATATATATATATATATATATATACCTTATAAAAGAAAAACCTTTAAAAATCACTCATATTTCTTGTAATAATATTTATTTCAGCAGATTCTATATTTTTTTAAATGTTATTTCTTTGTCTGAAGATGCACATCTAAAATTTAAAAAATATTGGGTTTACTGAATTAAATATAATTACAAAAAATATGAGTCATTTAAAAAGGTTTTTCTTTTATAAGGAATTATTTGCTCTGTATTTTAATTTATCATTATTTTACATTGAGGTCTCTTTTGGATTTTGAATTACATGGATATTGAAGAAAGAAAATCCTAAAATAGAATTGTTCCCACGATCGGCTGACTTGGCGTTGAATAATATATATATATATATATATATATATATATAATTTTTGAATATTTTGCTTTTTTTCAAAGGAAATGTCTCATATTTATTGAATGACCCTCATATATATATATATATATCTTTTCTTTAAGAAAAAAACCAAAGACCGGTTAATTCAGGATTATAAATTTATTTCCATCCTGTATTTTCAGTTTCTGGTGTGAACCAAAAACATGAAGAAAAAATTAATACAGAACTTCTTCAGACCCAATGGATAATTAATTATTATTAATTACTCCAAACTCTGGTTTAACCTGACCGAATATTACCTATATATATATATATATATATATATATATATATATATATATATATATATATATATATATATGAAAGTCATTCAATGAAAGTGAGAAACTTTGAAAAAAACTAAATATTCAAAAACTTTTTCCCCACTTTTTCCTTGCTCTTAATTGTTTTATGGAAAAATTATTTTAATATCACAATAATATTTGTTTAAAGGCAGTTTAAAATGATGTGCTTCAGAAGTCTGTCATGAAATTTTTGCTGGTTTAGAACTGCAATCCATGTGAAATTTACAAAAGAATTTGTGACGATTTCTGAAAAGCATGTTTTAATAATTTTTTTTTTTCAAATGAGCCAAACATGGATTGTCACTATGAGCCAAAATTGAAATGACTGAATGAGTCTCCGGTAAAGAAAATGTTTCAGGCGCAGCAATAAGTAGGTCATTCTAACAGTCTTCTGAGATATGAAAAGACGTATCCCTTGAAAAAGGTGCAATTGAAAATAATGCTTCCTATTACCAACTCGTTACGCAAAATTCAGCTTATTCATTGAATAACACAGGAATATAATAGTTGAAAAAAAAAAAAAAAACAACTGTAAAGACTACTTATAATATTTCGCGTTTTTTATCTTTTTATTGTTCTTCACTAGCTTTAACCTTAAGTCATTGTCTGGTGAAATAATTTTGTGAAGAAGTATTTAAACGAGTTGATATACTATAAAAGAAGCAACGAAAAACGAACTGGTGACGAAGTATATCTCTCAGTGTAGACATCTCCATATATATATAGAGAGAGACAGAAGTCTTCCTTTTATGCATGATCGGTTGAAAACAACTGAGAAGGTACTTTTTAACAGTATTTCAATATATTATTCTTATTTTAAAAAAGATAGCGCTGGTTTTTAACATGTTTGATATATATATATATATATATATATATATATATATATATATATATATATATATATATATATAAAGGTAAAAATGGAAGAAAGATATACGTCAGATGTTTCGTTTATATATCTTTCTTCCATTTTACCTTTTTCTTCATACATTCCATCGGATTCAATTCACTTCACTCTCTCTCTCTCTCCCTCTCTCTCTCTTTCTCTCTCTCTCACACACACACACATATATATATATATGTATGTATGTATAATACATCGGTAATATTGAACACAGACCGATGGTACTTCTACCCATCTCAAGATCGTACAACCATACCATACATAAAACATAATTATGGTCACTATATAAAGTTGTGGACTCTTTTAGGACCTTTTATTATATATATATATATATATATATATATAAATTGGCGGATCATACTTGAAATCGAGCCAAAGGATCTCTACTCCGTAGCTACTACATAGAGCTGTAGGGGAAGGTGCTACTCCTTTCCTTGGGCTGCTCCACTTACCCTTGATCCGTATCTTATTATGCTGAGTGTTAAGCAAGGAGGCATCAAGTATCATTTTTTGGGTTTTTGGTATGACTCGACCTAGGATTGAACCCTGGTCTCCCGGATTAGTGGTGAACACTCTAACCATTATACCAATGGGCCGGTCACATACGACCAAAATGAGACAAATATGAACATAATGAAATATATACATATAATGTTTAAAATCAGGGTTTCGAATGGTGATTCACAAGGCAAAAATGTTCTATTGCTTTGTAGATTGTCGCAATACGATACTCCTATTCATATGGCCGTGTACCTAACTAAGTTTGGCCTAGTAAATATAAAGTGAACAATCGCCAGCAAGCGTTTCTACCAGGTGTTGGAGTTTCTGACACCAAATCCTTGTTCTCAATTTACGAGGGTTTCTAATTGCAGTTTGCAGGCCATAAATTGGGATTTTAACGAGGGACCCTGTCATTTTTATGCAGTTCAACATCGGATGGATGAAGATTCTGACATCATTGTCATTCTATAACTAAAGAAACGGCTGTATATCATTGCTGAACGTTTAGTCTCAACAGATTTTCTAAACTAGATTTATTTACCAGGCGAAATTTTGCTCGCTATAGAGCCCCATTAGATAAGCATATATATATATATGGAGAGAGAGAGAGAGAGAGAGAGAGAGAGAGAGAGAGAGAGAGAGACAGACAGACAGACAGACAGACAGAAAGACAGACAGAGAGTGACAGAAAGACGAACACACAGATAGATAGACATACAGAGATACAGTGTTTGGGGACAAAAATGACAATAAAGTATTCCATTTTTATATTAGTAGGTGGGATCCCATAGGTGGCGTGAGTCAGCGAAAACTCATTGGTTTGGTATTCTATTTTTACCCTAATATATATATATATATATATATATATATATATATAGTGTATCACAAAAGTGAGTACATCCCTGACATTTCTGCAGATATTTAAGTATATCTCTTCATTGGACAACACTGACAAAATGACACTTTGACACAATGAAAAGTAGTCTGTGTGCAGCTTACATAACAGAGTTAATTTATTTTCCCCTCAAAATAACTCAAAATATAACGATTAAAAGCTAAACTCCGGCCAACAAAAGTGAGTACACCCCTAAGAAACTACAACCCTACATGTCCAAATTAAGTACTGCTTGTCATTTTCCCTCCAAAATGTCATGTGACTCATTAGTGTTACTAGGCTCATGTGTGCATAGGGAGCAGGTGTGTTCAAATTTGTAGTGCAGGTCTCACATTCTATCATACTGGTCACTAAAAGTTCCAACATGGCACCACATGTCAAAGAACTCTCTGAGGATCTTAAAAGATGTATTGTTGCGCTACATGAAGATTGCCAAGGCTACAAGAAGATTGCCTACACCCTGAAGCTGAGCTGCAGTACAGCGGCTAAGATCATCCAGCGTTTTAAAAGTGCGGGGTCCACTCAGAACAGGTCTTGGGTAGGTCGTCCAAAGAAGCTGAGCGCACGTGCTGAGCGTCACATCCAAATGCTTTCTTTGAAAGATCTGCGTAGGAGTGCTGTCAACATTGCTGCAGAGATTGAAGAGGTGGGGGATCACTCCGTTAGTGCTCAGACCACACACCGCACTCTACATCAAATTGGTGAGCATGGCTGTCACCCCAGGAGGAAGCCTCTTCTGAAGATGATACACAAGAAAGCCCGCAAACAGTTTGCTGAATACATGTCAACAAAGCACATGGATTACTGGAACCATGTCCTATGGTCTGATGAGATGAAGATTAATTTGTTTGGTTCTGATGGCTTCAGGCATGTGTGGCGGCGACCAGGTGAGGAATTCAAAGATAAGTGTGTCATACCTACAGTTAAGCATGGTGGTGGGAATGTCATGGTCTGGGGCTGCCTGAGTGCTGCAGTTGTTGGAGAGTTACATTTCATTGAGGGAAACATGAACTCCAACATGTAATGTAAAATACTGCAGCAGAGCATGATCTCTTCCCTGCAGAAACTGGGTCGCAGGGCAGTGTTCCAGCATGACAATGACCCCAAACACACCTCCAAGACGACCTCTGCTTTACTGAAGAGGCTGACGGTAAAGGTGATGGACTGGCCAAGCATAACTCCAGACTTGAACCCAATAGAACATATTTGGGGGATCATCAAGTGGAAGATGGAGGTGCACAAAGTCTCAAATATCCACCAGCTTCGCGATGTCGTCATGGAGGAGTGGAAGAGCATTCCAGTGGCTACCTGTGAAGCTCTGGTAAACTCCATGTCCCGGAGAGTAAGGGCAGTTCTGGATATTGATGGTGGCCACACAAAATATTGACAGTTGACATGGTGTATGTTAATATTGACAACTTTCTCTAAGGGTGTACACACTTTTGTTGTCAGGGGTTTAGCTTTTAATGGCTATATCTTGAGTTATTTTGAGGGGAAATAAATTAACTCTGTTATGTAAGCTGCACACAGACTACTTTTCATTGTGTCTAAGTGTCATTTTGTCAGTGTTGTTCCATGAAGAGATATACTTAAATATCTGCAGAAATATGAGGGGTGTACTCACTTTTGTGATACACTGTATTTATATATATATATCTTTTACATAAAAACAAAAGAAATTGTTTTCTTTGTCTTTATGTAAAAGACTTTTTAGCTCCACACGTTGAGTGTTGATGTATCGTTAATCCCAAATTAATTTTACATCAATAGCCGTTAGTATTGAGCGCTCATATTGGATACTCCTACCCCTTGGATTTACTCCTTGGATCATATAAAGAATATATATATATATATATATATATATATATATATAATTAATAACATACTAATGTTGTTTTCTTTATTTATAAAGAAAGAGTACTCAATATTGGTTGTAGTGCATCAGGTGATTGCTATCAAAATTTATATATGCATATAGGGAAGGATAGATATACTGATACATAGAAGAAAAGAATGACTTTTAGTGGAACAGAGAGAGAGAGAGAGAGACAGACAGACAGACAGACAGAGAGAGAGACAGAGATAGAGAGACAGAGTCAGAGATAGAGAGAGAGAGAGAGAGAGACAGAGATGGGGAAAAAGACAAATAAAGACAGAAAATATATGCTTTACACAAGACGAATGGAAATAATAAAAGTCGATAAAAATCCCAATATTTATATTGATACGTTTTGATTTTATTTGGTTTAATATCGGCATCAAATTTTTGACACATCTCAGTAGAAAGAAATTTTAGACATGGTAGACTGGAGGGAAGTTTTAGACACAGCTTATTGGGAACAAATTTAAAACCTATCTGAGATGAAAGAAAATTTTAGACACTGCCGACAAGAAAGAAGTTTTAGACACAGCTGACGGGAAGTAAATTTAAGATATAATTGACAACTAAAAATTTTTAGATACTGTTAACTAGGAAGAAAATTTTGACACAACTGAGAAAATAAGGAGATTTTTAAAACAGTCGAATGGGAAGAAGTTTTAGAAGTTTTGCAAACGGCTGATTCGGCACAAATTCTAAAGACAGGTGACTGAAAAAAAAGCTTTTGGCATATTCAACTGGAAAAACTATTGACATAACTGATTGGAAATAACTTTTATATACAGATAATTGGAAGAAACTTTAAACACATCTGACTGGAAAAATATTTCTTACACAGTTAACTGAAGGAAGTTTTAGATAGTGCTGACTGAAACCAAATTTTTGACACTGGTGTTTGGAAAGATTTTTATACTGCTAACAAGAAAGAAGTTTTAGACGCTGCTGACTGATACGAAATTTTTGACTCAGGGGACTGGAAAGAAGATTTTTACACAGCTAACACAAAAGAAGTTTTGACACAGATGACGGGAACCAAATTGTTGAAACAGGTGATTGGAAAGAAGATTTTTACACAGCTAACTAGAAAGAAGTTTTAGACAGTGCTGACTGAAACCAAATTTTTGACACAGGGGACTGTAAAGACGATTTTACACCGCTAACAAGAAAAAGTTTTACACACAGCTGACTGGAAATAAATTTTATATATTGTTAACTGGATGAAACTTTAAAAACGTCTAATAAGAAGGAAGATTTTTACTCAACTGACAAGAAAAAAGTTTTAGACTCAACTGACTGATAATAAATTTTTGACACAGGTGACTAGAAAAAGATTTTACACAGCTAACAAGAAAAAAGTTTTAGACACAACTGATTGGAGAGAAATTTTAGTGACAGCTAACCGGAAGAAATTTCTAAAAAGCTGATTGTATAAATTTTAGACTCAGCTGACCGGATATGAATTTTAGACACGGATAATTGGAAACAAATTTTATACTCATTTGATTGGGAAGGAATTTCCTGAAAAGCTGACTGGGAAGGAATTTTAGTCGCAGCTAATAGGAACGGAATTTCAGACACAGGTTATTAGGAAAAAATTTAAACACAGCTGACTAGGAAAAATTTTAGACTGAGCCGACAGGAAAGGAGTTTTAGACATAGGTGTTTGTGAAGAAATTTTAGATACAAGTGATTGGAAATAAATTTTAGTCACAGTTGACTGGAAAGAAATTTCAGACAGAGCTTAAAGAAATGGAGTGTTAGACACAGGGGGTTTGAAAGAAATTTTAGATAGCTTTCTGAAAGGAAGTTTTAGATATAGTTAACTGGAAAGAAATTTTAGATACAGCTTACTTGGGAACAAATTTTACACACATCTGATGGGAAAGAAGTTCAGACACTGTTGATAGGAAAGAACTTTTAGACACTGCTAAGTGGAAAGGGGTTTTATACGTATTTGAAGGGAAATAAATTTTTTGATACAGCTTACTGGGAAGAATTTTTAGACACAGCTTACGGAAACGAAGTTTTCAATATATCTGACAGTAAAGAAGTTTTCGACACAGCTGACTGAATTTTTTTTTAGATACAGCTTACCGGAATAAATGTAGACTCAGCTGACAGGAAATACATTTTAGATACAGCTTTTTGTGATGATATTTTCGACACAAATCAGTTGAAAGATATTTTAGAGACAACTGATTGAAAAGAAATTTTTGACCAATTTGACTGGAAAGACATTTTGGACAAAGCTGTCAGGAAAACTTTTTGACATGGCTGACCGGAAAGAAATATTAAGTAGCAGATTGAAAGAAGTTTTAGACATTGCTGATTAGAAAAAAAGTTTTAGACGTGGCTGACTGGAAAGAAATATTAGATCGTTGGCTGAAAGAAGTTTTAGACATTGCCGATTGGAAAGCAATTCAAGACAAAGATGACAAATAAACTTTATACAGGGAACTAAGAGGAAACTTTAGACACACATGACAGGAAAGACAATTTTTACACAGCCGACAAAAAAGAAGTTTTAGATACACTGACTGGAAACAAATTTGCGAGACTGAGAGTCAAAAGTTTTGCAATATCTTGCTAGTACATATAGATGGCTTTTTCTATAATACTAGGGTGAGTCAAAAGTTTTGCAATATCGTGCTAGTACGTATAGATGGCTTTTTCTATAATACTTGGGTGAGTCAAAAGTTTTGCAGTATTTCGGTGACGTGAGACGCAATTCAGCAGCTCCTAATGCTTTTGCCATATTCTTGAAAATGACATAAGACTATGAAATGTTGTGATCACCGGACAATCTTCGAGTGCTACTCTTTAGATTTGCCACTATGACTTGAATCAGAATCTAGTTTTAGACTGAACTGATCTTGACTGATCGTTGAAGTTCTTGAAAACTGCGCAAGAATTCTTGAACTAGCTGATTATTGTACAACCACACCTTCTCCTTCCGTACAACAAATGTTTTTTGCTTGTGTCTGCGGCAGGGTTATGGTTGAATTCGAACCCGTTGAGCATAATTTCCCGATTTAGAACACGGAGTACGTTCATTTGTGCGGCTTTCAACTTGGACGCGAAGTGAAGAAATGAAGCAATGCACAACACGTCAGCGTACGAACTAACACGATACTACTGACTGGAAACAAACAAGGGTAATTAATTATCTCAGCTTGAACTGCTTTGGTCACATGATATACTCGCTGCAAACGAGCACGAACTAAAATACTGAAATGATTTTTGAATCAATGTTTTAAAATATCAAAGACAGCAATTATTTTTGCACCAAACCAATGGTATACGTAGAAAAATAAATATGAATATAAAGTTTTTATTTTTTTTTTTATTGTTGAATCATTTAACAAGTTTTGATTTCTTTTACGATCTGTTTTTTTCTGAATCTTTATTCTCTTTCATCAAAGGAAACTTATTGGTTATTTTTAATCTATTGCATGCATGAATCTGGTCTTTCCTTATTTACTAAGCTTGTCTTGACCTGAAACACAGACCTAAAGATGCTTACAGTACGTGCTGTTACTAAGTGGTCACATCCATTTACTGAACAGGACTCTCATTGCTTAACTTCGGTGATCTGGAATAATCCCGTGTATTAACTGTGATTTGACCGCGGGTCATTGATGTTTTTTACTTTAAAATATCTTGATATTTACAATGAAACTATTACCTACCCTTCAAATGACACGCAGTATCAATCTATATATCCATTAAAATCTGTTCATGTCTGTTTATCAATCTCCTTAGATAGTATCTTTCATCTCTTCACTTTTCTTTCTTTCTTTCTTTCTTTGAATTGTATTTTGGCCAACAAGTACTTGTAATATCTATCTATCTATCTATCTATCTATCTATCTATCTATCTATCTATCCTTTTCATTTAGATAGTACCTTTTAATCTCTTTCTTTCTTTCTTTCTTTCTTTCTTTCTTTCTTTCTTCGAATTGTATTTTGGCCAACAAGTAGTTGTCATATCTATCTATCTATCTATCTATCTATCTATCATTCAAATAGTACCTTTTGATTTCCTTCTTTCTTTCTTTCTTTCTTTCTTTCTTCGACATGTATTTTGGCCAACAAGTAGTTGTCATATCTATCTATCTATCTATCTATCTATCTATCATTTAAATGGTACCTTTTGATCTCTTTCTTTCTTTCTTTCTTTCTTTCTTTCTTTCTTTGAATTGTATTTTGACCAACAAGTATTAGTCATATCTATCTATCTATCTATCTATCTATCTATCTATCTATCTATCTATCTTCATTCTCTCTTTATTTCGACTTTGTTCCGCACAGTCTCTCTATGATCGCATATGCCCCCTCTCTTATTTCTCTTAGTTATCTTTCTTCTTTTTATTACTTTCCCTTTCTTCTTTTTTTAGTCTTTTGTTCCATTCATCCTCAACAAAAAAAAAAAAAAAAATTGGTTTCTAGCAAAGGCATACTGGAACAAAGATAATCTTTACTGATTATAGAATCATCGTGAAGCTGTATTAGAAATAAGTGGGAGGTGAGGTGATACAGGAATTATCGAAGCACTCACTAGAAAACCAAAATGAACTCGAAGACTCATTCATCTATTATCTCTCTGTCCTGTTCTTTGTTTTTTAGTCAATTTAATCCTTAAATCATCATAATTGTCGGTCATTCAGTGCACAGAAATCTCGCTGTAGTAAATGCCACACGACATCCTTCTTTCTCCCGTTTGCCATTGCATTCTTTCTTTCCAGCCAACTCGTCCATTTTAGCAGGAAAGAATGAGTGAGAGGTGCAGAGAGTTGTTTGGGGTGTTTCTATTGGCTCATTTTGCAGAGACAATGAACTGTAATTTGTGAATTTTTTTTGGGGAAAAAAAAAAAAATTTTTAATGTAAAAAATGATGGTCGACATTTAAAATGGACGATTTTAATTGCAGTCAATTTTTGTTCTTCGTTTTGTTCTTCCTTTCTCTTCCTCTCTCATGGCCGCTTTGTTCAAATCTTTTTTTCTTTTCTTAGTTTGAATGAAACCCACATTTTGAAACAATTTTCCTCGGTTTCCCCCCTCCTATTTCCGGTGAATAATTTGAAAGAGACAGTCAACTTTTCTTTCGATTTGAATATTCATTTACAAGATCAGGCCAGTGAACACCTTTTTGTTACTCAATCCCAATTAATTTTAAGGCTTGCGAGGAGGTTTCACAGCCTTCATTCTCGATAAAAATCACACCGATAATCATTAAAGAACTCATTTTTACTCGATCTCATATCCTGAATATTTTTGCATGATAGACTTTTCAACAGTATCTGTTTGTAAATGTAGGTATTTGTAAACTTATCTATTGTTTTTAACCGCATGTCAAGTTTAATGAAGAATTTCAGAAGTGCTTCGACCATTGGAAAACTCACTGGAATTAGTGAATTGAAAATCAAAGGCAATATTTTGTTTATTTTTGTTTTGGTAAATACAACTTCAGTCTTGATACTTTTTGAACATATCTCATACATATGAGATGGACGAATTGATTGAATGATATCAACCCATTAAGGGTTGTTCTAAGCTTTGAGGTTAGGGAATCGCACTCATTGTACTTTCATTTTTGTGAAGTTATTTCTTAAGGGTTTTTTTCTGCACATGGTCTTGTCGAATACGAATAATTTTTAAACAGATATATTTGACCAATAAATGAGATTCTAAGCAAAGGGGACTTAAAAGTAATGGCAATGGAGGGATACTCCAGACTGTCTAAATATTCAGAAATCGATGGTTTCTTTGTTCAATGGCATATCAACTCTTTGTAGGTTATTTAATGCCAAATGTATTTTTCCAAGAAGAACAGTAGTGGTTCTATTTAACCCATAGCTGGGAGGATAAGGGTGTTCATACCTTTCCCAAGGGTATTTGCCCGAAAGTGATCGTAATAGCGCGACTGGAGTACGAACTCGTGTACTACGATTCCGCAGTCCATCGCTTTAACCATTACACCACGAGGACACCCCCCTAATGAAAAAAAAAATTTTAAAAACCGAGCCTCACCATTAAATGCACTTTAGTGTCATACCAGCACACCCTTTTTTTGAGGGTGGTTCTTACCCCACCCCTCAGGGGCACAGTCAGTTTATTCGACGTCCGACCGACATGGATTTTTTTATACATATATGCACAGATACCTACCTACATAAGTGTGTACATTACAATAATTTCAGAATTTGTATAAACTGAGAAACAACGAATACGGAGAATCTGAGTGGAGGCTTGCGATCACTGGCGAACACTCTACCCACTAGGCCACACTAACGATTCAATTAAATATCAGTCATTTGCTTGCATATACTTTAAATGTCAAACACTTCTATTTGACCCATAGATAGGACCCTATAAAGTGCATCAGCGATGACAATGAAGGGGTACTCTGCATTCCCTAAAGCTTCTCCACTGCAGCCTCACCATCAGATTGTTTAGTGTCATAAACAGGTCACTCATTGGGGTGAGGGCCTTAGCCCTGTGCAGAGATGCAGTCGGTGTATTCTACTGTCCTCAAGCCGACTGAGTAATGGATAGTTTGAGTCGAGCCAAAATAAATTTTCTCTTCCCTGTTGGTGTGTATGAAGGTTTGGTTTATTTTTTTAACGAAGCCGAAATTTATTAGGAATATTTTGCACCGTTATATGGATACGAGTATTCTTATCTAATCCTAATAGTTTTTAAACATGTGACTCACCAATGGAACTCTGACAGGTACTACCACCCCTGTTCAGAGTCAAAGTAGGAGTAAAACCAAAGAATGGAGTTTTTACCACCAGATGCAGTTTAGTGTCACCCAGGAGTTCCTTTTTCTTTCTTTTTTTTTGAGGAGAGTGGTGATATGGTTTACCATCACCTCTGTGGAAAGTAGGATCGGTGCAATGTCAACTTTGTTGACAGAGCAGGGCGTGGATTGAGGCCTTGTACACCATGTTGGCAAGAAGATATGCTTTGTAATGCTGCGTGCAATCCTGAACAAGTCCTGGCAGCAACACCCCACAAGACACCAACTGTACGGCCACCTGCCCCCTATCACGAAAACTATTCAAGTTAGGCGAACCAGACATGCAGGACATTGCTGGAGAAGCAGAGATGAACTCATAAGAGATGTACTCTTATGGATCCCCACACACGGCCGCGCAAAAGCAGGACGACCAGCACGAACGTACATTCAGCAGCTATGTGAGGATACAGGTTGTTGTCCTGAAGACCTGCCTAGGGCGATGAACGATAGGGAGGAGTGGCGAGAGAGGGTCAGGGATATCCGTGCTGCCAGCACGATATGATGATGATGATGATATATATATATATATATATATATATTCTGTTTAGGCGCCTCGTAATAGCTTAATGGCGAGAAAATTGACCAAACAGATCATCTATAATGGATTTTCCTTTCAATTCTTAGTGGATGACCCATGCTTGTAGTCTTGGGCTAAAAATAAACGTTATAGTACTATGACATTTTAGCCATTCCCCTTCATAACATCTTAAAATCTTGCTCCTTAAATATATATATATATATATATATATAAAAAGAAAAGTTGGCCACCCAAAAGATCACTTTTCAATAGATACTACTCTTAGGTGTAGGGGAAGACACTACTCCATTCCCTTGATTGTTCCACTTTGCCCTTGAGTCGTAACTTGAAATGCTGAGTGTTAAGTAAGGCAGCATCAAGTACCATTTTTTAGGTCTTTGGTATGACTCGACCAGGGATTGAATCCCAGTCCCCCGGGCCACTGGCGAACCACTCTACGCGTTAATTTTATCTGAAGATGCATATCTAATTTTAAAAAATATAGGTTCTGCTGAAATAAATATTACAAAAAAATATGAGTGATGTTCAAAGATTTTATATATATATATAGTTGGGCAGCAATCTTTCACTTGAGTATGCTTGATTAAATAATAAAGACACATTTTGTCTATATAATTTTATTAAGATCTTTTCAAGTTTCCTGATAAGTGTCTTGGTTTCAGGTTGAAATTGGTGGATGAATCTACCAAAATTGTTTCGAGCGATTTCGGACATTTCATAGGCCATCATCAAGGGTTTATTGCATGTATAAAGAGGGTTTTTTAAAAGTTTTTCAAAAGATTTTTGAAGGTTTTTTTTTATAACATTACAAAATTACGTAAACGCAGAGTTAGATAAAACTGAGATGCTGATGAATTTAAAAGACAGAACGCTATCAACGGAAATAGAATAGTATCAAGAAATATAGAATATTATGAAACAAAAACAAAAACAAAACAAAACAAACAAAAAACAAAAAAAAACCCCCAAAAAACAAAACAAAACAAAACTAAAGGCATTTCAAAACATTGTCACCATTGTCAAATTAATTCTATTGATTCTAGTTTTTTTTTATTTGTAGGGTTTCTAGGATTTGTAGTCGTAGCTTTTTAATTTCGTGAGCTATCATAGTGATATTTTCAACTAGACATTTTTCGAAATTTGGATATTGGAATAGAATGGATTTTAAGATGTAAGGCTATGGACCTAGAATCATTAAGATGCATCGCATGCCGTCTTGCATATCAACCCGTGAAGGTTATTTAATGTCAAATCCTGTTTATACATATACGTGGTGCTTTCAATAAGTTTCCAGACTTTTTTGGTATGGGCATTTAAAATTGTCGTAGACTCTTGAAAATTCTGTATGTTATTGCTATACATCTTATGAGATGACCAACCAATTTTTATGATTTCAGATTCAAATGAACAGCTACAGTAGGAATTGGACTACACCGTACTAAAACCTGATTGTCACAGCTGGTGAATTTCAAAAACGAAATCTGGACGTGAGGACACTTTAGAAGAACGATATGCAATAAAACTCTGTTGGAAAAACTTCGAAAAAATGATGCCACGGAAACGTATGGAATGCTTCAGACTGCTTTTGGAGAATCTTGCATGAATCGAGCATCAGTTTTTGAGTGGCATAAGAGATTCAAGGAAGGCAGGGAGTCTGTGAGGGATGATGGGAGGTGTGGGAGGAGTAAGGAAGTCAATACACCAGAGCTGATTGGCCCTAGGGTTACAGTTAGGGTTACTATGTTGAGGTTTTAAGGGAGTTCAGGAAGAGATTCCTTGGGAAGAGGCTACCACTCTTCAAATCGGGTCAGTGGCATTTCCAGCAGGACAATGCTCCAGTCCATAACTCCATCATTGTCACAGACTATTTGACCAACATGGGCATCAAGACAGTTCCTCAGCCTCCCTATAGTCCAGACCTTGCTCCCGGTGACTTTTGCTTATTCCCTAAGCTCAGAGACAATTGAGGAGATGAAAGAGGCTGTGACGAAGGTCATTGACACGCTCACACAAGAGGACTTCCATGGGGCCTTTCATACGTTTTTGGAACGGTACAACAAGGACATTGCAGCTAGAAGAGATTACTTCGAAGGGTACTAGAGTTTCATGTGTGCACTATCAATAAAAGTGCCCATACGAAAAAATGTCTGGAAACTTATTTAATGATCCTCGTATATTCAACAAATATGATTTATAAACAAATAGTTTGTAGTTAATAATTTTTTGATGAACCAGGGCTCATTTGTTTGCACACAGTTAAATGGCTTTAATGATTGCCATTTAACTGTAATAGTTCTTTTCAACATTATTCTTTTGGTTGCACACATTTAAATGGTTTTAAGTATAACTGCTTAACACTAATAATTCTATTTGATATAAATTATTTGTTTTAAATGGTTTTAAATATAGTAAATGATTAAATATTTCTATTTGACCAAAAGATAACTGGTACTACAACTTCAGTGGACCTGGGAGTAATGGCAATGAAGAAGTACTCCACCTTCTCTAAAGCTCTCGTACTGGAGCGTCAATATCAGATGGTTTAGCCTCATACATGGACACTCATGGTGGAGGAGGTCTTACCTCTCTTCAGAGATTCGGGTAGCTTATTCGATAGCCCCGTCCCTGACATGACCGGGCTGATATATTTCTGGATTGTATACCCGCTCTGATGTTGTGGCACTTTTTTTCGCAGATTTTTCTCATTTGCATCTACCTATCTATCGAAAGGGAGGGAGGGAAGGGAAGAGCGTGCGCGTGAGTGAGACGGAGAGAGAGAGAGAGAGATGGGGTGAGAGAGAGAGAGAGAGAGAGAGAAAAAGAAAGATGGGGAGAGATAGATAGACATAGAGAAATGATAAACAGAGATCTCTTTCTCTGTTGATTATTTCTCTATGTCTATCTCTCTCTTCCCATCTTTCTCTCTCTCTCTTTCTCTCTCTCTCTCTGTTTATTATTTCTCTACGTCTATCTCTCTCTTTTCATCTTTCTTTCTGTCTGTCTGTCTGTCTGTCTGTCGCTCTGACTCACGCACGCGCTCCCTCTCCCTCTCTTTCTATAGATAGAAAGAAAGAGAGAGAGAGAGAGAGAGAGAGAGAGAGAGAGAGAGAAAGATGGGGAAAGAGATCGATATAGAGAAATAATAAACAGAGATCTCTTTCTCTGTTTAGTATTTTTCTATGTCTATCTCTCTCTTCCCATCTTTCTCTCTCTCTGTCTCTCTCTCTGTTTATTATTTCTCTATGTCTATCTCTCTCTCTCTTCATCTTTCTTTCTTTCTGTCTCTCTGTCTGTCTCTCGCTTTCACTCACGCACGCACTCCCTCTCCCTCTCTTTCTATAGATAGAAAGAACGAGAGAGAGAGAGAGAGAGAGAGAAAGATGGGGAAAGAGATAGATATAGAGAAATAATAAACAGAGAGAGAGAGAGAGAGAGAGAGAGAGAGAGAGAGAGAGAGAGAGACTCATGAAGGCATTTCATAGCAGCCGTAAAAGTGAGACTACAATATTAACCCAATGGTTTGAACAATTCCGGCATTAAAAGAGCTACAAGAAAATGTTGGGAGAGGTGGATAGGGGGACGGAAGAAACAGATGTACAACAAAGAGAAGCAGAGGTTTTGGGGAGAGAGGAATAGGGTGCAGGTTGTCGCTTGAACTTCCTACTCAATAAAACTCTGTGACAGTTCTCAACTTCCCGACAGCCATTACAAAGGAACCATTACGTCATTCCTGATTTCCGTTTGCATAACACCAGCCGCCATTTTCTGTTCTTGGCTGCCAACTCGACACATGTTTGACTTAACAACACTTCCGCCGACATCCGGGTTTCTGTCAACGAATGTGACACATGACATCGTCTACCGGAAGATTCTCTTGTTCACTCATTTAAAAAAAATGGTGAGCATCGCGCACGTGTCGGAGTTGCCTTTGCACAAGTTACACTTGGTGCATATATATATATATATATATATATATATATATATATATATATATATATATATATACAATAATAAGAAGAAATCCGAAAAGCAAATATTTGCAATGAAATAACTACTCGGTTGCTCATAAGCAGAGTGGTAATAAAGACTTTAAAAACAATGACTCGCCTTCTTATCGCGATTACTAAAAGTTTCACATGACACAAAATGTCATAATCATCAGACACTCTTCTTTTTTCTGTCTTTTTAATTATATATATATATATATATATTTCAAGCATAAAATAAGACTAAAAAACAGTATTTGTCGATTCTCAGCCTGATTTTATTATTGAAATATTGCGATAATTTTGTGCACTTTCATACATCGGTTACAGTAATTATTTTTCAGATTATAACGCCTTAAAAGTAAGTAAAGTTGGCAAGCTTACTCTAAGGTAACCCGAAAGCTCCCTTTCAATAGCTACCTCACCGAGGCGTAGGGTTGGGTGCTACTCCATTCTCTGGATTGCTCCACTTTACGCTTGATCCGTACCTATATATATGTATATATATATGCAAAATTATATATATATATATATAAAATTATATATATATACATAAGCACGGATCAAGGGTAAAGTGGAGCAATCCAAGGAATGGAGTAGCGCCCTCCTCTACACCTTGGTTTGGTAGCTATTGAAAAGGGAGCTTTCGGGTTACCATCGACTAAGGTCGCTAACTTTACTTACTTTTAATTATATATATATATATATATATATCTTCAAGAGGTATGGAAAAGTTCACGAGCCTACTATGAAGAGAATCGCAAATTGGTATTTAAACAAGTTATTCGACACATTCATGTCCAGATTAAACGTCTTCTGTGTTTCTTTTACCAGTTAAAAATTCCATAAAAAATCAATTCCTTTCTTGGTTGGACTGAGAATTTTTCTGTATCTCTTTGTTTGCACACACACACACATATATACATAAAAAATGATAATTCCTTTATATTTTTATATGTACAAATAGACAGAAAAGTACTCCAGTACTACCCAGTATACCGGACATTGGCATAATGATTAGAGTGTTCGCCAATAGCCCGGGAGACCTGGGTTCAATCCCTGGTCGCGTCATACCAAAGACTCAAAAAATGGTTCTTGATGCCCCCTTGCTTAACACTCAACACTATAAGGTACGGATCAAGAGCAAAGTGGGTCAATCCTGGGAAAGGAGTTGCGCCCCCCTAGACATTGGTGTTGTAGCTATTGAAAAGGGTCACCCTCAACTGCGGTCGCCAACCATACTTACTTCTTTACTGCCCTGTAAGTCACAATAAAACCTAAAATAAATGAATTGGTTTCTTACCTTCTTATGTTTCTCAGCTCCTAAGTAATTACAACCTTCAGATAAAACGCATCGAAATTTATAGTCTTGCGACTGACATGATGAGATGTATGATCATTTCTTTATTTTAAGTTTCAAGTATTCTTATCTAATACAAATAATTTACACACATTTATATAGTTTCAATTATTCTTATCTAATACAAATAATTTGCACACAGAAATATTGTTTCAAGTATTCTTATTTTATACAATAATTTTAGGGTTATGGGTTATTTAATGCCGAAATTGGATTCTATTGTATTCAATGTTTTTTTATTTGAATTATCATTTGTTTGTGCAATTATATAATAACGTTGCCTCACTGACATCGATTATTAATTGGTGTAACATTACGTGACCCAATATGAACGTTACCCCGTACGTAATTATAAGACGGACTCAATTGTTGCTTGATACGAAAATTCATTATTGTCAGCAACATTAAGTCTAGTTGCACAAAAAAAAAAAAAAAAGGAAATAGAATCAAAGATATGTGTCACTCATTTAGAAAGGTAGGGAGTTTGATTCATGGTAGATGGACGAATACAGACTTCTTTTCTTCTCTACAGACAAGCCTTACCCAACAAAGGGGTCGCTCGTCTCAACTCCTGATTAGACCAGAACTGGAAACTGCCCGACGCCGACTCATCGACTGCTCCTCGATATCGACTGACTGACTATTCGACTAACACGTACCATTAGTGTTGTGATGCTGGCAAAAGAAAGACACGGGGAACAAAAAAAAGCTAAATAGAAAGACATATATATTCAAGCAACAGAAACACGATAAAAGTGAACAGGGTTAGACAGTAGTTAGTTAATAGGAAGCTGAGAGTTCAGTCGGGCAGCGACTATTGTCCACTACGCAAGTGGTATTAAACGTGATTGTGTCACGTGGGTCTGGATCGACGCTGATGAACTCTGGTCAACGCTGCGTTGACGTGTACTTATGGAGGAGGGTGAGTCTATTATGTAGGGAGTACAACAATTAGAACTTTCAGTGATGTCATTCTATCATAATATCAGGCTGACATCGCCCCCAAAATGCTTATCTTTAATTTCGTGTCCTCCACCGATTTCAAAATAAGACTTTTATTATCAGAGAAGCTGACATCAAATGTACCCAAGCTCCGTCCGTATGACCTTTCAACTCGACCTTAGAACTAAAAATTCAAACTCGAAGTTTTTAACTAACACACAATTTATCCCTAAAATAAAATAATTGACTAAAATAATTAATTACAATCCTTAATTATATTACAATATAGTACCAAATGTTCCCATCCAATATATATAACTTATACCTGATTATGTATTGTTTGACGAGTTTCTATCCAATAATAATAATCTATTTACAATTATATATATTAAGTATTCCTATCTAATAATATCAACTTTCAAACATATTTCACCCATTGACGAGATTGCAATAGTTCCTAATCTAACTGCTTCTGAAATCTAAAATTAGAAAAAGACCAACGCGTGTCATAATTTCCCAAAATAATGTTTCCCTATTTTGTCCCTAAAAGCTAGTGGGTCTGAATCTAACGTGCACCAAAAATATCAATCCTAAATTTTTTGACGATTACCAAATTGAATCTTTTAAGGGAATCGGGACTGTCACGCAAGTGAACGGTTAAAAACAACACTAAAAACATTTACGTACACTTTGAAGATAAAAAAAAATCAATATTCACACAAAGATACATATAATAAATTATTGTTATTGCAAAAAAGAATAGCTCAAGATTGCGTCAGTTTCAACTCAACCTCCTGTTATTTGTTTTGTTATTTACTTGCTTTATTTTTAATAACCTTTTATCACAGTGCCCAGATGACTCCTCTGTTACAATATCAAGATACATTTTGCTACAAACTCTTTGAGCACAATTTGTTAAAATTCACCTTACCCTCCAAACAAGACCTTAACACTTACCACTTCATGTCAGAGAGGGCCTGGAAGTAATGGATGCAAAGAGATGACTCCTCACTCCCTAGAGTCTTAGAACGGGAACCTCTTTACCAGATGCTATTTAGTGTCATATTAGCGACACAGGATATATCCAGTGGTCATCACGAAAGAGTTTGTAATAAACTCTTCATCTTTCTGTATTCTTTTATTCATGATGAAGATGATGCTAATGATCATTACTTGTAAGAAGAAAAATAAATATCAGACCCTCGTGTAGGGTTTCTGTCGTTTTCAGCAACAAATTCATCATGTAACCATTATCGTTGCAATTATAGTTTTCCCACCATTACTTGTCTCTTGATTATCTTTTTTCTCACAGAATCCGATCCTGCCTCTTGTATTTTTCTTCAGTCTCCTGATTTCATTTTGCCCAAATCTTTTTCCAACACAGACGCCCGCATCCGGATCTGCACACTAAAAGATGTCACGATTCTTTCAAACATAATTTGCACGAAAAAGTGACTACATCATAAATCTTCCCTGTTGACACTAAAAGTTGTCTCTTAAATCGTCACTGTTTCGTCTTTGTTACCCTTGGGTTGTTGTCTAGGAAGTTAAAAATCTCCAGCTCTTTATATACCTCTAGTCTTCTGAGAGAAGTGTCAGCGTTTCGCAAGGAGCCCCCCCCCATTGTTTTGAAGAAATTGAAGAATAAGAAAAGGAAACATTTAGATTCTCATTTGATTTTTTCTTCTTTGTTGTTGCTTTTTCTTTTTAAAGAAGGAAGAAAAGAATGAAAAGAAGAAAAGAAGGAAAGGAAGATGAGAATTATAAAAGGAAAGGAAGGAAACTGAATAAGGCATTAAAAGATCAAAAAGAAAGAAAGAGGAGAAGAAAGGCGAGAGAAGATAGAAAACTAAATCAGGAAAGTAAAAGAAAGAAAGGAAGAAAGAAAGAAAGAAATGAAAATTATGGAATCAAGAAAACTATGAAGATAAATAAAGGAGAAAAGACAAAGAAAAGACAAAGAAAGAGAAGACGGAAGAAGTAAAAAGAAAAGAGAAAAAAGAAGGAAAGCCTAGAGGAAGAACAAGGAAGAAGAAAGAGAAAGCAAAGAGAAAGAGAAGACAATAGAGAAGAAAAGACAAGAGAAAAAGTAAAAAGAAAAGTAGTAAGAAGAAATAACAGCGAGAGAAGAAAGAAAACAAAAAGTTAAATTAGGAAAGACAAAAAATGAAGAAAAATATGAAATCGAAAAAATAACAAAGAAAAAAAAACGAAAGTGAAGAAGAAGAAGAAGAAGAAGAAGAAGAAGTATAAAAAGAAAATAAAAGAAGAAGAAGAAGAAGAAGAACGAGGGAAAATAATGAGTGAGAGAGAAGTAGAGAGATAGAAAAAAAAGGAGAGAAGGAAATAAAACTATATTTTGCGTGATGTCTTGAAAACTCTGACGTAGGTTTATTTCAACAAAAGAAAGAAAAAGGTAAAACATGGCGACGTTCTTTTTCCTCAAAAATAAACCATTCATGTTGGTTTGTTGTCAACCGAAAAACAAAACACGCGTTGATTATTCAATAAAGTCACCAACCACGTAGTACCACAAATGATTTCAATCGGTAGTATGAATACCGAAGAAGCAAAGAGACCATTGCTCACCCAATAAAAATTATTCTCTGCAAATTAAAAAAAAAAACTTTATTTATCGAGTTAAATAATTTATTTCAGTTATATCATAGAATACTTTAGTGTCGGATATTTGAGTTTCATTTCGTGCCAAGGCTCTTGGGAAAGGCATGAATCCATCTATCCCTCTCCATCGTTATAGTTGGATAGAAAGGGTCGTTTTGTTTCGATAAGTCAACGAATCGACGAGAAGGTAAAATCTGAATTCAACCAACTTTACTCCACTTAAAATATCACATCTTGTTACATTATGTGTTAAATCCTGCCTGTGGAGCTCATGTGATGTAGTTCCATGTGATTTTTTTTCTTGTTTCCTTCGCTGAAAATTCGTCTCAATTGTGGCTAACGTGTAGGACTGTCACATTGTAGTAAGCGAGTTCGAATACCAGTCGAGCTATGGCATTCACTTTCGGGCTAATACCTTTGGGAAAGGCATGAACCCTCTTATCCCTCCCAGCTATGTGTTAAATCCATAGATGGAAGGCATAAAGGGTTCATAACTATTGTCCTTCTACAAGGATGGATTTGGCATTGAATTACCCACGAAAGTTGATATGTCATTAAACAAAGAAACGAAATCAAATCAATTTGCTGTAGCCTCTTTCCACAAAAATAGTATGACACAATTTGACGAAAGGTGGTGAGAATTTGGTTTGATTAATTGATTTTAATGGCATATCAACCTGTCTTGGGTTATTTTATGCCTAAATGTTAGAGAATCGGGTTTATTGATTAATTTTAATGGCATATCAACCTGTCTGGGGTTATTTATGCCTAGATGTAAGAGGATCGGGTTGATCGATTGATTGATTTTAACATCATGTCAACTCGTCTGAACGTAGATTTGGGTAAAGATTTTTGTAAGCAAGTACATATAGCGTTCAGCTGTTTCTGATTGGGTTAAAGAGACAAGGAGCCAATATTTACAGTGTCTTTCGATATTTTTTCCAACGGAAATTTAAGAAAAATTGATTGAAATACTAATAATTCTTGCAAGATCGCATCGACATAAGTAATTGGATATTCTTCTTTGAAAATCTGTGCCTTTGATAGGCTGATTTCAATTCTCTTCCCTCAATAAAAAGAAATATTGGGAATTTAGATCAAGACTTTAGTTAGCAGTAAAAAAAGGATGGCCAATTATGGATCTTTCGATTTTCTTTTTTGTTTACAGTAAATAAATAATATCTGTTCGAAATTCGGTTGCAGTTGAATTTATTTGCATAATTCTTTAAAGATGATATCAACAAAAATAAACAATGTAATTCTTCCAAATATATCTATTTATTAGGTTTAGTGTATTATTCATTTCAATTGGATGATACAATGTTTGAGGATGGCTCAGCGGATTTATAAATCGAATTATCATGCCCACAAAATCCAGCAAACACTGCGAGAGACATATGAAACCACTGGACAGCTGTTTCGACCTTATTAGGTCGCATCAGCAATGTATACCATGATCTTCCCCACTGCAGATCGAACCAGCGATCACAGAATGCAGAAAAAAGAAAAAGTACATCTCAGCGGATTTATTGAAAATTCTAATCAAATATTCATTTTTGAAAATCTTTATCTCTAATATGCAAAATTCAGTTTGGAGTAATCACGATTTCCGACGAAGTGTGGAGTGAATTTAGGGAAAGACTATAGTCGGGGAATACGCCTAGCGTTCAACTCCTGAAAAAGAAAGAGGACCAATACATCTCGACGAATTTTTTTGAAAATTCTAATCAAATATTCATTTTTGAAAATCTCTATCTCTTATATGCAAAGTTCAGATTGCAGCAATCTATATTTACCAGCCACTCCGCTCAGGCAGGATATGACACAAGGTCAATTTTTAAGCGGAGTTTAACAGGTTTGAAGTCAGAGTTTTCTTTCTCGTAGACTAATTGATTCATCAAGGCTGAAGAACTCAGTCTGCCCTATTATTTACCCATAGCTGGAGGGAGAATAATTGGATTCATACCTTTCCCAAAGGTATTAGTGCTATGTGAAATGCAATCAGTCTCGTCCAGGATTTGAACACGTGTCGCCGTGTCCATTTCCTACGACGATAACCATTACACGACGGGAACCCCCGATTGCAGGAATCACTTTCAACAATTTCCCGAAGAAGTGTGGAGTGAATTTAGAGAAAGACTATAGCCGGGGAATACGCATTCAAATCCTGCCGATTTGGGGAAAAAGATAGTGGACCAATTCGTATAGCGTTTTTCGATACTTTTTTTCAAAGTTTTGTTTCAGTTGAATTCATCCCTCATTATCATTGTCCTTGAATTATGAGATTAAACTGAATAATTTGATAATTCAAATAGAAATTATTATAATTCAATGGAATAAACTTTTTCGAATTTGTTAAATTTAGATTTGGCAGTTGCTCTTGGAGGTTGATAATTCTAAACAGAATCGCTTGAAAAAGTTCTGTTGACATTTAGGAGGTAATTTGATGCATTTAATTTAATCTTTAATTACAGTTAATTATCTGTGATTTCATCTCTTGTACAATCCAAACAGTTTTATTTGCTAACCTGCACATATTTTCCAGGAGACGCCACTGGACAACAAGATGCGTTTGTTCCTTGTTCCTGTGAAGCGTCGTCGTTGAATAGAAAGTCATAGCTTAAAAATCTTGCTATGATCTGTCATGAATCGGACTGGGGGTCGAAAGGATGGAGTAAATACCTTTGAATATTAATTCGAATTTGTGCGGCTTGGAACATGGCGCAGAAGATGAAAAAGCAAAAAAACGTCAAGTGTTTTGGAAAACTGGACAGTTGTCGGGAGAAGGCGGGAAAAATATATCATGTGGTGATAAATAGGACAAACGCTAGCAACAGTGGAATCAATGATACAAAAAAAAAATGCAGCTCTCTTTTTAAATGAATAAAAAAGGATGAAAAATGTTTCTCAGGTGTTGATAGAATGAAGTGATTAAAAGATATTTCTAGGGATCTAGGGTTAGATTTGGGAATCAATATGGCTGGATTATTATTTGCTTTTTTTTTTTTACTGATGAGGACAAAGGTCAAAGAATACAGAATCAAAATATATTGATGTACACAATTCATACACAATGTTCGGTTGAAAGATTGTCAGATCCAAACAGCAAATAACACACATTCCTTGCTTTCTTTCTTTCTTTCTTTCAACCCTTTTCTTTTTTTCTTTTTCCTTTCCGAACATAGTTCATTCAATTTTTCTGATTTTCTTCTTTCTATCTTATCAAACACATTTCTTTCTTTCTTTCTTTCTTTTTTCCTTCTGACTTTCTTTCTTTCTTTCTTTCTTTCTTTACGAAATTTTTTTCTTAATTATCAAGAACATTTTCTTTCTTTCTTTCTTTCTTTCTTTCTTTCTTTCTTTCTTTCTTTCTTTCTCAGTATGTTCGTAGAAGCGATAATTCTTTGTGGTTCTATTTATAATTTCTATAACAAATCTATCTATCTATCTATCTATCTATCTATCTATCTATCTACTTAATTTTCCCTTTCTTTCTTTCTTTCTTTCTTTCTTTCTTTTTTCCTTCTGACTTTCTTTCTTTCTTTCTTTCTTTCTTTACGAAATTTTTTTCTTAATTATCAAGAACATTTTCTTTCTTTCTTTCTTTCTTTCTTTCTTTCTCAGTATGTTCGTAGAAGCGATAATTCTTTGTGGTTCTATTTATAATTTCTATAACAAATCTATCTATCTATCTATCTATCTATCTATCTATCTACTTAATTTTCCCTTTCTTTCTTTCTTTCTTTCTTTCTTTCTTTCTTTCTTTCCGTACATAGTTCATTCAATCTTTCTTTCGAAAAGAACATTTTTCTGATTTTCTTCTTTCTATCTTATCCAACATATTTCTTCCTGAGTTTCTTTCTTCCCGAGTTTCTTTCTTTCTTTCTTTCTTTTCTTTTTTCTTTCTTTTTTTCTTTCTTTCTTTCCAAACATAATTAATTCTTTCTTTCTTTACGATTTTTTTTTAAGTACCAAGCACATTTACTTTCTTTCTTTCTTTCTTTCTTTCTTTCTTTCTTTCTTTCTTTCTTTCTTTCTTTCTTTCTTTCTTTCCGACCATAATTCATTCAGTCTTTCTTTCTTTAAGAATATTTTTTCTGATATTCTTCTTTTTATCAAACCAAATAGATTTCTTCCGAAGTTTCTTTCTTTCTTTCTTTCTTTCTTTCTTTCTTTCTGTCCCTGTCTTTTGAGATTTATTTTGCGATATAACTTGGCACGATGTTACAAAAGCCGCCATTAAGGCACAATAAGTGCGTTTGATAAGTTAAGAGCAACACAACTGATTTCAATAGAGAATCAAAGAGTGGAAGACATTAGTCAAGAAAACCGAGGAATAAACCAGAGAGACATTATTCTGTAACTGAAAAGTTTGTTTATATATTAATCGGCATATAATTTCTTTATGGGTCATTTAATTCCATAATTTGTTTTATTTCTTAATATTTGATAAAACTTATTTTATAGGATTAAATGCCTTATTTAGCCATCAACGCAAATGATTCTATTTGATGGACGTTGCAATATGTTTTCTGATCTAAAATTTGTTTTATAGGATTGGAGAAATTATTATCAACCAACCCCAATAAAACTGGACAATTTTGTGCTTGAATTAAAACTTATTTGTAACGAGGGTTTTCAGGATAATATTTATTTCTCTACAGAATCTGTTTAGTGATAGTAACTAAGACTAAAGAATTTTTTTCTTTTTTTTTCTTTTCAGTCAAAAAAGATGTTAATATACGAATTGTGTACGTGCACATCATTGGATAGGGTATGTGTAGAGGCTGAAGAACAAATAATTGATATGAACACATTTGGATAGATAGATAGATAGATAGATAGATAGATAGATAAATAAATACTCAGATAGATAGATAAATAGGCAGGT